>JAJEJO010003244.1:74959-180666 GCA_020662805.1 Glaucomys volans
TTTATCTGTGACAATAAACTTAAGATATAGTTGAGTAAACAGCTTGTTGGGTAAACATCTTGTGGTAACATGGATGGAACTGGAGGACATTATGTTAAATGAGGTAACAGAAAGAAAAATACTCCATGTTCTCACTTAGTAATTTCATAGAAGTAGAGAGAATAAGGGTTACCAGAGGCTGGGAAGGGTGCAGGTGTGGTAGGGGATGGAGAGAGGACAGCTAAGAGGCACAGGGGGTGCAATCAGATAGGAAGAAAAAAATTCTAATGTTCTATAGCATAGTAGGGAAACTATGACTGACAATAATTAATTATACATTTCAAAATCGCTAGTGGAGAGGATTTTGAATGCATCCAACAACAAGAAAGGATAAATGTTTCAGGTGATACAATTACATTGTTTAAATGTATCAAAATACCACCCCATACCTCATAAATATGTGCAATTGTTCTGTATCAATTAAAAATAAAACACTGAAAGGCATAAATAAAAACAAATGGTAACTTAAAGTCAGTGTAAAATAAGTGGAGCAAATAATTATGCATGAGTGAGTCAAAGGAATAGGGGCTTATTTGGGGTTTGGATAGGTAGATGTCACAAGGCCAGATTTCACAGTGGGTGAAATGACAAAACAGTCTTAATTTGAGCAAAGATAATATACTCATTAAATCAAATAGAAATTAAGCTAATAAGATTTATAAATTAAAATTTAGAAGAAATATGTGAAATGTATTAACCTCTTCTAAGAAAATCATCTAAAATGCATGGAGGGCCAAACTTGCTTCAGCAGTACATATCATAAATTGCACAGAAGGTCATTTACTGAAATCACACAACTTGACAACCAAGAAGGCCAAGAAATGGCTAAGTAAGTATGAATACTGGCACACACCTAAACTGCCTCATACCCTTCTTGTCATTTTACCTGTAGCAAGAGGGGGTCATTTTGGAAAAATCTTGCAGTCTTACTTGTCATTGTATTCTCATAATTAATGATACATAGCAGAAATGGACCCCTCCAAAATTTCAGTATATAATAAACATGACATATTCTTTGAAATTTGAAGACACAAATATAAGTCAAATAAACACACAGTAAATTTAGACAGATGTGTTGAAAATGTATGTGAAACATAAAAGGGTTTAATAAAATCTAAAAAGTATATTAAAGGAAACAAAAATGTTTGTGTCCTTGAATTTCTGAGATTGATAGAAATCTGAGATTATATTCATTTTTTTCCCAAACATAAAGTACTCTACCATAAAGAAGATTGAGCTGAAAATCAGAAGAGCTTCAACTTGAATTTCATCTTGTCATCATCTATGATTCTAGTGAAATCACAATCACTATAAATCTCAATTTTCCTCATCTGTAAAATAGGCATAGTAACCCTTCCTTTGTAGAATTATTGAATAATAAATATAACATAATTGAAGGCATATTGAGCACAAATTGATGTTTACATATAAAGTGTGAAAAAATTTCTTCATGCCTCTGAAATATACCATACCATACTGGGTTGACTCAATAAGATTCTGATGGTCCTGAAACTTCCCTTCACTAAATTTCCATGTTGTAGTCTGCTAAGATACTAAGAATCCCTGCCATGGGTATGTTAGGATAGTGGGTCTAGATGGGAAGGTAGGTGAGAATGATGACTAATTTCATGTATCAACTGATCTGGCCATGAGTTTTTCCCAGATTAAACAGTATTTCTGGATGTGTCTGTGAGAGTTTCTGTACAAGATTAGCATTTGAATTTGTGGGCCCAGTGATGTGGATGGCCCCGTTGGACTTCAAATCATATCACTGGCTTTCCTTGGTCTCCAGCTTGCAGATGGCAAATCATGGAACTTCCGAATCTCCATAACCACCTTTCTCTTAGTGAATGATTCCTTAAAGAACCAAAATACAGTGAGAAAACTGGGAATTTTGATGGCCTTTAAAAAACCCTTGTGTCAGGCAGGCCAGACATAGATGTAGTTAGACTCCCTAACTGAGGCTTCAAGCAGGCTGTTTTTAGTATGTAGTTAGGGTCATGAACATCCTGATTCATCCTGTACTCTAGGTCATAAACATTTGTTGTGAGCATGCATTCACTTATGTTACCTGTTGGCAATGTGCCTTTGTCTGAACTGCAGATAAAAATATCCTATGGTGATGCATCAAGGGACTGGGGGGCTGCTGCCGCCTCTGAATAAAGCATGTCTACTATCCCAACTGTGCCTCATATCTTTCAACTGTCAGTCCCCAAACCTTGTTTCCTGGGCCTGAGCCACAGCCAGACACCTTGCCGCTTCCTGTTGTAAGCAGATGCAAGAGGAAGTATAAAGTTTATCAAATTAACACTTCATTTTCAGAGCTCAAGTAGATCAAGGATCTTATTAACAAAATGAGTCCCTCAGAAGTCCTGGCTTTTGGAGAGGTACAACACACTAATAAGTCTTTTTCTTAATTTTCTTAAAGATTACATTAAAACTATACTATCAGATGGTAAAAAAAGATGATTGGTTGTACATTTTAATGGATTTAGTGTTTTTGACCTTCATGGCACCCATTCAAGTAGCCAAAGGGGCTTTAGAAGTCTGGCTTTATAAACAAATTAACGGACAAATAAAAACAGATCTGCTGTATGGTTTCCCAGAGAGCACCAAATGATCCCTGATAGTATTGACCCTTGCCTCAAAATTCTTTAGTACACTGGTTTTCAATTTTGTCTAACATTAGAAGCATCTGGGGAGGTTCCAAAACTCTTGAAGCTTAGGCCACATTCCAGACAACTAAATTAGAATCTCCGGGGGTTGTCCTCAGTATTTTTAAAAGTCCCCAAATGATTCCAATGCAAGCCACAGCTGAAACCACCAGTGGAAGAGATTTTCATTTCCATGATTGGTTGTACACTCCTCAATGTGGCATTGCAATCCTGCCACACTTGCCTCTGCGTCTGTTTTCAGCCACATGTGCTACGCTCCCAAAGCCCTCACTTAACCAGTGGTGGTGACTGGTGGATTGGGTGGTAAACAGTTCATGTACTGCTTGCCCTGATGACTCAGTCCCCCCCTACCTTTGCTTCCATTTATTTCACCTCTGCCTATTCAAATTGCTTTGGTCTCAAGACCCAGTTCAAATAGCAATATTTCCAGTACTTCCATAGCTTTCCCAGTATGATGGGGACCACATGCCATCAAATTCTGTGATGCTACTTCTGCAGAAGATAAATCTAATGATCTTCTCTTTAAGGTGAACTTAAAGGGAATTGCTAAAGAATGTAGCAGAAGTGACTTTGGTAAGGCTAGATTAGAAAAGGCCATTGGCTTCTACCTGGCACTCTCTCTTAAGGCACAGGCCAAGTTGAGAGACCAGTTAGAGAGACCACAAAACCAGTGAGAGGTCTGAGCTGCCCCAGCTGCTCAGGTCCACCAGTCCTCTGAGTCCAGTGAGTATTGACTGCCAGATGTGCAAACAATAAACCTTCAGATGACTCCAGTCCTCAGACTCTGAGTCATCCAGCTGAGGTCCCTGATATCATGGAGCAAAGACAAACTGTCCCAGCTCTATCCTGTCCTGATTCCTGAACCTCAGAATAAGTGGGTATTGAACACCACGAAGTCTTGGAAGAACTTGTTTCACAGCCTAAGTAACAGAAACTCTCACTTTTCTAGATCATTTTATCTCTACCTTGCATCTGATTCTTAACATATTCTTTTACCAAGTTATTATAAAACATACTGTATCTTCCATCCTGGATTGCTTAAGTCCTTGATGGCAGAACCCATGTTTGATTGCTTTTTGCATCCTTATATAATACCTTGTCCTAAAACTTGTTCAAAATTTGAATGGATTTTTAACTTAGCATAGACAAAAATTAGCCCCCAAAAGAACATCATTATGCTTTTGTCTGATTCCAAATTCCTGACTATAATTGTCAATTGTATTCACCTGCTTTAATTAAATTAAAGTCCTTGTGTTACATCCAAACAGAAAAAGGAAATGTTGAGACTAATGGATTGTACAAGACTAAATGATAGTGACATATAATGAGTAAAATAAGATTGTACATCAACACTCAACTAATATGTATTATGGATCTGGAATTCACAGTGTTTCTAATCTGTGCTTTCATGGGAACTGATGTAATTCATGTTTTATGGCTCAGGAGAATATTTCCTCTTCTGGTCTATATCTTCTTTATATCCTCTTGTTGGACTGGATGTATGTCTCCACACACAGTGTCCATGTCCCATTTTGCCTGTGTTAGAATGTTAGTTCTTTGAAGGGTTTTTTTGTTTGTCTGTCAGTCAAATGCCAAGAGTTATCTGTTTTAAAAGGCAGTGTGACATGGTAGGAAAAGGCTGGAGAACCTGGATGGAAATCTTAGGTTGAAGTTCCAGTGAACTGATCAACCTTTGGTAAATATTTTCATATCTATGATTGATAGTTAGGCTCTGTAACAGGAGGGGGCAGGATTCCTACTTTACAAAATTGCTAGGACAAATAAATGAGATTCTATGTGTACAGTGAATAGGCAATAACTAGCACATACTAAGTGTTCAAAATCATTAAGTATCAATTTCTTTCAGTTTTCAAGGAAAATTAACTTTAGGTGTAAAACCTTTGTTAATTTTATTTATAAAGATTTCTTCTCTCCAACATGGACTAACAAATGGTAGCTATAGCCTGTAACTGTGGTCCTCTCTCTCTTTTCTGCCACCTCCTTGTCTTTTTCCCTCTTTGGTCTGCTTTATTTCATGCTAAGCTGAACTAAGACACAGTATTATTTCACCCCCAACATATTTCCAGGAAGAGAAGTTTTGAGGTAGATCTAATAACAAATGCTCCTCTATTGAGTAGACAGACATCTTTGGGTTCCATGGTACTTCCTATATACAATTGTGAACATTCCCTTGGCTGTAATCTTTAGAGCAGAGGAGAGCTGCATAACAATTTTATTACTTCTATGAATCAATTACAAATCAATAGAAAACGTACAGGTCAAAAGATTAGTACGTGCTGTCCGCCTAACATTTTGCTTCACTTACAGACATCATATCTGCCTGCCTCTCTTCCTCTCATTGTCCACTAATTCACAAAGTCTGATCAATTGTTACAGTGAATGTCTCAAGTCCTCCCATTATTCTTAGCCCTACTACCACTAACAAAATAATGCCTATATCAGTGCATCTCAAACTTTAATACGAATTTGAAACACTAGATGAACCTATTAAGATGCAGAATCTGACTTAGCAGATCTGGGTAGATCCCAAGATTCTATACCTTTAACAAGTTCCTGAGTGACTCAGATGATTCTGTTGGTCCAGGATCACATTTTAGGTTGCTAAGATGTAGATTACAGATATAATCTCATTTGTGGGCTTCCTGCTTCCACTCTTAATGTATTGTTACCAAGTGAATATATCTCACCAAACTAAGAAATTTAAAATACAAATCTCATCATATTTCTTTCCTACCCACACTTCCAGCTCCACACATGCTACCATTCCTTTCAAGGGACCCCCATAATTAGAATGAAGTCCAAACTCTTTAACATGGCATATGAGGCTTTCTAAGATCTCCCTCCTGCTTGCTTCTCCAGCCTCATTTCTCTGTCATCCTTCATTCAAAACAAGCTTGATAATTGCTGCTAGGGCAGACCTTACTTCTCTAAGAGCCAGTTGTGGGCAAAAGCTCACAATGCCTCCAGTGGATCTTTCCATTTCTCAAACTTTTCAGGTGCTGTTCCCCCTATTTCGAACATAACCATCCCTGCCCCAAACTTTTCTGGGGAACATCTTTTCTGGAAAATTTCCCTTTTCCCCCATTGAAATGCCCCTCTGTATGGCAATCTATTCATAATTCTGCTTTGCACAGTATCTGGGACAGAGAGGGAACTTAGAAACCACTCGAATGAATAAATAGCACTTAGGGCACTGTATTCTAATGGACTGTTTATTTGACCACTTTCTCATAGTGAATTTCTTGAGAGCAGGAGTCATTATTTATTCATCTTTTATCTCCAGTGGTGCCAAAGCAACTCATTAATATTTGTTGAACACAAAAATGAATGAATGCAAAAATGAATAAAAGACAACACCAAAATTACATATATAAACAAAATTATGTATAGATTAAAATGTTATGGCAGAAGAAACTAATAAATGCCATGGTTCAGACATTGGCTGGAGACAAACAGGAAAGATTAATATTTAAGCTTCTACATTTCTGTGAGACAGAAGTAAGACTATGGTTAAAATTCCTTGATATTCACGTTTTTCATGTTTGGTAGAAGTTGGGTCCAAGCATGAACATCTGGTAACAAACACTCTCAAACTAAGCAAAGAGAACTTAGTTAGAAATTTGGCCAAAATCAGCTTTTGCAGTTAACCAGATGTTTTGCTACCTTTAAAAAATTCTTTTTTTTTTTGTACTTTAATATGAATTTGCAATACTAGGTAAACCTATTAAAATGCAGAATATGACTCAGTAGGTCTGGGTATAGCCCAAGGTTCTACATTTTTAACAAGTTCCTCAGTGACTCAGATGATACTGTTGCTATAGGATCATATTTTAGGTTGTGGTTAAGAGCCAAGGGGCAATTAACCACTGAGAATCATCCTCATCTTTTATTTTATTTTATTTTATTTTATTTTATTTTATTTTATTTTATTTTATTATTTTATTTTAATTTATTTTGAGACAGGGCCTCTCTAAGTTGCTGAGGCTGGCCTTGAACTTCTGATCCTCCTGTCTCAGCCTCCCAGAAGCTGAGATTGCAGGTGAGATTGCAACTGAGATTGGCAGGCGTGTGCCTGCTACCTGATTTGAGCAGTTTTTAAAAGCTGAATTTCATTTTTACAAAGTAATTATTCAACTAGATTTAAAAATATTTAATATGTCCACTGCAGGCTCCTGAGGTTGCAGGGAAATCATGCCCTAAGCAGGGAGCTGCACTGGCCCATTCTGCACATGGGGACACAGAGTCACAGACTACATAAGACCTCCTTGGGGGTAGAGACGATGAACTGGGTTGGGGCTCAGTGTCCTGGCCCTGGAGGAGACCGAGTGAGACTTAAGTCAATTATTTATTAAAAGACTTTATTTTTAGAATAGTTTTACATTTACAGGAAAACTAAGCAGTAGCAGATAGTCAGAATTCCTCTATCTCTGCCGATACAGTTTTCCCTGTTTCTGTCATCTTACTTTAGCATGGTACATTTGTTCCTCCAATTAATGAGCTAATCCTGATGCAATACTATTAACTAAACTCCATAGTCATTCCCATTCCCTTAGGTTTTGTTGTTGTTGTTGTTGTTGTTTTGTTTTTGCTTTGTTTTTTTGGAAACAAGTATTGAACTCAGGGGTTCTTAACCACTGAACCATATCCCCAGCCCTTTTTATTTTTATTTTGAGACAGAGTCTTGCTAAGTTGCTTAGGGCCTCACCACGTTGCCAATGCTGGCTTTGAACTTATCATCCTCCTGCCTTAGCTTCTCAAACTGCTGGGATTACAGGAGTGTGCCACCACACCCAGCAAAAATTCTTCAAATTTTAAGTATAAATTACCTAGTAGAGTGACAAAACAAATAGCTTCTCTTTAGTCAGTGTTTCCACACAGAAACCAAGAAGACATCTTTGAAAGCATGTCTTGAGTGAGCTACAATAGTACCGAATGTTCGTAAAAAGTAAATTACCCTATAAGATAATGAACACACCCTTAGACATTTGTACTTTCCTCTGATTCTTGACATATTGTGTATTAGGACTCATCCTAGGCAGAGTTCTGCAAAATAGAAAAGATTATTTTCCCTTAGATGTATTACATAACAAGAAACAAAAACCAGAACAACAAAAAACCCAAACAGACATACACACAAAACAGACCAGTCTCTTCCCTCCTGTGGTTTAAACTGGTGACAGATAAGGCAAAACAAACACCTAAACCAACAGCACAGCAGAGTTCAGGGCAGGCAGCAGTGGCTCACAGAAGGAGACCAGACATCTCTTTATATGGGACACTAGGGAGCACATCCTGTGGTCCTTGCCATAAAATGAACTAAAGGGAAACAACTCAACACTGAAAATGAAACCATGGAAACTATGGACACACAAAAACTCAACTAATCAACCTAATGAGAAACCCAGAAGATGTTTAAGCAAAATCCTCGAAGATGTTATCAAAACAAAAACAAAATACAGGATTACTAATGAAAAAATCTAAGGAAAATATTCAAATTTAGCTTCTGCTTTCTGCCCTTTTCTTGTCTCTCTACCTTGACCCTTCTCACATCTTTGTCTTTCCTATGACCTCATTTTTTCTTTCCCTCCTTTACCTACTCAAGCCTTTTATTCCCACAAATATTTATCTAATTTGGGGTGGAGGATGTGGGTGAAGGTATGTTAAATCCTATCCAGAGCATAGAGGGAGGGGTAAGAGACAGATCCAGGAGCAAAAGCTAACCTGAAGCTCTATGTCCCTGCGAGTCTTGCTAGAGACAATAATTTTGACCTAGGCCTGGCAGCCAGCAGGTAGGTGCCAACCTTTCCATCCTGGCTCTTATTCAGGACTCCAGTTCCTGAAAGATAGGCAGATCTGATGTTTGGCTATGATCACACAGGGTAGTAAAAGTGGCAGGCCAGGGGGGACCTCACTCCAAGGATTGCAAAGGCCCTGGCACTGAACCACCATCTGGACCATCTGTGTAAGCAGATCAGATGAGTCTGGACTAGTTCTAGTCTCTAGTTCATCCACAGAGCTTCTATTTTTACACATTTACGTTTTTACATGATATCTTGTAAAAGCTTTATAAATTTTGGTATTTTAAGTGTGTTAAGACTTCACTTTCTTGAGTCCAAAAAATTAAGAAGGATTCTGAAGTTTAAAAATGATGTAGTATCTTCTAAATGAAGAACAAATGGTGTTGCCATGTGGTTCTACTGCGGTATACCCTTGAGGGTAATCTGCATACTGAACTTAGGCAGGTCATCCATCATTACAGAGTTTATAGGTTTTCTCTTCTCTCTGAAGTCATTTATAGTAAGTCAAGCAAGGGGAAAGAAAATGCTTTCTGGACAAATAATAAATAAAAACTATCATAGAATTTCTATAGAATGTAGAATACCATAAACAGCTACATTGCATTTTCAGATTCTCCTAGAACTGGGGATTGTAAGAATAAGGAATATTCATTGGAAAGAATTTCTTGTTTTCATACAGAGTTCTTATAGATTATGGATAACAGCTCAGTCCATAAAACAAATATGAATACCCAAGACAGAGTATGTACAGTGGAAAACGTTAATAAGGATAATAATTATTGGAAACACAATGAGGTAGGCTCTGATTACACACTGGAGCACATAATTGTATAGGAAAGAACCAAAAATTGACTCTATGTAAATCAGGGAGAAGACAGTTTAAAAAAAACGAACATAATAAATAGTCTCAACTTCTGCATTTTAAAAATATTAACTCTTTAAATTATCTCTTAAAATTCACTGCTTGGAATTCAGGATTGTTCACACAAGAATGACTCTCCAAGACTTAAAAATCACTGAAATTTTAAGTACAAAGATAATATTAATTTAGAAATAAAGGCAATGGTCAGGTCAAATAGCCTAACCAATGTGAGTTTGCATCTTGGTAATACATTATGATTTGTAGCATTTATTCCTGTCCTTCCCCTTGTCAAGATTTTATATTAGGCTGACATTCTTCAGTCTCCTTTGAGTATCCTCTAAGTGAGGAAGTCTCTAGGACCTTCTGAGTCTTCTTTCTTTTTAGTCAGGCTGGAGAGGAAAGCAACAGTTGCTGAGTGACTGAGAAAAACCAATAGTGCCTGGCACATCATCAGAAGTTCCCATGGTGTGCACCATGTTGCCTTATGTTCACAAGGATTGTTTTTTGAGTTTTGCTTTTGGTCAGTTTTCTTTTAAATTACTAGACATTTCATTGTGAACAACTAATATAATCACTTTCATATTGCTTAATTCAATCAATCATGAAAAAAGTCAATGCCCACCCTTTCTGACTGAATTGCTTATCTCCTTTCTGTAGAGAATACAGGCAAGATAGGAACATTACTTATAAAAGAATCTGTGGACTCAAGATATGTCTATGCCCATCACCATCACCCAGCCATAGTCAACAAAACAATCTTCGATTTTTGATCCCAGTGCCCTTTATGGTGGCCATCCATGTCCAACCCCTGCTGCTAAGGCATTGTTCTATTTTTGTCACAGTGAAGCTTGAATATTAGATTAATTGGAAGTGAGTTTATTCTAATGGCTTATTTTCTCTGCAAGCAACATTCTTCTTGACAAAGTGCTGAACCTTAACACAATTCCATTAGCCACATAGCATTGTCCAATCACTTAGTCAACTCTGTACACATTTAGTTTCCTTTATAACAACTAAGAGAATTAATGACAGCTTTCATTTATTGCAGCATGTGCTGATCATTGTAACAGCTACCTGTGATAATGGATTTTTTTCTTAAATCTTGAATATATACACTAAACAACTTTAAAAATGTTTCATTTCAGATTCACACGTAATCACATACCATTGTTAGGGTTAGGGTTAGGGTTAGGGTTAGGGTTAACAGACAAAACAAAATCCATGTTTTGTCTCATAGGAGCTTCAATTAGTGTGTACCTATTGTATAAATCTTTATGGATGACTAAATTTTCCAGTTAGATGAATAATTTTTCTTTTAAGGTGTTTATTTTATTTTAGTAAATTCTAGAAAAGAAGTTTCACACTGTCTATATTCTGAAATAAAAGGTAATAGTGATCACTTAGCACCATCACAAATACCAGTAAAACTCTGCTTTTGATATCCCAGGGATCATTTTCCCCTGTACTAACTTGCCTTAGACTGATGTGCTTTTCATGGATAAGATGTGATTTGCACTGTTTCTGCATTTCACTCGTTATCAGATTGTCATCAGCTTCCACTTTTCATTGTCATGTGCTAACATCAGTCCTTTTCTCTGCTTTCTCTTTAACTATCTCATGAGCTTAGATTACCAATCTTAATAGAACCATGTGTGCATTAAATGCAAATAGATGTTGTATAAGAAATTAATTTCTTCAAAAAGAAAAACAACACATGCTTTGTGGCATGAACAGGATGGGATTGAGGCTAGTTGCTCAGAGACTTTTTGCTTCCTTCTTGCACCATATTGGCTTCCATAGAGAGCTGGACGGGAGGGGGCCATTGTTCTTTACTCTTAGATCACACTGTTACACAGGCTTGCTCCCTTCGCCTCCCTCTTCCCACCTCGCTTGTGGTTTCAGAAAGTCTGCTGTCTTTATGTAAATCTAATCAAGACTTTTGAATTATTTCCAATCACTGTAGCCGACATTAAAAATACAAAATATTAGCAGGGAGGCTGTAATTTGTAGGTGCTCAGAATCAGTGGGCTCATGTTTCCAGTCTTTGTCATCCTTTCAACACACACCAAAGAGATCCCTAGCTTTAAAAAAGAACACTGTGTTTGCAGATCAGAGGTAGCAGTTCACCGAGTTATTCTGAAAATAAAGAAAAATGCCATCACCAAGGCCAATGGGCCACAGCTTTTTATAGTGTTGCTTTTTGAAAAGTGGAAGCTTGTGGAATCTGTATTTGTAACGTCAATTTTTTCCTACTGTCCAGGCTATTTTTGGCCTGCGAGAGAAAAAAAAAAAAGAACAGAGCCTGAGCTAGAAACGTACCTACTCACAGAGGCAGCCTGCAGGGTTGGTCCTGGGGATATTGGGAAGTTGGTCAAAAAGGTAGCCCTCAGCTTCACCTGCATCTCCTTTTAGAAGGTGCTCTCTTTCATCTTCCCCATTCCAGAGGTATCTCCTTCCCTTTCCCTAGGCCTTCCCTAGTTTCTAAACAAAGCATTTTTCAGAGTCAGTATAAAATATTATGTATTAGAAAGAGTAGTCTGGTATACAACCAGTTGATCCTGGTCTGAACTTCACTATTTACTAGCAGTTTTGATTTAGAGTAAGGGGTTCAGCTCTGACCTGCAGTCTCCTTATCTATAAAATGGGAATCTCTTCCCAGTCACTCCACAAACTTGTTTTTTAAGGGTCAAGTTGAAACATGCACAGGTATGTTCCATAAAATTTAAGCACTGTACAAACATAAGACATGATCAATTTCTATTTGATTATTCTGTGCATAATGTTCAGTGGACACTGAATGGTTGCTGAATGAAATTGTTTCAATTGACAAGTGTCATTCTGAGGGACATTTGCAATTTCACTGGGAGTAAATCTGACATATTTGGAAAGAAAGTCAATCCCTAACACTCTTGGTTATTCTTTTTCAATAAGCAGATTTGGTCATTAAAAACAGTGTTGGGTTCCGTGGTGCTGGTATACACTATCTGCAAACCTTGGCCTGTGTGTCAGTCTGCTTATCGTAATGGGGATGACACTGGAACCACTTATGGTTCTGTTATCAAATAGTTCCAACCCCTGTGGGTTCCATTACATAACAGAAGACTAGAAAGCAAATCAACAAATTACATTTCTGAGATCCCTTTGAAACTGGGGCAAATGTGTAACTATGTGTTAATCAGATGAATTCACAGTGAGGTTTAGACATGGAACTGAGGGCTTGAGCGAGTGGACATATGCTTGTGGCAAGCACTGTGGCAAAGGCACCTGGGGCTTCAGCAATCAGCCATGGCAGATTTCCAGCATCTGGTACCTTGATTTGCTTGCGTCTAAAACTTCAAATGACTGAGAAATCACTGCATTTGATGGAGGCTACCTAGCTATGACACAATCATGTCTTTCTTCATTAGGGAAAATGGAAAATAAGACTCAGATATTAAAGCAAGTAATGAAAAATTAAAATTATATTTTTGCTCAGCAAAGCTTGTATGATGAAAATCCTACTTGTTATATCATCCATCCTGAAGATGGCTCCATATCAATACGTGTAGATTGATCGCATTCTTTGAGCTGGCTGTATAACGTATATAGCCATTTTTTTCTCCTTAGACACCTCCATTTATCATTAAAAACTTGGAAAGAATCATTTTTAGTAGCTGCACAAGATTTTGTTGTATGTATACACCATGAATTATGAACCCATGGCTCCATTTTTACACATTTCTGTAACACATTTTTTTGCTCTTCCAAAAACTCTGTACTAAAAATACTTTTGACATTTTGAATTATTTCCCAGAAAATATTCATAACCAAATTTTATGTTAATATTTTTGATCATTTTCATATTTTATAAGATTTTAATTAAAAACACATTCCAAAAAATATCCTTAATACTAACAATCCTCAGAATTGAAAATAAAAATGAAGCATTTTACCTTTACAACATCCTATAATATGAATTTTCTATAATAGCTTTTTATATTTATAATTTTCCAGAAAACGTCTTACTTAACATTTACTTAAGTCAGTTGCTGTTAAGTGAGTTCAGAGAAAACAGGGAAATTATAAACTCTCTCCCTGCTGGCTTTCGGACCAGGGCAGGAACCCTGCCCCCATGAGCCTTCTGGGCTCAGAGTCCACAGTTCAGATCTTACTTCTGGGTCTGCCTTTCTCCCTTGTTTTTCAAAGGATCTGACAGAAATTAGATACTTGCAAGAATCAGACAAAGAAGGATAGAAGAGGTCTACAGAGGAGTGAGGGATAGAAGGAAGGAGAGGAGGGTTGAGGAGGGAAGACAGAAAATGATGGAAAAGGAGAGAAAATAGAAGGATAAAAAGATAGGAGATGCAGCTCAGTGATTAGAGTGCTTGCCTAATGTGTGAGGCCCTAGATTCCACCCCAAGCACCAGCACAAAACTATAAACAAAAGCAAAAACAAAACAAAATATTGTCCATATACTTCTTCAATTAATCCTATTTTTTAGGTTGTTGACCATGAAATTTTCCCCTATTTTTAAAATGTTTTCATTAGTGATATGTAATTATACATAATAGTGAGGTTCATTTTGACATATTTATAAATATAGCATAATTTACTCCATTTCTATCCCCAGAACCTCCCCTTCACTCCCCTTTCCCTCCCCCTTGCTCCCTTCCTCTACTCCTTTGGTCTTCCTTCTATTTTTGTGTTGTTGTTTTTTTTTCATTGAAAAACTTGAAACTGCCCCCACCAATAACCCAATCAATAAATAGGCCAATGATCTAAACAGACAATTCTCAAAAGAAGAAAAAATTCAACTAACAAATACATGAAAAAAATGTTTAACGTCCTTGGCAATTAGGAAAACATGAATCAAAATTACACTGAGATTTCATCTCACTCCAATAGAATGACGAATGAGCATTAAAAATACAAATAACAATAATTGCTCGTGAAGAAGTGAGGGAAAGGACTTATTTATGCATTGTTGGTGGAAGAGCAAATTAGTACAAACACTTCAAAAATCTGTATGGAGATTCCTCAAAAGACTAGGATTGGATCTGCCATATAGCCCAGCTCTCTGACTCCTTGATATTTATCCAAAAGAATTAGAATCAGCATACCATAGTGATACATACGTGCTAATGTTATAGGAGCACAATTCACAATAGCCAAATTATGGATCCAACCTAGGTGCCCTTCAACAGATGAATGAATAAAGAAAATGTGGTATAAATACCCAAAAGAATTTTACTCAATCATAAAGAAGAATGAAATTATATCATTGCTGGTAGATGGGAGGAACTGTAGAACACCATGCTAAGTGAAATAAGTCAGACCCAAAAAGTCAAGTTTCAAATGTTTTCTGGCATCTATGGAAACAAGAGACAGAAAAGGGAGGATCTCAGGGAGATGAAAATAAAAGGGAGACCAACGGAGTAAAGCAAGTGGGACAAGCAGGAAGGAGGAATGACGGAAAGAAAAGAAACTACTCAGTGAAATTAACCAAATTATACTATGTGCATGTATGAATTCTACTTTTATGTATAACTACAATGCACCAGTCCTATTTTATATTTGATAATTTTGAGTAGGTATGTTTTTTAATAACCTTCAGGGTTTTTTGTTTGATTTGCTGTGTAGTCATATCTTGTCAATTTGATATGTTTTAATGGTGTGTTGTTTTATTTCCTTTGTTGTAAGGACTACAATCCTTCTATCCATAGCAAACTGTAGAGTTTTTTTTAGGTAACACATTTCTGCTTCTCTTCACCATCTCTGGTTTCCGCTCGGGCAGGTGAAGTGACCATGTAGCACTGGCTGTGCCAATGTCAATAGGTCATGTTCACAGTCCACCCATTTGGCAAATGTCTGACGACATAGAGGCACTCTGGCATAGCAGCTTTGCCACATCATTGTACAGACATTAACTGGCTCACAGGGAGAGCAGCAGCCCAGGAATGCAGATTACACATTGGCTTCTCCTTTTGCATGCAGTGAAATGCAATTTTCTCTAAAGTCAAATTCTAAATGGGATTGTTTAAAATAAAGAAGCATGTTTAAAATCCCTTCAGAGATAAGAATATTGATGTTTTACTTTAAAATAACAAAAAATGTCAAAAACCACAGAGGCCTTAGTAGATAGAAGGCTCCTGTCCTGAAGTAGAACTGGGTTGGGGAGTGGGGACCTGTAATGTGGGTTGAAGAGGACAGAGAGGGTGAAATAGGAGGAGGACCTTTCCTACTCTACCCTGCTACTAAGAGTCCCATATTTTAACACTTCCTTCAAAATCAGTATATGCTGCCTCAAGGAAACTGATCATGGGCCATCCTTGAGCATTTAATTCTTCAGAATATAAATGTAATTCTATATAAAACCTTCTTCATGCCCCAAAGAAGAAAATGCTGCCACTTATATTTCCATACACCTCAAAATTAGGTCATTGCTAAATATGCCAAGAAATTCCATTTTATTTTACTATAGTCTGAGACCATTTTAATTTCTAATACACACATCACAAAGAAAGAAAAGGGCCAATGAAATATTAAGAATCTTGAGTTATGTAAGATTTTAGACACATAAAAGATTAAATGTTCAAAATAAATCCTATCTCTTAAAGCACTCAAAGAGGGAAATATTCATTGATTTAAGTCATAAAGACAAGTTTAAACCTCTGAAGTTATAAAATTGGTGAAACACATTTTTCTCTCCTTGTGGGTTGTAATTGAGATTTTTTCTATTCTGATGGAAAATGTCTAATCCTGTTGTTACTTGTTCAGCATCATTCCTTGAATATGCTGTGCTGCTCATAACCTTTGCTTGCCCTCTCAGATCTGAAAACTGTTTTGGAAGCATCACCCTTTCCTAAGAATCAGGGTGACTTAACAGCTTGTACCATGTACTCCCCATCTGCTGCATGTGTAGAAGATTCAATTCTTCCTGTTCTGCAAGTTGGAAATTTTTATTTTCATTAAAGGTGTTTTTGTCATAATAATTCTCTACAATTTTTTTTCTGCAATGTTTGTAACTATTAATAGCCTCTTTAAAAAAATTGTTTTCTGGTTTTTCACAACACCACATTATTCTAAAATTTCTCTTTTGTCATTTCCATTTTTCCACATGTTTTTAATTGGTGACTCCAGGGGACTGGGCGAAAAAACCAAACATTTTGCAGGACTTCAAATGATCTGCAGTCAAATCCTAGTTTTATATAAGTTGTGTGACCTTAGGCCACTACTTCACCTCTGATCTACCCTTTCTCTACTCTCGCATAACATGGTGATAGCTCTAACTATCTTACCAGATTTTTGAAGGAGAAATACAAGTTAGAGCATGTCATAATCACAAGGTGATTTTTGAATGCACTAACCAAGGGCCCTCCTGTCCCCCAACTTCCCCTGGGCCTTATCTTCTCTCAGAGTTCTATCTTGATGACAAAGAAATCTAAAACTCCTTCCTGGCCTCTGTCCCTAGTTTCAGTCACTGTCCCAGCTGTCTAGACATTATAAATCCTCAAGGTCAGGAGACTCTTTTCTATGTCTTTGCATGTCTGAAAACAACCAGCAAAAAACTAGTCAGATTGTATTTTTTCGCTCATAATTTAAATACATTTCAACATCTTGACACATCAAATTTAGCCATTTTTCCTCAAATCTGGATTTATTTCCAAGATTTCCCATTTTTCATAAATGTTACCAATACCCTGGAGCCAGCTGGGAACCCAAGTTATTGTTGTTTTTGTTATCGCATTCCATAACCAGTCTTGCTTTTCCCTCATTCTGGCTCCTTAATGCCTTTCTAGTGTAGAATTTTATTACTTCTTGTCAAGACTATTACAATAGTCCCCTGGTTTACTTCCCTAACCACAAGCCTTCTTTAATCCTCCTGCACATTGCTGCCAGATTCCTTTGCTGAAAAAAAAAAATTGTAAAACTTGGGTCTGGGAACCTGCACCTATACAAATCTACGCAAATTCAGACTTGTCTGATTTTTCCCAAAGTTTGTCTATGAAACTTAAGATCTTAAACGGGTGCTATCGCCTGAAAAGATGGGAAATTCTCAAAAGTTGGAGGCAGCCTCTAAAATGGCCCCAGTGCTATTTCCTTGGTATTCATAAACTTATAAATACCCTCTCTTTCAGTGTGGGCTGGGCCAATGAACTTGCCTCTAACAAATAGAATATGGCAAAAGTGATACGATGCCAGTTTGGAGATTAATTTACAAAAAGCAAAAGATAAAACAATCATTGTGATTTTCTTTCTTTTCTGGTTGGGGGGAGGGTGGTGGTGTTTTGAGATTTAATCCAGAGGCACTTTCTCACTGAGCTACATCCCCAGCCCTTTAAGTTTGTTTATTTTGAGACAGGGTCTCACTAAATTGCTTAAGGCAACTAAGTTGAAGCTGGCCTTGAACTTTGGATCCTTCTGTCTCGGCTGGCCTCCCAAGCTGATGGGATCATAGGTGTGGGCCACCGCACCCAGCATGATTTTCTCACTCACTTTCTCCCTCACTTGCTATGACAAAAGTCAGCTGCTTTGCTGTAAATTGCACTGTGGTGGGCCAGTGTGGCAAGGAACTGGTGTCTCTGCTCAGTAGAAGATCTGAGCCCTGCCAGAGTCATATAAGTGAACTTGAAAGCAGATCTTTTCCCATTTGAGCCTTGAGATGATTGTAGCCATTGCTGATACCCTGACTGCCATCTTAGGGGAGGCCCTGAGCCAAAGGACTAAGCCTAGTCAAGCCTAGACTCCTGACTGACAAAACACAAGTTAATGGTTTTAACTGCTAAGTTTGGGGCTGGTTTGTTATGCTGTTGTACCCAAAGAAAATAAAATCATCCAAGCCAATCATGTAAAACCAAAAGAAGCCTTTATTTTATCTGGCCAGCAACGATCACCCTTACACCTAAGAGCGGTGTGCCAGGGTGAGGGAAGGGATTAGGGTGGGGGTATAGGGAGGGGAAGGGATTGGGGTGGGCTATAGGAAGAGGATTTGGGATTGGGGAGGGCTTAGGGAGGGGATTTGGGATTGGGGAAGGGCTAACTCTGGATCCCACTGGAGAATCTCCCTGGGGAATGCATTTTAATCTGTTTTCTGTTGCTATAACAATGCAATAATAGATAACCAATGCAACAGTCTAGAGTGTGTGAATTATAGTGACTTTCTGCATTCTACTCACTCTTGACAACTTGTGGTCCAGGGGCAGCAGCCTATGAAATAATTTTCAATGAGACCTTGAGAAGAGAAAGTTTTCTGCTTAATGGACATGGCAACAGAGTGTAACACAAGTGGGCATAGTCCCACTTCAGGAAAGAGACTAAGAAGAGCTGAGTGTTTTGGGCATCAGAAGTCACATCAAAAGCAAGAGAAGTGACCATGGGCATCAAACTATCTAACTACATCTCTATCCGAGCTTACAGGAAATTCCATGGCAGTGATGTTGGAACATGCAGCCTTTGTTAGTGTCCATCACAGGGAATCAGAGAAACCACGATATCAGGTGGTTAGAAGACAATCAAAATTACTCATGATACACCCTGGAGTATTCTTAAGCAATTTGAGGATACCTGGTACCAAAGTCAGAAAACATCTTAATTGTTTATTTTGTACTAATCTTCCATACATGTAGAAACATGGCAAATATAGACCTTACCTGCTTCTATCATGAAACCTCAGTACTCTTTATTGCTTGTTCAGCTTCCCAACATTTGTCAAATGGATGTGCTCTCTCAGTTCATTGCATTCTTGTCTGTATCTTCCCTACTGGGTATAACCTTTTCCCTCCTTAACTAATACCCATACATTTTCAAAGTTTAGAAGAAATTCCATATACCATGCAAACCATGTTTACTTTGAAATATCCATCATAAAATTATAAATGAAACTTCTACCAATTGAATACAGTATACCAACTAAATTACAGCATGTCTAGTATTGGTTAAACATTCTCAGAGACATACAATGTGTGTGATATGGACATTGGCCACAAAGACTTTGTTTTAGTTAGCTTTTTCACTGCTGTGACTAAAAGGACCCAACCAGAACAACTGCAAAGAGGAAAATTTTGAGGGCTTATGGTTTCAGAGGTCTCAATCTATAGACAGCTGGCTTTCTTCCTCAAGTCTCCAGGTGAGGCAGAACAACATGGCAAAAGAATGTGGCAATCAGGAAGCAGAGAGAGACTTCACTTGCCAGATACAAATATATACCCCCAAGCCATGCCCTCAAGGCCCCACCTCCTCTGGCCACACCCTACCTGCCTTCAATTACACTCAGTTAATCCCATCAGGTGATTAATTCACTGATTGGTTTAAGGCTCTCAAAACCCAATCATTTCTTCTCTGAACCTTCTTGCATTGTCTCACATGTGAGCTTTTGGGGGACATCTCACATCCAAACCATAACAGACTTAATTTTATTATAAAGACAAAACATTCTCCTGTGAAGCGATCAGATAACATAGATATTACAAGCATATCATTGATCACCCTAGAACAAGTCAAGGTGCTGGATAGAGGTGCTTACTTTTTAAAAGGGAATGAGGTTAACCCATTAAGCCTCAAATTTTCAATTTGCAAATTTTCAATGAAATTAACACAGGTACATTTAAAATTTAGGTTAGAAATAATCATCTAGAAATGATACATAATATTAATGAACTAATATTCATTAATATTCTTACATAATTATACTATCATGATATAGTTATTTATTATATGTTATATGTAAGTTTTCAGTGTTGTTCCACATCTTTGGCAATGGAATGAAATGGGTTAAGAAAGAAGAGATTAAAATATTTTGGCCAGGTATGGTGGTGCATGCCTATAATACCAGCAGCTGGGGAGGCTAAGGCAGGAGGATCACAAGTTCAGAGCCAGCCTCAGCAATTTAGTGAGGCTCTAAGGAACTTAGTCAGACCCTGTCTCAAAATAAATAAATAAATAAAAAGGGCTGGAAATGTGGTTCAGTGGTAAAGTACTTCTGGATTCAATCCCTGGTACCAAAAAACTAAAACAAATAAAATGTTTGTTTGTTTTTGCTGTTTCAAAGCAAGTTTCTGTTTCCATACTCATCTTCACATTGACTGAAAATGGAAACTTCCAGGCTCTGGTGATGGTAATGGTTGCTGGGAAGTTAGTCTCTGCTTAAAGCTGATTAGCAAAAGTTGCTGGTGCCCACATGCCATCTGGCCAGAGAAGAAAAAGGAAGGGGAGAGGGCACTGTGAAAAACTGAGCATTTAACCCCAACAGGAATGGTTAATCTGCAAGGGACAATTTTTTAAAAAATTCTCTTCATTTGGGAAAATGAAGACTCCCACCCCACCTCTTCAGTCTTCATCTGCTCTCCCCTCATTATGGAAACAAGGTCTACCAAGTAAGTTACATTTGAATACACAGTCCATTATTCTGATTCTTCCCATCTGAATCATGATGACTACATCTGACACCCCTTAAAATTACTCCTTTCCAAGCACATTTGGAGGAAAATGAGGAATAAGCAGGCTCCTAAATTTTAGCATTTATTTCTGAAACATAGTTTAGCAATAAAAAACCATCATAAATTATTGGAGGGGGGTCAAACTCTTCAGTTGGGTAAAATGTGGGGGTAACAATTTTCTAGCTGAATGAAATGAATGGCCTGGTGAGGGTTGGCCAATGACATTATATCCAAATTTATATCATACCCCAATTCACAATACTGCTGGGTAATTCTTCAGGGAAGGAGTTAGAGCACTTAAAAAACATACTGTGACAATTTTTCATTTTAAAATAGCCAAGAGGAAGATTGCACTTTTGTTTATGAGTTTTATTTACTTCTTTTTTTTTTTTTAAATCAGAGAGGGGAGGTAATCATCAATAGATTGTCGTAGTCCTTTAGGCAGTCTCTCCTGTCTATTAAAAATAAGTGTTTATAATAGAGTAGCAACTGTTGCTCCTACAGATGCTAGTCCAAATGAATCAAAATCCCATAATGCTCAATAGGAAACTGACAATTCCTAAGGACTTAGTGAAAAACTGAGTCATTCATTCAATCTGTGCTGGTGAGACTATAGATACCCCCAATAATACCTCATTTAAAATTATTTTATTTCTAAAACTAGTGATCAAAATGCAATCTGTCCCATTTTATAGATTAAAGGGACAGAAATGGAGTTTTTTTTTTTCTCTTCTCTAAACATTCAAACCCACCCCCACTGCTGGTGCAAAGACTAATCTCCTTAGTCTCTTTTTCTTTGAATGGCAGCAAGTCTGCTCTGCCTGCAACTGTCAAAAATTTTCAAAAAAATCGCTTCCATTTGAGTTGTCACAACTGTACCCACTTCTCCCAAGCAGAGGAGTCCTTGTAATGCTATGGACAGACTGCACCATTCTAACTGATAGCAGATGAATGAGGAGAGGGTTTAATGGAGACTGCCTCTTTTTTTCAATTTTCATTCTAAATCTCCTAGATCTGCATTTCAAGCCATGCCTGGATATTTAATCCTCATGAAGACAGCACGCCTCAGAGGAGCCCCTAACGTGTCCTATAGTGCTCTCAAAACCCATTAACATACTGCCTCTGGTCTTAAAACAATCAGATTCTGCCTGATTGTGGATTAAGGAACACTGCAGTACTCTCAGGCAGAAACCCGCAGTAAGTGGCAGCCATGACAATTATCTGCACAGCCAGGCAAGAGAGATACTGCAGAGAAATTTAAGTATGACCTCACTGCTGTTAAAAGAAAAATCACACATGCCGAGGAGGCATTATGATTTTGTACATTGTAAATATCAATTGACACTTGCTCCACAGCTTATGAAATTTTCAATTTGACTAGTTATATTTACAAGATATAAAGCAAATAAAGCAAGGTCTTAAGAGCTCTTGGTAAGGAAAATGCAATCTTCATGTTCCCTGTATTATAATTATCACTGCTACACAGATCATTGTAAAGGGCATATTTGAAAACTCAAAAAAAAAAAAAAAGGGCAGGGGGCTTTTGTGAGCAGAGCCATAGAAAGAGCAAGCCTTCTATAAATGAGTTGTAATGCAAAAATTGTGGTGAATTGTCTCTGACACCTTCCAACAACAAATTCAGAGAGAAAGGAGAAAGATAACTGGGTATCAATCAAAGGAGTTTCCGCTGTATGGACATTGTCTTCATCTAGGCCACATCTAGGCCACACAATCTCTGAACCATTTTTTGTGTGTGTGTTTATGATCATTATGTTCCATTTAAGAATCCCATTTATTTTTTAAACAGTACATGTATGACAACCACTGACCAAGCTTACTAGGGCTTTCCTCTACTGCTGGCAATGAATACTTAGAAACAGTCCTTCCACCAGAATATTCTGCTAAGATTGGGGATAGTCAAAAAGGCAAAATCAGGGCTGGCATTTGTGTGCACATGTGGCATTGGGGGACTGGCCATTCCTTTGTTCTGCTCTGTGTTTTTGCCAATCTATTAATAATTGCATTTTAAGAAAAACAGCACATATGTTTCTAAGTCATTTACACTTAAATGTTAATAATATTCATCAAGAGTTAGTCAATATCAAAAATTGTTTTTATGTTAATACTTTAGAACCAGTAACTAGAATTTGGCCCATTGTAAATTTTGAGCTCTCTGTTCCCCTTCTCCCTGCAATATACTGGGACATTTTCATAGTCTTTAATACCTTAATCTGTGGTCAAAGCTTGGTAATCAAACCATAATGTGATTTCGTAGTCTTTTGTTAATTTTTTCACATGTCCAACCAAAACAGACTTATGATTCAGGAAATAAAAAAGCAAATGACATTAAATTTAAAAAATGTTTCCTGATTTCAAAATTTGGATTGACATTAGTGAAATAGCCAATAGCCAGTGTTACCAACGTTTGTCTGAAATTGTTAAGCAATATGATTCTTTAAAGAGAAACCGTTTTAATTTATTGTTTTATCACTGAAAACTATATTTCATGTGACTAAATGAAGAACTTCTTAGATGACTTAATAATCACTTTTCAGTTAAAGATCTTTTATCAGCTTTAACCTATATTCAGATGCTTAACTACTAGAGTTCCTAATTGTTTTAGTTTTCCTGGGACTCACAGAAAATTCTATTAGTAGTTTTCAAAATATCACTCAAAAAATCATAGCAGTTTAAGACATGTCTTTATGCATTATTTACTCTAGTATTATAGTTATAGTGATGCTTTTTCAGAAATCTTATGTAGGGATTGAAATGATTAGGTGTCAAATGCCTCCAGGGTTTCCATGTTGTCATTTTTAAAGAGATCTTATGCTAACTATAGTGATATCTATATCCATATACAGTTGATTATGCATAGTATAAATAGCATTATAGCCCCATGCCAATTCTGAAAAACTTGTATAAAAATGAAATATTAAAAAGAAGACATTTTGATCAGACATCATACAGAAAAAAATAGATAATTTTCAGTACTAATTCTCAACTGGCATTTTAATATTGAAATGATTTTGATTTCCAAAAAGTATTGCTGGGAATAGTTAAATCAGAATCTCAGAATCTCTGGGTGTGGGTCACAGACATCAGCATTTTTTCAGAGCATCCCAATTGTGAAGGCAGATTTGAAAATCACTGAAAAGTAAAACAAACTTATACAGAAGATAAATTTTTTTAAAAAAGACATTTTTATCATCATGCAGAAAAAAAAATAGATTATTTCCCAGTAGCGATTGTGAACTGGCATTTTAAGATTAAAATGGTTTTGATTTCCAAAAATAGCACTGCTGGGAATAATTAAATCAGAATCTCTGGGGGTGAGTCCCAGGCATCAGTATTTTTTCAAAGTATTCCAAATGATTCTTACATGAAGGCAGATTGGAAAATCACTGATTTACAACTGAAAATTAGAAACGAATTTCAAGATGGAGTACATTCACAACAAATGTGAGCTAAAGCAATGTTCTGACCATAGACTCAGGCATCTGGAAGAAGACATGTCAAAATACCTACAGCACAAAGTGCTGACTCTTGTCTTTGAAACAGATAACTTGAATAATGGTTTCCCTATCTTTATTGGCCTGATTATATCTTAGGCTTTATAAAGACACTATTTATTGCACAAATATTTATTGCGTTCCACCCAGTCTACTGGCACAAAATGATCTAGAGCAGAGAAAGTCCATCCAGGGGCCCATAAATCATTTCACCAACCAATTGTAATTTCCAGAACACATTAACAATAATAATCACATGAAATTTCTCCTGGATTATTAACCTTCATAGTGATAACATTGCTACCATTCACTATTCTTACAGTGCCAATTTTTGTGATTACGTATACAGTCACCCTTGGGAAGAAGAGGAAACTGGTTCTAAGATGCCTCATGAATATCAAAACCTGCAGAGACTCATGTTCCTTATATAAAATGGTGTAGTATTTACATATAACCTATCCATACCCTCTGATATATTTTAAACCATTTGCAGATTATCTATAATACCTAATACAAAATAAATACTATATGAATTATATTATTTAAGGAATGATGACAGAAAAAATGTCTGTAGTTGTTCAGTATAGACAAAATACATTTCAATATTTTTTTATCTGTAGTTGGTGGACTCTGCAAATGTGGAACCCAGGGATAAAGAAGCTTATTGTACATATAAAATTGGAAAAAAACAAAACAAAACTAGAAGCCACTTTTGGGATGAGGGGTTTTAATTTAAGACAATAAGAGTAGTAACAACATCATAAAAGACATCACATAGCCAGTCGTACTAGTAAATATCATAGAGTAGTCATAGATGAAGCTGATTCTTGCAAGACAAAGCAGGAAGAATAAAATTTACAAGGCCTTTAAATGCTTTAGGATGGTGTAGTGATTTCTAGCCTCTGAACTACCTGACTCAGGAATGGTTTAATCTACTAGGAAATATTCTTTGGGGGTTGTGATTAGGTTGTAAAGCTTTGTTTGTTTGTTTTCCCTTAGTGATCACATAGAAAAAAAAAGAACAAAATCTCCCTGGACTGAAGGTGGGGGATGAGAAGGGAAGTCTTGGCAATGGAGGTACTATTTGAGCTGAGTTTTAATAGAAAAATAGCAATTAGCTGACCAAAAAAGAATGTGTGAATGGTGAGTGAGGGGTAGTTTTCGAGGCCAAGGGAACGACATATTTGAAGACTCCTGTGGGCTCAGCCAGCAGTGCTGTTTGGGAATTTCCAAATGGCTTAGCATGTCTGGAACATGGGGGTCATGAACGGAGACCTGGGATTAAGCCAGTTCTGAGGATGCACTGAAAAGCATTTATAATTTATCATACAAACTCTGAAAAAGCTTTAAAGTCTCTTAAATAATGGAGAAACACACAAAATATATATTTTAGACTTGAAGAGTGATTTGGGGAGCTATAGGGATGGACTAAAGGGGCTAGATTGGGAATTAGGGGGGCCAAGGAGACTAGAGATCAGCTGGAGGCAATTGGGAATGAGAAAACAGGAGGCCTGAACTCAGGGATAAAGGAGGGAATGGAGAAGAGGGAGGACTGTAGAAATGTGTTTATAAGATGTAATCTTGGGCATGGGGCTGAATGAGAGGAAGAAGGGTAATTCCTAGGTTTCTTGACCGAATAACTGATAAAACCTTTTGTGGAAATAGAATACAGAAGAGAATTTGCCTGGTGGAGGGAATATGAGTGCAATTTTAGGTGCAGTTTTAAGTCAGCTCAAGAAACAGAAGTTTTCTTCAACAACTTAATTTTTTTTTTTTTTTTTGAGAACCCGACGTTAAAATCCTTCTACAAAAATAGCTGGTCCAAACATAAAAAATTCCAAGGTTATAATAGGCAAGGGAAGACTGAAAAATTCTTCTAGATTAAAGATACTGAAGGAGACTTTGACAGTCAAGCACATTCACAACTAGAATTTCCTTTCTTTGCAAAGGACTTTGCTTTGAATGTGGTCAGTTAATTAGCAACTAGTCTTTTATCAATATAGTACTAATATTAATTTTCTGATTTTGTTTGTTGTACTGGTGTTACTTAAGAAAATGTCCTTGATTTTTAGGAAATATATACTGAAGTAGTTAGGGATAAAAAGAATGTAATACATAATAGCTTACCCTCAAATGGGTCAGGAAGAAATGTGTATTTGTAGAAAGATTGAATGATAAAGATAATATGATAAAATGTTAACTTTTGAGAATATGAGTGAATGATTCATAGGAAATCTTTGTACTATTGTTGCAATGTTTCTGTAAGTCTTAAATTATGACTAAATGAAAAGGTATTTTCATATGTCTCTAAGAATTTGTCAATATCTTCGATACTTTCTATTTTGTTGGAGTATAGATTTTCATCATTACCCTATGTACATGTATGATTACATGAATGGTATGTACATTGTGCACAACCATAGAAATGAAAAGTTGTACCCCATTTGTGTACAATGAATCAAAATGAAGTCTGTAAAAATTTAAAAAATAAAAATAATAAAAAAGTATTTTTCATAAAAATTTCTTTTGAAATGTTCGAAACTCTTAGAGAAGGAGAAAGAATAATAAAACAACTATATTCCTTCCACTTGGAATAAACAATAGCTAATAGCATCTTACTTTTAGTCATTTTTTGAAGCAAAAATCTTAATTCATAACATTTTATGTAGGAAAAATTGTATGTATGTGTATCCATACAAAGGAGGAGAATGGCAAAAGATGTAGACTAACATAAGTTTAATTGTCACTTAAATTAAGAAATAATCAAACCCAGAGTGTCCGATTACCCCAGGGACTAGGGGCTTTAGCTTTTCTGTAGGTTTGCTGCAATAATGTCAGAGCAGTGTACCTAAAGAATATTGCATAATTTAGTATACTGAGAAAGGTATACAAGGTTAAAGTGTTCTTTTAGTTTCAATAGAAAAGCAAAAACACCAGTTCTTTTCATATATCAGCCAACCATAACAGAGTACTTTATTTGTCCTGTTGTTTTGACTTGATTAAAATCCACATAGAAAAGCCACTTCAAAGGTGCCATTCATTCAAAGTGTAATGGGCTATTCACAAAAACTGTTCAAGAGTCTCCTTGAGAAAACATCAAATAATACACCATTGGTAAATATTGCCAGAACATGCAATATCAAATACAAAAAACAGTGGTAGAATTATAATCTAGGTTCATAGCCAAGATCTAGCTTTTGAAATGCTCTTCTTTGTTCCCAGCTGCAACCCTGCAGTGTTCTTTGGGCTCAGTATAGAAGTCAGGAGATTTGATCTGAACAGAAATTAGAGACAGACAGATGACGGGCTTAGGACTCTGCCCTGGACTTTCATGATGTCAGGTCTTTCGAGGTGTCTTTATCCAGATACACATTTTTTAAGGTCTTTAATCTTTCCTTTGTAAACACAAGAAAGGAGAAGTGAATGACAGGAATCCAAGACTGGGCAACAAATCAAAACAGCATAAACACAGGAATAAGTGGAACATATCCATGTAGCCCCATAAGAAGGAGAGGTTGTTTCCAGGACTGGATCGTGGAGCATCAGCCACACATGGCAGAGACGGCAACTCAGGGTCCTGGGAGTTGGTGGAGCTGTTTCACCTGTATCCACCTCTGCTTCTTTTCTCTCTCTCTCAGGCTCTTTTCATATCTCCCTGCTCTCTCCCACATTTCATTATCTTCCTGATGCCTTTTAAACTCTCCCACAAAAATAAGTTAGTTGTCCTTGAAGCATTGCACTTAAGAAGGCCCTGACATTTGTGCTGTCATCTTTCTGGGAATCAAGGAATAATTAGTTCCCCACCTTTCTCACATGTCTTCTTCTGGCCTCTTTTGTTAGAGAACAGATTCTAGATCACAGTGTAATGACCCTTTTTTCTACTATCTCTTCAATTGAAAAAAAAAAAGAGGAAATAAATTCCCTTTTTCATTTTGAACATCTCCTCACATTATGTCTTCCAGTTGTAACAAAGACTTTACATCCTAAACAAATAAGATTATTATATTAATACATTTTATGACCCTGCATGGGAAAAAATACCATCACTGTTGAGTGCTGTGTCCTTCTGCTTTTTACTGAGAAAACAATATGGCTAGAAGAAAAAGGAAGGTGTCATAAAGATTTACAAACAAAAAAAATAAGGGAAAAAGTCACTTAGTCACACACACAGAAAAAATTATGATGAATTAGTCTCTTTTTAACTGAAAACAATGACTACTAATGAATCAACTAAAATATCCTTACATTCCAGGTGTATATGGGTATTCTTAATGCATTACAGACTGCAACATAAATGATGTTTAGGGTTCATGGTCTCCACCCTCCAAGAACTTATATTTTATGAGATCACTAAAAGTTAAAGAATTATTCAGTACAATTATGGTAATTGTATGTTTCTCTGTGTGCTTTCACAGAAAGCTATCTAAGGAGATGCTCAGATAATATGAACAACATTTCTCTCTACTTGGTGGTATTTTATGATTTTCAAAAACTTTCTTCTTTGTACTTTTATACATTTTAATGCTTGAGAGTATACACTTTGTTTTATAATAAAAAAATAAATTATTTCTTTTTCAAACCGAACAGCAGATCTTGAAATATTTCAAACATTATTTCTCAGAGTTGGAAGTTACGTTAGAAAAAATGCATATATTTTAATGCAAATCAAGGTTTAAATTAAGCAACATGGATATTAATTTTTTATTACTCTATAATGCTTAGCTTTTCAAATTGTGAATGTTTGTGAAATTCCTGACAGTCAATTCAGTTTCTTTTGTGCAGGCTGAGTTGCTATGGTGACATCACTTTTTACTTGCCTCTGAAACTTGTATATTATAGGTTTATATCTTTGTATTATCTCATTCCCATTGAACTTTTTAAAAGTGCTTTTGATTACCTGCTATGAGGCTCAAAGGAGTCTTGTATCACTTTCTCAAAAGACAGACCACCAATTGAATACAGTGAAAATAAATTCTCACTGTACTCAGGAGTAGAATCCAGACAGCTCTCAGCCTCCATCTTCTCCCACCTACCATCTGGCCCTCTCCGCAGCTCTTGGAGCAGCAGGAGAGCAGAGAAGAGAGAGCACCACCTCCAGCCCATGAATGCTGCAACCCCTAGACACAGGATCCAGAAAAAAAGCCCCCAAGTGATGAATTTTCCTTCCACTTCCAAGGCCTCACTGACCTGACATGAACTTTAAGAAATCCTCTAAGTCCCTTTCAAGTCTAAAATCTGTGAATCTCCACGTAATTAAAATGAAAAGATGAGCTTTCAAATTGAGTGTTTTATCCCTTCTTATCAGGATTAAGGATGCAATTTAGATCAACTTTCTGATGGCAGATGTAGGACTAAATTGCCATTGTTCAATTCTGCCCCTTGTCCTGCTTCCATTTTAAATTTTCTTAAGGTTGGATGTCCTTCCTCTAAAAATATCTTTCAACTAAGTTAGAGGTATCTCCATCCCCTCTGATGAGAAAGGCCCTGCTCTGGGATTTGATCCATCAGTTATTCTGTCTCTGATTCTCTCTTTTCTGGTTTACAAATTCATTTTTCCCATTGCCCCCCGCCAAAAATCCTAACAACATCTTCCATTTCAGCTACACTCCTGCTTTTCTCTTCGCTCCACTCACATTTCACCTTCTATTCCTACCTCTCCACAGGATAGTTCTGTGTCCTCTGCTGAAGCTGCTGTCTTTATGGCCAGCAGTGGCCTTTAAAAGACTAAACCAACACTCTTCTTACTGAATCTGCCATGCTATTTTATTTTGTTCATTATTTCTTTCTTTTCTAAAATTTATTTCCATCAGGATCATGGACACTTAAATTATCCTGACTTTCCTTCATTCTGCTGAACCCTTCAAATATTGGTATTTAAAGCCCTTTCTTCATTTTCTTCCTCTTCTTAAGCACTTCAGACAAATGATATTGCCAACTACTTGGATGGAAGTATACAGATACCTCCATCTCTCTTGTGAGCTCTATAATCTACATTTTTAATTTCCCAGAGCTACTTACTTTTCCTCAAGTATCACTGAGTCTATACATCACACCAAATAGGAAACAAAAATAATTAACTTATTATTTTCTTTTTATTCATCTTCTTCTGCTTCCAATCTTTTATTCAAAAATCCTCTGTTTTAAAACTTTAATCCTCTGTTTTAAAAAATTCAGGGTCTGTATGACCTGATTGATAAAATCAAAATGACAAATCCTGATTTGCAGAGTTCCTTTTTCTCTGGCATACCTCTCCAGCTTCATTTTCTTCCATTCTACTTTTTATGCCTTGACCTGCCATGCAGCATGTGGTAAACTCCCACACCACATTATCTTCATGAATATGACTGGCTTTCACCACTGGCTTTCCTTCGGATAGAATGCTCTTTCCCTCTCTTTCCTCTTCTTCACCAGCTCAAATGCGTCTTCCTAAGTCAAATTTTCCTGGTTCCACAGCCCCTGCAACTTCTCTCCTATATTTGATCTTAAACATGATCTTAAACATAAAAATTGATAAAGCTTTTACCCTATTACAAATCTTGAGGGAACAAGGAAGAGTAGGGAGCTATTGCCTGTGTCCATCGCAATCCCTGATGCACAGCGAAACACTTCAAATATGTGGATGTAGCAATAAACTAATTAGCTATAAATATACATGGATAAAAATTGGGTCACAGAAAAACAAAGTTTGGAGTTCATGTGAAAAAACAGTGCTCTCTTTTACATTTGCTTCCATCATTTCCTTGACACACTCAACTCCTGATTAATATGAGTCATTAATTTGACTGTCTACTCTCTCCCCAGTCCATATGTTTTCAACTAGGCAAGCACACCTTTGCTAACTAGGCCTATCCCCAACATTCCTTAGGTTTGGCTCCATTTGAACATTCTTCAGGAACCCTTTCCTCAACTTAGTTAAACACACAACTCAGATTATTAAATTAAAACAGACTTTTTAAATATTTTTTTCATCCCAGTGACAGTGGTGTGGGTAAATCATTGTACCCAGTTTTGTTCATTCCTTTTATGTCTCCTCAATAGTTATAAAATAATGCATATAAATTTACTGGAATAGACAGATACAGGAGACATTTATGATAATGGTGAACAAAGTCTATATTGATGCATCCCTAGAAAAAAAGTTGAGAATATTGTTTTTTAGATCTTTGCTCTTTCTTATAATCAATAGGAAATGAGGAAACATCTGCTTGACACCAATAATTTTAGGTTGTGATACGCAGTCCCTGAAATTCAGAGAAACACTAGAACCTAAAAGCTGCTGAAAGTCATAAAGGTCTTAATTTTTTAATTATTAGGTCAGTAGTGAGATGCCAGCCATTTATTTCTTTTAATTGTCTAACTCATAATAATTTCAGTGGTATATGGCTGGTAGTGGTATATGGCTTTTTTTTTAAGAGCAACTAACTATTCATTATCATGTTGGGGAAACTAATTAGTTGAATGGTCACAATTTATTAAGTACCTGCTAAGTACTAACAAACACACTTTAGAAAATTCATAATAAAGAGACTGTTACCAGAGGAAAAAATAGGCAGTTGAAACCTCCTTTAAAAATAGGCAGTTGAAATTTCCTTCAGTTCCACATGAAGCAAGTTTTACACCTTTAAAACAGCATAAAAATGAACAATACAATATGTTGGAATCATTCTTAATAGTTTGCCAATGTTTCAAAGCATAGGTCCAGAACAGATGTAGATTTCATTTTGCTCAATTCAACTAACTTTCTTACCCTCCCTCCCTTCCTCTCCCTCTTCCTCTCCCTCTCTTTCTTTCTGGTGCTAGGGATTGAACTCAGGGGTACTTTTCCACTGAGAAACATCCCCAGCCATTTTTATATTTTTATTTTGAGACAGTGTCTTACTAAGTTTTTTAGTGCCTCTCCAAGTTGCTGAAGTTGACCTTGAACTTGTGATCCTCCTGCTCAGACTCCCAAGCCACTGGGATTACAAGCATGCATCACCATGCCCAACTTAACTATGTTCTTTAGGATAGATTATGTATGAGATGTTTCTGAGTGGCTATGTTCTATACCCATCACCCTTTCATCATTCTTTGTTTTCTTTCTGTCCAAAAGAGAACATCTGTGGCTGAAGTCATTGAATCAGCCTTTAATGTCCATTATGTTGATATCACTGAATCAGTGATGCATCCACCTTAGAGCCCTAGCAGCTTGGGGAAAGCATGATAATATGTACATTTCTTTGTCAGAAAAGCAATTTATATAGCCTAAATATTTTGCATTAAGAGATTGAATGATAGGTGAGGGTAAATTGTAAGGCTAGTATTTAAGGGCTATGCCTTAGGGATGCTAATATAGGAAATACTAAATAGCACCAAATATTCAGCTTTGCATAAGGAGAAAGCAGATTTAAAGGAATGAAAGTGTAGACTTGATGAGAATGAAAGATATGCTTAGAGATCATTTCAAGGAACTTTTGGAAAGATGATTTTCAAAAATCCTCATTTTTGAATGATGGTCATAAGGTATCATATGTTTATGATACCTTATGAAATTTAGATCTTTTTGGTCCCAGTTAGTGGAATCACCTACCTCCCTCTCCTCTTCCTCCTCCTCCTCCTCCTCCTCCCCCTCCTCTTCCTCCTCCTCTTTTTCTTCTTCTTTATTAGATTTTTACATTGGGGTTCTTTTGTCATGCTGGGAATTGAATCCCAGGATATCCAGGATATCATGCATAGTAGACAAACACTCCACCACTGAACTATATCCCTAGACATCCCTCTCTTCTTTCTAATACCTACTGAATCACTACCCACTTAGCAGCAGAAAGACCCAATGAATGGCTCTGCTTCAAGGAAAATAAAAGCTGCCTCTTCCCTAAATAGTTAAAGATTTTCTGGTGAAATGGTAGATTTTACCCGTTAATCATGTATCTCTGTTGAAAATGAGGTATCTATCTAACCTGTGCATGACATAGAAAGCATCTGTCCCCTTGAACATCTTTTTTCCTTAAAATAATATGGAGTAAATAGGAAGAATAATGCACAGATGTGGTGGTTCAAAATCTTTATTTCTTCTAAATGCAACCCTACTTTTCTTTCAAATGTCAGCTTCTATGAATACAGGATGGTTCCTGTGTACCTGCTTTTATTATCCCTACTGAAAAATCTCTGAGAAATAAATAATTCAGATAGTTGAATTCTTAGGGGCAATTTGATTACTGTTGCTTTAGATACTAGTTCTTCCCTGTTATAGCTATGGGTTTGACTGATTATTGAACCATCATGTTTCAAATATCAAAAATAATTCTTATTTTTTTAGAACTTTGATTGGAAAATGCCATTCCAACTTCATAGGAAAGAAGTTGATCAAAAGTTAACATTTAACCTACACTTTCTATTCCAGGAATTTGGGAAATGATATAGAGCTAGGTTTTTGTGTTTAAGCAAAGAAGTGTGGTGTTAAAACCTGGGTTCCTTTATTGCATTACAGATCTGACTTTTCTCATAAGTAAAGCAGAGGTTGTTGTGATTCACTGAAGAATTCACTTGGAAAATTTTAATTAAATATTCACACGTGTAACTGCTATTACTAGATAGCAGCATTTTGTTTAAAATATTCAACAAGACTTCAAATACCACTCATTTGCCCCACTCTATAGAATTAAAAATAACTAATGTAATTTAAGAAAATATCACAAGTTAATAAATATTTTAGCTATTAATTCAAGATATGTCCTCTTGGTTATATACTCTTAATTGTAGAAAACAAAAACAATAGAACTTGGTGTTGGAACAGACTCTGGATGCCCTCTTAGAGGTATAAGAACTACATCCTGATGAGAATAAAAATGAATGATGACTCAGTAGTGCAAGAACTATGCTCTGGGACTACCAGAAAGGTGTGGAAGTGCCTGCCAAAGTCAAATCATGAAGTTATCCCAGAAAGAAAAAAATAAGCATAATAAAAATGTAAACTGTCCAGAAACTTTCTAAAGCTAAATTCTGCTAAAAATCAGTGCATCTGGTAAATATTCACCTTTTCTTCCAGGTAATTTCATTTTTCAGATTTTAGAGAAAGTAATAAAGGAAGGTATAAGTCTAAAGTTGGATATGAAGTGTGCAGAAGGTCAATGAAGAGAAATTGACAGGAACCTTGGGACCATGCTATTGTATAATTCCCAAGGAAGAATGTATTGGGCATAGGCAACAAGGTCACCAGTCTGAAAAAGTAAATAGTCAAATACTTTTATAAGAAGCCAGATTGATGCCCATTGTCACTTAAAGGCAGATTTAGGAGAGCAGGACTGTCATTACAAAAGAATTCCCTGAGAGAAAAAGGAAAGGAATGTTTCTAAAGTGATCAATGTGCCTAGGTAGAATTCTGTGCTGAACCCATCCTTTCATATTAAATTATAAAGGGCAGGAAGGTTCAGAACCATAAATATGATGTGAATATAGCAAAAACATTTCAGAATAAGGCAAGGATTGGAAGAAGCACTAAGATATGAAGAGAATTTCCTACTATTCAAATAAGGGACACTGAAAAACAAAAGACTTTATGATCAGACCAGGAATCCTGGTTTTATTCATTAACACCATCTGGGGATCTTATTCCCTAAATAATTTTTACTTCAGTTTCCTTATCTATGAAATGGTTACCCCACCCAAAATATTTCTGCTGAGTATTAAATAAAATTGATAAAATACTAAGTGCAATGGTGATACATAATCATTTCTATTTTAAAAGCATCAGTTGCCATCAATAGCATGAACCCAATTCCTGGGACTTACTACAAAATAATGGGACTTATTGACTTCTAGTTCTTATCATCCATAATATTACCTATCACTTAAAATTTTGTTTCATTTGCATATCTGCATACATCAAAGATTATGATATGCATATTGACTAGGATTGAGCAAGGAAGAACTTTTTTTTTTCCTTTTAGGTTGATATCAAATCAATAATCCACATGCTTTAGGTGTGATTTAAAAAATTGGAAACTAATCTGACCATTATCGTTCAATTCATATTTCACCAGCCCATCCAATGAATATCTGTGGAATCAAATTAACTGTTAAATTCTAACATTTTGTATATAACACAGAGAAGGTGTTCAACAAAGGTTTGGTGATTAAATAGACCAATAAATAAGAAACTGAAGAGAACTTGGAAAAATTTTAAAAAAAAGTGATTTTAGGTGCAGAGTAATATTTGTTTCTCTTTTATTTATTTATTTTACTGTTATACTACTTCCATATTACACAAGAAACACTTTTAAATAACTAAAAAGAAAGATACAATTAGAACAAAATGTTTCCCTAGTATTACATTATGATAAACCTATCAAAACAGGAAGCAAATCTAATCTGTTGTAACTTGTATTTATGGTTTCTGATTTCTGCCACCTTCTCTCTGAAGTATTCACAAGTTATCTGTTTGGTTATCTATTATAACTGTTGCTCAAATTTGATGTTAAGCAGGTTGGTACAAATTCATAGCATCTACCTTTTTTGTTGAGAAAATATTTGTCTATAAATGTAATATATCATGCTGAAGAAATGACATATCTAATAAATATACACTTTATGAGGATACAATTTGAGGTTTATAATGTATTCTGTGGTTGGTCTTATGAAAGAGGCAAGACTGATCCTGAATTAGTTTGTGAATTATTCATTCAGTATCAAATAAAAATGCTTCCTCTTGCCTGGTACTAAATTTAAACTGCAAGTAAGAATTTTGAGACTAAAAATGTTTCCTCATCGCTTGTATTGTGTTTTTTGATTCCAAGGAACTTAAACTCATAGATGCTTAAACTCATAGAAGTCAATCCATTGCTGTTTGTTCAATAAACATTTCCTGCATACATTTTTTTTTCTATCAAGTGTTATGGGGGAATTAAAATCAAATAACATTTATTTATTTAAGAAATGAATGGTGTAAGAGAATAAGATATGTACAATGTCCTCAAAACTCGAACTAAAATAATAAGTTTAAGGGAAATATTGGTGGTAGGCCAGGGTTTAGTGAAGAAAGTAACATTTTACAGGTCATTGAAGAAGTGATAAAATGTGAAAAGAAGGCAAAACAAATGAGAGAGTGGGAAAGGGGTGCTTAGTTCAAGAAGAAAAATCTTCATAAGCAATTTTGGATAGGAACATAAGTGTTAGGCAATTAGGAAAGTCAGGAATATTTCTGCTAAGATTGCTGCTTTATGAAGACTGTAGGGAAGATACACATGAAGATGAAGGCTAACATTTTCATCTCCTTATCACTACTTTTTCTTTGGAGAATTTAGCCTTCTCTCTTCTAGTTATCCATAAAATTTATATGCAATAGATTATTGTGAACATATTCACTCCAGTGTGCTGTGGAACATTAGAACTTATTAATTCCATGGTTTTTTAATCTATTATTATCCAACCTCCTTCTATTCTTAGTATTAAGGACATGAAAATGCAAACTACAATTATTTCATCATTACACACTGTATACATCTCCCTAAATATGTACAATTAAAACAATAATAATTAAGAAAAAAGCACAAATTGCTGAGAACAGTAAATTCCAGGTTAAGGAATTTGGATTTATTCTATAGAAAAGAGGGAAATCATTAAAGTGTTTACATGGAGATGTGACATCATAGCTATATTTCAGGGAAATTATTTCAGCTGTGAACTCTACAGTACGTTTAAGAGAAAGAGGTTGAGATGGGTATCTATTAAAAAAGAATCCAAGTGAGTAATAATGAGAGATTAATCTAGAGTGGTGGCATAATATTATTTATTTTATTAATAAATTCTATATATTTAATATAATGCTTTCTATTATAGAAAAATAAAATAAAATAAAATATTTTTTCATTACCTCCTTACTGAAAATCCAGGAAAGACCCCAGCACTAGAAAACTAACAACCTTGGCAAGATGTTATATTAAAGGCTATTATAGTGAAGATAAAATTTAAAAATACTTCTATCATTAACAAATTCATGACACTCAAGTCATGAGTATAAAGTAAAATGTAAAATGAGACCCAAAAATCAAACAGTATTTCATAAGCAAATAGATATAAATCAAAAAATAATTTAAGGAAAGCAGACTTCTGCCAAAATGTAAAGGGAAAGTTTTGTGAGGCACAGCATGCTAATTGTTGCCTCAGTATCCTCCCACCCTTTATTCCTTAGCAATAAAACCCAAAAATTTATCCCAGGCATGTGGCCACTCAGAATGAAGTTTATATTTTTCAGCTTCCTTTATACAATGGTTGGGGTCATGTCATTACATTCAGGCAAACGGGATTTAGCAAAAGTGTCCTGAGTTCTAGAAAATGTCCTTAAATGGAAAAGAAGTGCTCTGTGGCTATTCCCTCGCTCAGTGTTACCTGGACTGTGGGCCTCATGGGTGGAACATTAGTAGCTACCTTGTCCAAAAGATGAAAACCAGGTACTGAGGATGGCAAAGCAAAACTCTCAAGTTTGAATTGTTGGTGTCCATACAGTCACTATACTAAACAAGATGATAATCTATCTTGTTTAAATCACTACTGATTGGTTTTCCCATCCTTCACAAACAACCCAAAACTTCATAATTTAATATTGTTCTAGCACATTATATTAAAATACCATATTTCACTGAAGGAACTCAGAATGTGGGGTATGGTTATACAGTAGGATTTACTGTACAACTGTCACAGGGAGGTAACAATGGATAAGATCTATGGACCAGAAAGAGGAAACAAAGAAAGAAAAGGAATTCACTTTGTATCCATGTGTCAATCCAAGATCAGTTTCTAGACAACCTCTTAAGTATCAGGGATATATTGTTCTTGCTGATAGGTTGGTGTAGGTAATAAATTATGATGCTGTTTCTACAAATCAGTGTACACAACTAATTCAAGAGAAATTAGAACACATGTTCTATAAGTTGGCACTGCTGTTAGGAAGCAATCATGCCTTGGAAGAGGCTTATTTTCAAAAGTCCTAGTAAATTGGCTTTGGATTGCAGAAAAGTCTTCTCCCTACTCTATCATTCAGGGGTGTTAGGTGAAGAAGAAATAGAAAGTATTTAATGGAGAATTAGATTTTTAATATTAAACTTTCATAAATATTAAACTTTTATAAACAATTTAAACATGTATTAGTGGGATTTCTTCATATAATGTAAGCACACCTAGACAAGAGGATGAAATAAACATTTCTTAAGTAGCGGAGCATATCTGGAATGGCCTTACCCAAAGCACAACAGACTGAAGGGACCCAGGCTGATCATCATCTAGTAATTAAGGGTTCTTGGGCCAGGAGATGAAGTAGACCCATTGGCATGGGACAGCAAATGGGACTTTTTCTTCTCAGAGGTAAGAAGAGTATCCAAAAGGCCCAACATGTGTGAAAGCAGTCTGTCTCAGCAAAGACATGGAACATAGAGCCAGGAACAGGGAGAAGTTCAGGCAGGAGTTCTGCGTGGAGAAGGTTGTGAGTGAGTAAAGATGTCTACTAGTGAGCTCTGCACAACCCGAGAAATTCTAGAAAAGAGATGTGAGAAGGGCTGGCTGGCAGGTGGATTGGCAATGTATGATGAGACTCCAGCCAAGGGGACTGGAACCCAGGTCCTAAGAAGGCCTCTTGTCAGAGCCAAATCAATGAATCAATAAGCAAATAAAAATAAATAAATAAACAAATAAATAAAAAGTTAACCTTAGAGCTGAAAGGTAAGATGAGTACTTATTGTCAAAGAAGGATATGAAAGGCTGGCCATTAAAGCAAGGTAAAAGTTACAGGGTGAGAGGGAGGAGCCAGTAATCAATTAAGTTGATCCTGAGCTACTGAACTATGTAGGGATGCAGGGGTCCTTTTATTCATGGGGCTAGAATGAGGTTGAGTCCACAAATGGGAACAAACTGGACTCAAACTCAGAACATGGATGACTTTGGACAGAGATAGGCAGTTAAATACATTATGCTGAATGAGAAGGTCTCAGGGTGCAACCAAGAAATAGCAGTACATTTAAACCCAATCTGTGAGGCCAGTTCTCTGGTTTTAGATGCACTTCAGGGCAGTTATTGTTGACTTTTGTAGTCACTGTCAGTGTACCCTCTGGTCATTTTAGTCTCCTACATCACAGTTCTAATATAAAAATGTCCAGTCTTCATATAATTGTTAAAACTTCCAACTACATGTATACAAATCCTCTCTCCTCCAAACTGCTCAAAGGAGGGTCAGCTTCCTCTCCTTTTTTAATGCTTCTTTCCCTTTTCCCCTCGCTTGCTAATACATTGTTTCCATCCTAGGAAAGGTTGGTTTTGGAGAGAAGATGAATCAGCAGAAAGTATTTGTCAGACACTGTCAAAGAGAAATGGACTTGTTCTCTGGACTTGGCAGGTGTTTAAAGCTGTATTTTCCATTGGGGTGTTTTCAAAGTTCTTTGGAGGTAAGTCCATTGCTGGGGATCATTTATCCCAAGCTCCTGCACTAGAGGCAGTATAAATCCTCAGCCCCTGGACATCCATTGTACATCTCCAGTTTCTCTCTTCTGCAGTCAAATCACGTCCTCGGACAATCTTCTTGGAGGGGATCAAAGCGACTTCACCTGCTCCTGTGTCTCTCACTCCTTCTCTCATCTGGTTGATAGGAAACACTCATTCTTTGCCCCCAGCAAATTCTGAAAGGAAAGGTCATCCAAGTGTGTCAGCTTCTCTTCGTTACATCGCTGGGACAGTCAGTCAGTCATTCAATCACTGCCAGTCTGCTAACTTTGATTTGTCTGGCCTAAGACTCTGTCCATATTCCAAGGAGTAAATGGCGTGTCAAGCTCCCAGAGTAGTTTTTTTATGCCTTTTTTCCTGAGAATAATAAGGGAATTAAATGTAGGGGACACAGAGGTCTCTAATAGCTTTCCCCAAACTCTTCAAATCTCCATTTCTATCTAACCTGTCAAACCTTCAATGTGAGTACCTACATAAATCTAATGCTTTGCAAGTTCCAAACAGTATCTTACATCTCATGTTGAAATATGCAGTAGTTTTCACATACTATAAAAACTTGAGACTTAAATACTTCATTCTAATAGCCAACTATAACAACAAACAACTATATTCATTTTTAAATTTAGGTTTCCTCAAGTTTAGATATTTTGTTGAATTTTTTTTGTTATTGCTGTTCCTAAAATAATCACTTTCTTATTTTCTAAGTTTCCTTATAAAAAATGAAGTCACACACTAACCATAACAGGACAGCATATTGAAGGATATGTCAAAATGCCCTCTGCACTCCATATACTTACATGATATCCCTCATAAATAGCCACCAGTTTTAAATATTAAGGAGTCATCTTTTGCTATTTGCTAAATATTCCCTTACTATGTCTTTCCTGACTACTAATTTTCAAGAGGGTACCCTTTCTTTCCTCAAAATTCTTCTTGAGCTAAGTTTTGAGTACACTGTCACTTTAGTGGAACTTAATATGTTACATTTTACCCCTGAACAAGAATGGTGGGTGAGGTTGCACTTAGACAATTAAATAACATTCCAAATTTCCATTGGCTGACTTTCAGGAAAATTGCTTAATATATTTTAGGGTGTGTCTGCCATTATGCCATCTTTTTGGTAGCACAGTTAGCCATTGTTTTTTTCCTATTTAAGTTGATAATCTGCAAAGTTCATCCGTGTCATGTCCAAGCTAACAATAAAGTCACTATAGATACTTAGTACAATGAGAGACAATTTAAAGAATATAATGAGTAGAAAAGTTTTTCTGGACACTTTAACTTTGATTTTTCTTTTTTCAGTTTTATGGAAATAGGACAACAGTTGGCTCAGCTGTAAGGCCAATTTTCAGAAAACAACAGAATGAAATACTTATTAAGTTTCCAAATAAATTTTGCAGGATAATTAAACAAGTAATTCTGGAATTTTAGAAGTTACTATCTCATTGATAGGCTCTCATTGAGATCTTAGTTGTCTCTAGACTGCACTGGGTATGGAGAACATGTCAAATAGGAACAGAGAATAAAAAAAACTAGTCCATTTTTTTCCTTTCCTTTTCCCCTTTTACCCCCAGTGTGCCAATAAAATTCAGGAACTCAGGCATACCAGGTAAGTGCTTACCCTGCCCCCCCAGCACTAGTCCATTCTTCTACCGGATGGAAAAATGATAATTCTATAATAATTAAAGTGTGTTGTGACGAAACAATGACCAGTAAGCACTACTTCAGAAAAAAAACTTAAAAATATATGAGTTTTATTAATTTCTCTTGGCCTTAGTTTTCTCAGGTGTATATCAGAGATAATAATGTTCATGATGACACATAATACATAATACAAGATAATTGTTATTTTAAGTATCTAATGCATATTCAATAATTAGCACAATAAACATGCAATAATTCCCAGTTTTAGAATTTTTGTTATAATTTTTCACTATCATTTTGTATAATAAAATTAGAAATTTAAATCACTGGAAATGATGCTACAATATTGACTTAAGAATGTGAGAGAAAATTAAGTTTAACCATTACTTTTTCAACTTACTTCCTGTGATTCCTGGTAAATAGCTAATATTAAGATGAAGAAGTCCTTTTCAACAAACACCAAAGAATACATAAGAAGGCATCTGACTTGTTACAAAAAAATTTAAAAATCAAGTAATGAAAAACATAGTAAGCAAAATTTAATGGCAAACAACGCAATATTTCCAACACAGCTGGGAAGTTTTCACTAATCAAATGTCCGAGACTAGAAAAGAATACACAATGATGACAAGGCAGAAAGGAAGGTTCCCTGCTGGTAAGAACTTAAGTTGGAGGCATTTTTCTGGGGCACAGTTTAGTAATATTTATCTAAATAGTTTTTAAACTTGTTTTATTCTATAATTCAACTTCTTGAAATTTATTCTTAGGAAGTAATCCTAAGCAGTAATGGAAAATTTTGCTTATGATGATGAAAACGCTATAGTATTTTTAAGAATAAAACAATTAAAATCAATATTTTATTTCTATAAGCATAGAGCTTGAATAAATTGTGATCCATCAGCAAGACTTTCTTACAACTCAAACATTTTAAAAGAATATTTCCTGAAGTAAAAAATGTTCTAGGGATCCTATTAAATAATTTTTTAAAAAGTTTACAAAGCATTATGCCAAATCTGGTCCTTTTTTGCATGGAAATTTTTAAAGTATGGAGAACACACTGAAAAATGCTCACTGAAATGCTAGCTATATCAACCTTGGGTGTAAGTTCAAAATATAATTTTTGTATGCCTTATGCTTTCCATGTTTTCCACAATCTATACTGGATATGATGTTATTTTATAGTCAAGAAGGAAAGTAATGAGCATGAAAAATCCCAACTAGAATGAACCTCTGCAAACTCTTGTTCCACACATCTATTTGGGGTAGGTTACTTCTTCCTTTATACTCCCATAGCCTTTTGTTCTCAACTACTTTAAACATGTGCCAATTCCTTATGGATTTTTTTCCCACTATACTGAGATCCTTCAAACTGGAGATTCGCTATCTTTTTGCTTTCCTCTACCCAAATCCCAGTAAATGATCAGTGTTATGGGTTGAACTGTGCCTCCCAAAAAGATATATTGAGATCCTAACCCAAAGTACCTGTGAATATATAATTTGGAAATAGGATATTTACAGGTATGATTATACTCTGGTGGTATCTTTGGGCTCATCCCAAAGATACCATTCAATGTAACTGGTGTCCCTTAAAAAAGAGAAATACATGACACACAGGGAAATACCATGATGATGGAGGCAGAGAGGAGCACATTGCATTTGAAAGCCAAAGATTGCCCAGGATTGCTGGGAACAACAGAAACTAAGAGAAAGACCTGGAACAGATTCTCTCCTAGAGTCTTGAGAAACAAAATGGCCCTGCTAACATCCTGATTTTAGACTTCCACAACTGCAAGAAAATAAATACACTGTTATAAGAAACCTGATTTGTGTTGCTACAACTTGAGGAAACTGATATGAATAATTGTCGAATAGTAAATAAATAAGTTGTTTCGATATAAACCCCAGAGATAAATTCAGAACTAGTGGTTGGATTTTAGAGTGAGGATTTTTCCTTCTTATTAGGAGGAACTGTATTAGAGATAAGGTAGTTCATAGTTGGGATGACTATCTCTGGAGGTAATGAGTTCCTCTGTGGCAAGGATTATAAGCCTTTGCTGAATAAATAGTGGGATTATAAAAGAAAATTCAAGCCACAGATAGTTATTTGGACACTACACTAAAATCCATGATTCTCAAATACAATAGTTATTTTACAATTTTAATAAAATAGCTAATAACTTTGGAAGTATATGCTTTGCAATCTAAGATCCATTAAGATGAGTGTAAGAAAGAGCAAGTTGCTATCTAGTGGGATCAGGTAATAGAAGCACCATCCACTGTTATATGCACAATGCTATAACTGAGATAATATTTATTCAAGTTGCCTTGGACAGTGCAAAACCAACAATAAAAGTTGGTTTTCTTTCCTCTTTCTGGAAGGTAAAATAAAAAACTTTTAATGACTTAAACTTTCCATATTATTTTTAAAAACTCCCTATATCTGATGAAAGTAATTAAACTATTACATAAAGTTCTCTGTGCTTTAGCTGAAATGTATCCGAGTAGAGAGAATTGCAATTTGTGTATAGCTGTGATAAAATGAAATTATATTCAATTGAACATATATTGATAATTACTGTAAATCAAATAAAATTCTTGGTCAGAATACAAATACAAAAAGTTATTTTGACAAGACATTTAATTATTGCATTAAAAAATGAATCTGACATAACTTTCCTATGTACACACATGAATACACCACAGTGAATCTTACTGTCATGTATGTCCACATGACTGGGATCCTTATTAGAATAATATATACTCCATGCTTATATAAATATGTCAAAATAGATTCTACTGTTATGTGTAATTAAAAAGAACCAATAAAAAATAAGCATTCTTCATTGTGCTTGTAGGAAGGAACCCATTCAATAAAAATATATTGAATTGTAAATATCTGATATTAGAGGGTTTAAAACATTGTTCAAATAGCTAATGTACCACTGACTCATCTCCAGGATCATACACATCCATACATATATTTATCACCAGTTATGATCCTTTTCTGTTAGACTTGGCTTTTCATATACCACTCCCTATGAATATATGTATAATTACATATTGTGCATATGTATCTATGGGTATGAAAGTGTGTACATGTAATTATCCATATACTCACAAAGCCTCCAAATTATTGCAGTTCAGGGTATAGATTAGATTTATATCTTCATATATATTTTATACCAGTTATGATTCATTTCTTAGAGTTTGATTTTTCATAAAATCTTCCCCTTCTACCACAACTTCACTGTTTTCTTTCTCCACTGTCCCCTCCAGGAAATATTTAGACCGTAGTATATAACGTTAGTAGTTTTTAAATTGAATCTTATGAAGTAATAGATAATGAAATTGTATCTAGTTCCCACCTAAATTACTCCTGAAGAATGAGCATGTGTGTACCCTGTGCAAAGTGAGTTCATTCTTTCACCAATCTAAAGTATAGTCCTAGTTAGAAAAGAGTCATGACTGCTGTTTATTTAAAATATGCCCCTAAGGCAGGCTGGAACCATGAAATGTTTGTTCTCCTTCCAAAGTGTTTACCCCAAATCACATATCCTTGAGACTGTCTATAAAGAGTTGCTGACTCAAGCAATTTGTTCAAATAGGCCTCTGTGGGACCTTCTACAGTGATCCAACAAAAATATTTTCAAGAATAAGGAACTTTTTCCTTGGTAAGTTTTTGCCATAAGTTTATTCAATGATTCTGCCTTTTGGGACCAAATAAGCTGTGAAACGGAAGCAGCAATACACATATTTAAACGCTTATATAGTTTTTAACTATATAGGATCAATTTCTTTTTTTGAAAGTTCCCTTATGGGATCACTTATGCTCTCAACTCTCACCATGAAAAAGTCTGATAACAGCAGTGTAATTAAAATACAGGTGATAAAAATGGTCAGACATATTTGTAATCTCTATGAGGATGGGTAAATTTGAATGTATACTTGTTCCATTGAGATATTAGAACATAGCATACATTTTAGGATCCAAGAGGCAAGGATTCAAATCCTAGCTCTGATATTCACTAATCACATACCCCTTGGGCAGTTCATTTCTACTCTCTCATGTGTAAATTAGTTTTTAATACCTCCATACTAGCATGGTTGTAAAGGTTAAATTAGATCTCATGCCTAAAGCATCTGTCACGTGGGGACACTTAAATTTTGATATTCTCCCTTTTCTATTTTGTTGAATAATTGAGGGAGGAGAGACAGGAGGAATTCAAACAATGTTAAAAATACTCCTTATATAATTTGAGCTTTCTTTTCTTTTCTCTATAATAATATCAGACAATTGACAGAGTTGGTTCCATGAAAGACAAGAGTACCAGCCAAGCTTTTTGCTTATTTAAATTTTAGTAGAACTCATATGATTATAAAGTAAACTGCGTTTTCAGAGATAGCAATCTGAGATTACATGGAGAATGGGTGAACATGATTGTATTGAGATATTTCATAGTCCAAAAATTCAAGAGAATGCTCACACATAATCTCACTCACACCATTATGTGCCTGTAGTAACACATGGATTTTTGAGGCAGAGCCAAGTATACTGTTAGGCTTGGCAAAATCTTACATGGTCAGCACATTTTGGGTAATTTAAACCTTCATGTTTCCCAGCCACCCTCTAGGCATCCAAGTAGAATGATGTTGGAGTATGGCGTCAACACCAGAAGACCACCCATGAAAACAGAGACAAACTTCAGGGTGTTGTCATGGTTGATTTCTCATCAGTATGTGGGCATCTACAAGGCTGGTATTCAGTCATTCTACAAATATTGGTTAAACACCAACCTTGTGACAGATTGTATGCTGACTAGCTGAAATACAGTCGTAAACAAAGTTGATATGGTTCTTGCCATCATGAAACACAGAGGCCATTCAGTAGAATGCTAGCAAGAAGGTATGACATTAAGTACTTGTGAAGATGATTTTGATTATAACATTAATAAAAAGAAAGTCAACAACCCAATAAACAGAAGTGGATGACTTAGTAGAAAATAACTGAGAACACTTAAAAATCTGATAGCAAATTTCTAATACTATGATGCATATGTAGTCACAACTATCTCTTAAATAGGTAAAATAAGCAAAAAGGGTAAAAACCTTTGAAAGACTTTATGAATATAAAACATTATCCTTAATGAATCTTTATTTTGGGTGATCCTGAAAAGTCCAATGATTACTATTGTCTAGAATTTAGAATTTTCATTTTCTGGAGGCCTACTTTCAAGAATGTCTTTGATTCTTTTTAAGCTGGCCTTTTAAGATAAAGTATCCATATGAAATATCAAGGTATAATTAATGTCTCTGCTTTCTACTTTTGCCTACTGAATTGTTATGACATCAAAAGATATAGCCTCAGTCTCAAAATGATTGAACTGCAGTTAGAAAAATTAAGAATAGTTAGGTGTGTTAATAGCATTGTGCTTGTCTGGGTAAAATAGGATCAGTCTGAAATTCAATCAACACACGGGCTGTAATTCATAGACTAGCCCATCTGCTTTCTTCTAACCATTGAAATGTTCTGATTTGTCTTTTTAACATTTCCAGTTATTTCTTAGTATTCTATAATGTTTCTTTTTCCCTTTCATATTGACCAGGAGGGATGAGAAACTAAATCACATTCACATAGCACATTCATGTATTGTCAGATGAGATCATTACAGGTGTCTTTTTCCCAGTGAGAAATAGGTCATTTTCTATATGATTTCAAAAATCAAGGGCTTTCCTTTTCCTAAAAATCAATCTCCACTTCTAGATATCGACAGTTTGAATTTAAACATGAAAATCTTTTATTTCTAAGGTTATCCCAGAAATATGTAAGTTTTATAAGTTGATTTTTGACGTAAGTAGCTTTTGAAAATATTAATTTCTGTGAGCATAATTATTGATAATAGTCAAGAACACTTTAGATATAATGTAGGTTTCTTTTAAGAAAACGTGGGCCCAGAAAGGACAACTGAGTTTCTCACTGGAGCTTAGAAGCTAAGAAACAAGGCCTGAACCTATTACAATACTCATATATTTGGCCAAAAAGGTTTTATTTTGCTCATAAATTTAAAATATTATTTTCATGGTATTTAAAATAGTTTTTTATCATAGAGCAATGGTAGGAAATGGACGCCAACAAGATCCAACAGGATATTTTTTTTCTGGCAGGATAAGATTTAGTTTCAATATCATCAAAGAATAAATATCAAGCTCTTGGGCTGGGGATATAGCTCAGTTGGTAGAGTGCCTGCCTCGCAAGCACAGGGCCCTGGGTTCAATCCCCAGCACCACAAAAAAAAAAGTAAATAAATATCAAGCTCTTGTTCATGAAGAGAAGGGTAGATCCTGCCCTCTAGGCACTGGGATAATTGAAAAAAATATATTACTGCATTTAGTCTTTTAAAAAATGGTAATCTTGGTAGTGGCATTCATTGAATGTACACACACATGTTGGTATGTATCCACATATATTTTAACCATTCTTAAATTTATTCTTAAATATTTATGCATTTCAACAAGCAACAATAAATGTTGGTGAGGATGTGGGGGGAAGGTACACTAATACATTCTTCTGCATGTAGATACCCAATTTCCCATCTCAATTTATTTATTAAAACAAAAACTGCTTTTTCTTCAATGTGTGTTCCGAGCAGCTTTGTTGAAAATCAATTGACTATAGATGCATGGATTTACTTCTAGGCTCCCTACTCTGCTCCATTGGTCTCTGTGACTATTTTTATGCTAATACCTTGCTGTCTTGATGACTGCAGCTTCTTCATATATTTTGTGATGCTTCCTACATTTTTCTTTTTATTCAAGATTTCTATGGCTGTTTGGGAATTTTTCTGTGGTCCCTTATATGTCTTAGGATTGTTTTTTCTAATTCTGTGAATAATGTCTTTGGAAATTGGATAGGGATTGCACCAAATCTGTACATTGCTTTGGGTAGTATTTACATTTTTAACAATATCATTTCAATGTATAAACACTATTCCATTATTTTTCTTGGTGTGTGCGTGTGTGTGTGTGTGAACACACTTGTGCACGTAGTGTTTTGTATAATGATTTTGTATCTTGCAACTTTGCTAAATTCATTTATTAGTTGTAACTTTTTTTCTTCTTTTTTTTTCCACTGCAGTCTTTGGGATTTTCTATATAAAAGACCATGTCCTCTGTAAACAATGACTATTTGACTGCCTCTTTTTCTTTTTTTTTTTTTTTTTTTTTTTTTTTATTTTTTTTTTTTTTTTTTTATTTATTCATTGAACACAAATGGAGTACAGCTATTGTTTCACTGGTTGTACACAAAGTAGAGTCACACCATCTGTGCATTCATGCATGTACACAGGGCAATGGTATCTGTCACACATTGTTATTAATTTTACCCCCCACCCACCCCCACCCCTCCCTTCCCTCTATGCTAGCTATCTTTCCTCCATTCTTGCCATCTTTCCCCCCCCACATTATGCATCATCATTCATATATCAGAGAGACCATTCGGCTTTTGGATTTTTGGGATTGGCTGATCTCACTTAGCATAAGAGTTTCCAACATCATCCATTTACCTACAAATACCATAATTTTATTCTTCTTTATGGCTGAGTAATATTCCATTGTGTATATATACCACAGTTTCTTTATCCATTCATCTACTGAAGGGCATCTAGGTTGATTCCACAATCTAGCTATTGTGAATTGAGCAGCTATGAACATTGATGTGGCTGCATCACTGAGGCAATCTGATTTTAAGTCCTTTGGGTATAAGCCAAGGAGTGGGATAGCAGGGTCAAATGGTGGATCCATTCCAAGTTTTCTAAGGAATCTCCACACTGCTTTCCAGAGTGGCTGCACCAACTTGCACTCCCACCAGCAATGTATGAGTGTACCCTTTTCCCCACATCCTCGCCAACACCTGTTGTTGCCTGTGTTCTTGATAAAAGACATTCTAATTGGGGTAAGATGAAATCTTAAGGTGGTTTTGATTTGCATTTCTCTTATAACGAGTGATGTTGAACATTTTTTCATAAATCTGTTGATTGCTTGTAGATCTTCCTCTGTAAAGTGTCTGTTCATTTCCTTGGCCCATTTATTGATTGGGTTATTGGTGTTCGTGGTGTAAAGATTTTTGAGTACTTGGTAGATTCTGGAGATTAGTGCTCTGTCCGAAGTGTGTGTGGCAAAGATTTTCTCCCACTCTGAAGGCTCTCTCTTCACATTGCTGATTGTTTCCTTTGCTGAGAAGAGAGCAATAGTGACAAAAACAGCATGGTATTGGTACCAAAATAGGCAGGTAGATCAATGGTACAGAATAGAGGACACAGAGACAAACCCAAATAAGTACAGGTATCTCATACTTGACAAAGGAGGCAAAAACATGCAATGGAGAAAAGACAGCCTCTTCAACAAATGGTGCTGGGAAAACTGGAAATTCATATGCAGCAAAATGAAACTAAACCCATATCTCTCACCCTGTACAAAACTCAACTCAAAGTGGATCAAGGACCTAGAAATCAGACCAGAGACTCTGCACCTAATAGAAGAGAAAATAGGTCCAAATCTTCATCATGTTGGCCTAGGACCAGATTTCCTTAACATGACTCCCAAAGCGCAAGAAATAAAAGCACGAATCAATGATTGGGATAGAGTGAAACTAAAGAGCTTCTTCTCTTTTTCAATGTGGATGCTCTTTATTTTTTTCTCTTACTTGATTGCTCTGGCTAGGACTTCCAGAACTATGTTGAATAAAAGTGGTGAAAGTGGGCATCTGTGTTTTGTTTGATACCTTAGAAACCTTTCAGGTTTTCCACATTCTGCATAAAGTTATGCCTGTTGGCTTCTTATAAATTGCCTTTATTATGTTGAGGCACATCTTATACCAAATTTGCGTGGTGTTTTTTTTTTATCATGAAGGGACATTGAATTTTATCAAATGCCTTTTTTGCATCTCAATGACCATATGGTTTTCATTCTTCACTGTGTTGATGTGGTTCATCATGTTTACTGATTTGCATCTGTTGAATTGTCCTTGCATCCATCCCTAGGATGAATATCACTTGATCATGATAAATAGTTTAAAATGTGCTGCTACATAAGCTTACTAGAATTTGGTTAAGAATTGTTGCACCTACGTTCATCGAGAATATTGGCCTGTAGATTTCTTTTTTGTTGTGTCCTTGCCTGGTTTTTGTATCAGGGTAATGTGGGTCTCATAGGATATGTTCAGAAGAATTCCCTCCTTTTCAGTATTTTGGAATATTTAAGAATTGGTATCAACTCCTCTTTTAATTTTTTAGCAGAGCTCAGAAATGAAGTTCTCTGGTCCTGGACTTGTCTTTGATGGGAGACTTTTTATTATTGATTCAGTATTGTTGCTTGTTATTGGTCTGTTCAGGTCTGTTTCAGTTTCTTTGTGATTCAATTTTGGTAAGGTATATCCATCTAGGAGTTTGTCCATTGCTTATAGGTTGTCAGATTTTTTCACATTTTATTGCTCTTAATAATTTCTGAAGACCCTTTGTATTCCTGCAGTGTCAGTTGTAATGTCTCCCATTTCATTTCTGATTTATTTGATAATACCTCCTGTTTCACTCTTTCTGCTCAGGATTGTTTCAGCTATTCGAGATCTTTTATTCTTCCAGATGAAGTTCATGATTGCCTTCTCTTTTTCGATGAGGAATGGCATTGGAATTTTAATTGGAATTGCATTGAATCTGTATAGTGCCTTTGATAGAATGGCCATTTGAGACAGGGTCTCACTAAGTTGTTGAGGGTCTTGCTAAGTTGCTGAGGCTGACCTTGAACTTGTGATCCTCCTGCCTCAGCCTCCCAACATATTTTTAATTTTTTGATGTCCTATTATTATCTCTTTGAATAAGGTTTCTTCTCCTTTGGCATTCTCAAATCTATCTTCAATCCCAACAACCTGAATACTCTTTTAATGGTATCCCAAAATTCCCATAGACTTTTTCCATTCTTTTTTTTTTCTCCTCCAAATATGTGCTTTCAAATACTCTGTCTTTGAGTTGCTTCCTTTCTGTTTTACATATCCTGAAATGAATGCTTTTTTTTAATCATATTTTTAGTTTGGCTCAGTGTATTTTCCAAATCAACAATTTCTGTTTGATTTGTCTTAATTTTTTTCCATCTCTCTGTGAAGTTTCTCTGTTACAGTATTGAATTATTTTTCTGTGTTTTCTTGAAGCTAATTGAGTTTTCATTAAACAACTTTTAAATTCATCTCAGAGTTTATCTATACTAGTTACTATCTGTTCAGTTTCTAGCACCTTATTTTGACTACTATTTGAGGTCAGAGTTTCCTGAGAGCTCTTGGTTCTTAGTGTGTCATGGTATGTGGGCATTGAAGGATTAAGTATTTATTCCAATCTTTGTAATCTGGCTTTGTTTGTACCTATCTTTCTAGCAATTTTAGGCATGTTGCTTAATTTCTGAACTCACAGTCATTTCTCTACTTCAGCTCTACATAACACCCTAAATCTAGGTTTGCTGCAAATCTGCTATGGCATGTTGTCATTGTTTCAGCACTAGAGGTTGACCCAGGTCTGGATTTGTCCCAATTCCATAGTTAGTGTGTTGTTTAACATGAACCAGAAGAGTATCTAAAGGGGAAGTACATCCCCCCTAAACTTCTTCCTGCAACTGGGGTAGGCTCAGACACCTTGTCACATTCACCAACATATAGTCAGGAACTGTGAAATTATGCCAGACTCTGGACAACATCACCATGTAGAGACCAGCCCCAGGTTCCTATTCCATGCCTGTGGCCACCAATGTTATAAAACTGTGTCAAAACCTGAGCCCATAGCCCACCAAGATCAATATAGTACTGGAATAGGACAAATATCCACAGGGCTGTGAGCAGCTGACTGCTGACATGGACTCATGGCCCAAGACTCCCGCAATCAGTCACAGATAATGCTGGCTCAAATAGAAGTCCAATAGGTTGGGGCCATACATCTCTATCTGGCACAGGGCTATTTCAGAGGCTCTGGGAATGAGGAACATTAGGATGTGCCCAGGGTTAGGTTTTACTAGCCAGTGCTGAGTTCTAAGGTAAAAATCTTATGCTACCCATTCTACCATCAGTGAATGGTACTTTATCATACTAGGTTGTCCAAGTTTAAAGTAGTGTTGGAGAGGGCAGTTCCTGGATCACCAAGGCTAATGCTAAACTGTGAAGCCTGGATGATACAACCACAAGGACCTGTACTGTCTCAGAGATGTAGAGATGCAGGCCAAGTCTGTTTCATGGGGGTGCAGATCTTTAACTGGTGCAGAGGTTCTGTCTGTGAGCATTGGACTTTCAATAGTTTTGCTGCCTGAGGTTGATGGGGGCAGGGTGGAGATGGTCCCTTGGTCACCAAGGCTGACACTTAAGCTGGATTATGCCTGAGTCTCACAGGCACAGGAGCTGCATGATCAGGGGAGGGAACCCTAGGCCTACCACGAGGATGGTACTGCTGTAGTCAAAATTCATATATTTGCCCCACCAACATGTAAGCCTCCCCCTGATGCTGGGGGAGGTCTAGTGACTGTGTATGCAAGCTCTGGCTTGGGTATGTGACTTTGGTTTCTGCTTGGTGGTGGGTCTCATTTTGGCAAGCTAGCACTGGAATCTAAGGCCAAGTCCTGTGATAGCTTTTCTGCCCTGATCTCCAACCAGTGAGCCATACTCCCATCTCTCTTGCCTGAAGTTGGGACAGGGCTGGTGGAGCAATCAGCTACTTGGCTGATGTGTCACAGTGGATCAGTCTACAGTATTATCCTAGGGGTAATGTCCTGAGGCTCTGTCCACACCAGGTTTTACTATGGGACTTAAGTCTAAGGTCTCTCCTTCCCCCAGGAAGGAGATGAGTCTCTCCATGCCGCTCCATGTTAGGGTGGGAGATGGGTGTGGCACGGTAGACTTTTTCCTTCCTACCTTCTTCAGTGCTTTTTATTATATTAAAACCAGGCACTGTAGTCTCTCACCTGGCTTCCTTAGGTGTTGTGAAGGTAGGATGGTGTGAGTATAGCTGTTCAAACTGGTGTGTCTGTGGGGATATGATTGCTGGAGAATTTTATTAGGCCACCATTTTCCTCTGCCTTCAAAACTCTTTTTAATACTAAATTTATATCATTTTTGACAGTCATATTATTTACCAAAAATAGAAACAATAATGTTTTAAATGTAGTTAACCTTTTTAATGCATCTAAAGTCAGGAAGTAACATATTTCTGAAATCAATTTGTATTTTCAGCACCTACAGAAAAAAGTATGTTCAGTTTCAAAGTGTAAGATTTTCATTTCTGAATTTTTGTTTTATTTTGTTTTGTTTTTCATTTGGTAAATGAATAATTTAGGCTAAAATAATCATTTCACATATTCCCCTGTTCTCTGCCCAGCCTCTCACGTACCCATTTTGGCTCATATATATTTATTTCCTTCCTTCCTTCCTTCCTTCCTTCCTTCCTTCCTTCCTTCCTTCCTTTCTTTCTTTTTCTTTTGGAACTGGAAATTGAAATCAGGGATGCTTTACCACTGAGCTGCATCTCCTGCCTGTTTTTTATTTTGAGATGGGATCACACTGTTACCTAGGGCTTCACTAAGTTGCTGAGACTGATCTCAAACATTGCTATTCTCCTGCCTCAGCCTTCCAAATTGCTGAGGTTACAAGCATGCACCACCAAGCCCAGCTTTCACGTGTATTTATTTTCATATGACATGTCTGAGCAAAACTATAACTATGGTTTCTATGTTCCAAGTCCTGTTTTCAGTCTCAGCATTTCTTATTCTGTTGCTCATTATGATGATTTCTAATATTTTGCTTTAAAAATAAAGATCATTTGACCTTATTATATTCATCTTAACATTTTAGAAGTTTCTTTTGTCAACTGAGGATTCTTTTTGTTATTTTTTTAGCAACTCCTGTGAACTTTCTAACTTTGAAACCTATGCAGAAAATTTATCTATTTTTACCATCTGTCTGTCTCACATTGTATTATTAAGAAGGAACTTTTCAGCATGAATTTCATGAGATGGAGAGGGTGACTAATTCTCATCACATGGTTGCAGGATGAGTTTCTTAACACTTCTGATTTCTGAAGATCGTTTGCTTTGTGGTGCATAGCTCTACCTCAATTGCTTTGTAGAAAATGTTTCACATAAATATGGAGCAATTTAACACCTAATTTCTTTCAGGGGGCACTTTTTTTAATTAGAGCTTTATAATTATACATAGTAGTTAGATTCATTGAGACAATATCATATACGAAAGGATTTGATTTCACTCTCTATTCTTTACCCCTTTTCCTTTTCCTCCTCCTTCCCCTATTCTCCCTTCTCTACTCGACTGATCTTCCCTTGACTCCTTTATTTTTGATTGGCACTTTTTACATATAAAGGTGAAATTCCCTTTGGTTCATTTATATATGCACGTAACATGATTTTGTTAAATTTGTTTTGTATTTCTTCCTCTTTTCCTTCTTTCTTCCCTCCCTCTCATTCTCCTTCATCTACTCCACCGATCTTCCCTGTATGTGTATGATATCTAATCATCCCACCCCATACAAACACCTCTTTCCCTTATTTTGCTCTAGCTTCCACATATTAGGGAAAACATTTAACCCTTGATTTTCTGAGTCTGGTTTATTTCACTTAGCATGATGTCCTTCATTTCCATCCATTGTCAAATGTCATTATTTCATTCTTCTCTGTGGCTGAGTAGAACTCTATTGTGTATATATATGTATATATGCCAAATTTTTTTGATCCATTCATCTATTGATGGCCATCTGGGCTGATTCCATAATTTGGCTATTGTGAATTGTATTGCTATAAACACTGTAGTAACTATGTCACTGTAGTATGCCTATTTTAGATCTTTTTGGAAACTACCAAGGAGTGATATAGCTGGATCACACAGCGGCTCCATTCCTAGTTTCTTGAGGACTCTCCACACGGCTATCCAGAGTAGTAGTACTGATTTGCAGTTTTATTATTTATTATTATTTATTATTTATTATTTCCAATAATGCATCAATTACCTTTTTCCTCAGGGGTGGGAGAGACTACTTGAGTGCAGGTAGTGTTCTGTTTCTTGATCTAGGCACTGGTCACAATATTGCATTTTGTTTAATTTGTGAAAACTTATCCAGCTATACACTTAGGATTTGCGTACTTTTCTTCAATAAACAGTACACTAGAAAATATTGATTAAAAAGTAAAATAACTTTTTATTTAAATTCAATTATACTTTAACCCATTTTTCCAGTAAAGTATTCATCATTTTTAAACTGATCTATAAGAGTTCTTCCAGCAACTCAGACCAACTCCTTGAAATCAACCTTGATTGCTCTCTTCCTCTCACACTTAGATTCAAACTGTGGGAAAATCCTTGTAGCACCTTGTGGACCTCATAGATTCCTAACCCTACCACTATTCCACTACTACCAGCATCACATTATGCATAGATTATTGCAATTGTCAATGCTTTCCCTACTCCCACACTGACCTCCAGCTCTCGTTCAACAGCCAGAGAGATCTTGTGAAATGTAGGATAAATTATAACATTTGCTTATTCCCAACCCTCTGGTGCCTTCATATTTTTCTCCAAGTGAAAGGCAAAATCATTACTGTGACTCACAGGGTTCTATAAAATTGGCCTGAGGTGACCTCTGTGACATCACCTACTCCTCCTCCTTTTGCTTGCTCTACAGTCCCACTGTGGCCTCCTTGCTGCTCCTTCAACACAGTAGACAAGCTCCAGCAGCAGTTCTCTGCAGTCACATTTCCCACTGCCTGGAAACCTCTTCTGGTATCACTTGCCTCACCTTAGATCCCAAAGCAAAACCCCCCTTCTCTGATCATCCCATTTAATATTGCACCTGTCTTCTTCCAGCATTTCCTATCTCCTTCCTCTGCTTTATGTTTAAACTTACCATCATTTAATATTTGTATGTGTGTGTGCGTGTGTGTGTGCATGCGTGTGTATACACACATGTATTTGTATGGATACTATGGGTATGACATAGTTGGAAAGAGATTGTTTTATATATCATTAGCAATCAATTACTATGGAACTTACAGGTATTAAAATCAGAGTTAGCAATAACAAGGTCTCAGAAAACAGATGATACTTTTAGAAACAATCAAAATAACATATACATACGTGTGTATATATATAATAATATTATATATATGTGTGTATATTTATATACATATATATATAATATTTGAAACTTGGCAAATAGAATTTAGAGAAGGTATTCGTTTCTAAAACAACCAAGGTTCATCAATAATAAAATTCTACCCTCAGGCACTCCTAAATTTCCTTTAATGTTCAAAAGATATTGCTTTGGTTTTCTGTTTCACTACGGAGTTTTTTCCTGACGTTTTCCTTTCTATAGACAATTATGCCTGTTTACATTTTTTGTACCAGTTTTTGTTGAAATTAAAATTGTATGCTTCCATATGAATTCTTGTTTCCCAATTGTGGATGCAGATCTATTAATACATCAGGAAAACAATTTAGTGGGTTGTGGCCACGTTTTGATAGAATAGAATAAAATAATGAAAACATTATTGTAAATTCTAAATATCAAAAGAAAATATGACTTTATGAAACTTTTGTTTTCATTGTGTGTGTGTTTATTAGGGGCATGGTGTGTCATAAATTTTCTAGTGAGGTCTGCAGTTAAGAACTTAGAATAAACTGTTCTAGGTATAATTGCTACCTCAAGCCATTCAGAAATTTGCACTGGGTACAAGACAGTGCTTTAAATCACTTGCTTTAATCAGATAAATATTCTCTTGTTTATTTGAATAAATATCTCCTATTTGGGAATAGGAGATAAGGAGAATCTTATATTTCTAAGGATCAAAAAGTTATCAGTCATTAAGTGTATTATTTCCAGAAAGAAAGAGTCCAGTGGAATAATAAACTGTTGATCAGGACTACTCAAGTGACCATCAGCCAGAATAGTTATCACCAATTCAGTTAAGTTTTTCCTTTTCTCATATTGCATCTCCCATGATAAATGGGGTAAATAATAATCTTTTAAAATCCCAATTACAAAATGGGATATATTCATTTATTTGCCTCTGTTTTCAAAGACTATTGCATAGCACTATAGCATTCTGTATTTGTTTTAGAACTCTAATTCAAATTTACATTCTCTTCCCTTCAGAGCCCATTAACATAAGTGGTTTAGAAACAACATATGTGATTAGTGTTTGCTAATCCACTCACAAATGTTTTCTCTCTAACACTTTACAGTGTCTCCTCACCCTGAATCCAATCCTTCTTCCAATATTGAAGCATGATGAGGTTATTTCATTCGAGGGATCTTTCACTTTTTCTTTTCCTAATTTAACTCCCACCTAATAATATAAATAAAAATTAACATTGATTCAGATTTATTTGACCATTACTTGGCCTTTCTACAAAAATAAGAATTTTATAGATTCAAAAGAACATTATGAGTATATTCAGTTATGATAGAAATCTATTGAGAAATTGTGTTTAGAGATTTTGAGGTTTGTATGGGGAAGTTAAAGTGATCTAGTTTGAAGAAAACTACATAGGTATGTCTATGATTTCCATGATATTAGCACTTCATAATTTTTGTTATTATTCATCTTTTCAATAGTACAAACACTCATTGAGCACTTATTGTGTGCTCAGGATAAAAAGATAAATAAGATGAAACTCCTAATCATAGGAACTAGAAGTCTGATGGTCTATATTCTACTTGAATTTGAAGGGAAGCTTTAACTTTACAATATGAGCTCTCGATTAATTCTTATTTTTAAAAATATACTTTCCTCTTTTTTATTAAATATAACTTTTTGTTTTTTAAAGTAATACCTCCTTATTAGTAAAGAAATGTTACAGAAATATCCAAGTTAGAAAGTAAAATTCCTGTATTGCAATCACACGCTGTTTGTAATTATTAAGATATTTCACTGTGACTATATTCTAGATAGCCCTAAGTAGTAATTGTCTATTTTGTAATAACACTCTGGAATTTCAGTTCTAAGAAAATACAAATAAGTAAGAAAGTGAAGACAACACTCTGTGCTATCAAAATACAAATAGGGTCTTGAAAGATATATTTACACACACACACACACACACACACACACACATATATATATATATATTTAAGAAATATTCAAAATTTACTGTTGGACAAACTTGAAAGAGAAATTTATTGAATAAACATGAAGAAGAAAAATGATATCCCAAGTGAAAGAAGCAAACAAACAGAAGTAGTTCAGATTTTTAATAAAAGATAACTGAGGAATTAACTAATGGCACATGTAGCAGTCAACCAAGGTTCAGAACTGACTTTTGCTATTCTGAAATCAAGGAGTGAAGAATGAAAAGCCAAAGGCCTCTCTGCAAAATTTGGCAATCTGGGTCAGAAGCCACCTAGCTTTTTCAGTGTTCTCTGGGACAGAGAGCAGTGGGGGCCATCAGTGGTGAGTTATGTCAAGGAAACATTTAAAAGAACTTATTTCAGAGCATGCATTGCTTCCTGTTTCACAACAATCATAAACCATTTGATGTGACTGAGCAGCCATGAAAAAATTATCTCCAAAACTAAGGGAAAAGAGAGAATTGAGAGCGACATAATGGTGGGAAGTGAAGCCATCTACATCACTGGTTTTCAAATTTGTGGTCTCAGAATACATTCATATAGAGGACTCCAAAGAGTTTAGATGTGTTACAATTGGTATTTATTAATTGCTAATTAAAACCAAGAAAAAGTTTGAATTATTTAATTTGTTAAATATATAAGTAACATATTTAGTACATGTTGGACATAAATATATTTTTATGAAAAATAGCTACTGGGTGGCCCATCTACCTGGGTGTCTCCTGTTCCTTGACACCTTGCTGTAAATACCAAGAAACCAAGGCTCAGAATTCTCTTTACCCAGATTTTCTTATGGTAGCATAGGCAATGAGTAGCCTTGAGGGACAAGATAAGGTTTCCCTCAAGACAAAGAGCAGGCTTGTTTACTACCTGCTATAAATGATAGGTTCACAAACTCAATCTTCCTCTTCTGTCATGCAGCCTACGCCATGCATAGACATCCATCTAGGTCCCTTGGGGGAACTGATGCTCACTGGGACAGCAAGGGCAAATGTATGGACATTCTATTCTGACACAGGAGTCCCGTGTTTTCTAGCAGCCTACATTAAACTGTAGTAAGCCAACTTGCTAACTTTCAAATAGAGTGAACCTCAGACCCTTTAACAGATCTTGACAATAACTATTGTTTCAACAACAATTACAACAAAAAGATGTAATGAGAAGAGCAGTAGTTTTGCAAATCTCTAATGTCTGACTTCCTGGAAGAGAGCTGAGTACTCATATATGTTTCATTTTTTGCAATATATTTTGAATGAAATATAGGAAGGAAATCTGGGCTCATATAGACAAGTGGTGGGATAATGGGCAACCACCCTGTAGGCCCACTTCAAGGTTCTCAGGATTCCTTAGACCACATTCAGAGAATTGCTGATTTATAGCCATGTAGCTTACTGTCCACCATAAGATGGTTTTATTCTTTTTTTTTTAAATAGCTATTTAGATGTTGATGGATGTTTATTTTATTCATTTATTTATGTGTGGTGCTGAGAATCTAATCCAGTGCCTCACACATGCTAGGCAAGTGCTCTACCACTGAGCCACAACTCCAGCCCTAGATGGTTTTACTTTTCAACCCTGCAATACCATAACTATTCCACAAAATTGTTGCTCTGGAAGATTAAGTTCCTAATAACTTAAACATTGTATTTATTTGTTTTCTGTAATTGTTGTTTTCATTATTTGCTACTTGTTGTTTGTTGTAAGAACTTTTTGGGGAAAAATCCACTTATCCAAACAGTTAATCACTAAATTTGCCCTCTTAAGGGCATTAGATCATTCACTGGTCTCTCTTCAAGACCCTTGCTTTGCTGGGGTTCACCAATTCTAGATATTATTTCATAAATTTTGCCAAATCCCAATCAGCCCTTGCACTACTTTAAACTAGACTCTCCAACCTTTACAAATATCTTGCCTTTTACTTCCCCTTTCCAAAATACCACTAAAGTGCTATCAATATTGAGCTCCCTTCATGCAATAAGTAATAAACTTGGTTTGCCTTTATGAATATTAGTCTGGTAGTTTTTGAAAGATGCTGGCAATCAACCATTTTTCATATGTAAATCACTCCCCCTCCAATAAATAGGTCTTCCTTTTGAGAAACTAATGATCAAATGTTTTTAATATGACCTTTTCTGCACATGGTAGAAACAAAGTTCTGGGTCCCTTCATTACAAGAAAAAAATCTTTGTTATTAAGTCCATCAATAAATTCCGTAAAATTGGGGCTGCCAGACTTGGCAAATAAAAATATAGGCAATCTAGTTAAATTAAAATTTTAGAAAAACAATAAATGTTTTAAAACATTTATACAACAATAACAAAACATATTTAAACAAAAATATGTCCTAAATATTGCATGGACATCCTGTTATATTGAGCAACCCTATATACTACTTTGCAGTAGGATTTGTGCCACCACTGTAGCAGCAAAGAGTTTCCATTTGCTTTTTCTTTATCCTGAAAGATCTGAATCACTTTATAAAGTTGAACACAGTGATTACCTTACTTTAGGTTCTTTACTTTAGGTTAGCAAATTACAGATGAAGTATGAAAAAAGCAAAATTCCAAGACAGGTTTTAAAAAAATCTGACTATCAAAGAATTCCAAAACTCCTGTTTTGTTTAAATTTTTTAGCACCAAATGTTAAGATTTTGGTTACAGCTGCAGACTAAAAAAATATCTGTCATGGTAGAATGAAAGCTGGAATCAAACTAAAATATTTTAAGAGTCATGGAATTGTAGACACCACACACAATATGTAAAAAAAGTATCTTAGTGATTGAAGTGTAGAAGTGTGCCAAAGATGACATGAAGACATGATAACAGGTGTCAAAGTTTTCATTTTCTATAGGCCTCATACATACAGAAATGGTATGAATTCTTTTGTCTAGATTATACCTAATAGTCAATCCTATGTTGATATCCAACCTTTGTTAAGACTATGTAATATTCAAGGCAAGCAAAAAATAATCTTCAGACTTCTCCTTTACAGTACTATAATTTTGCATAATTAGTTTTTTGAAAATTAATCTTATGTATTGATAGCATAGTGATCTAGAGGAAAATGTACCAAGTTTAAAGACCTGGATTTTAGTCCCAGTTCTTAAACTAATTAGCTCCTTAACTATGTGCAATTTGATCCCTATATTAGTTTCCCAGGGCTGCTATAACAAAGTACTGCAGGCTTGGTGGCTCAAATAACAAACATTTATTTACTCACACTTCTGAAGGTATGAGACCCAGGTATCAGCAGGATTGGATTCTTCCAAGTTCTCCTTCTTGATTTGTAGATGGCCATCTTCTTCCTGTGTTTTCACATGATCTTTTCTCTATATATCTATGTCCAAATTTCCTCTTCTTAAAAGGCTATGAATCATAGGGACCACCCTAATAATTTTATTTAACTTAATTACCTCTTTAGAGACTTTATCTTCAAATATAGTCACCTTCTGAGGTACTGTGGGTTATGACTTCAACATGTCAATTTTGGGGAGACATAATTCAGCTCATAAGAGCTCCTTTTTTGAGTCTTGTTTTTCTCCTTCATAAAACAGGGTATTGATCATCTCTAAAGTCTCTTTTAACTCTATGATTTATATAAAATACATTACAGATTACCTGTTACACTTCATGGGCTACAAAATTAAAAGCACTATAAGTCTCTCAAGAAAACTAATATTCATCAACAGATTATCTGAAATCATGATGCCATTATAATGTTAATGAAGACTACAGATGGTAAATGTTCATTTGAATTTCAAATAGTTGCAGCTTTGTAAATGTAGTGAACCATTCAACAAAATTTGCATAGTAGGAAAAGTATACATAATTGTTTTTTTCTCATTCCAACAAGAACCAGCAGGACATTGCAAATATCTATTGAAATGTCCACTGATTGATACTAAAACCAAAAGGTTTTTTACTGAGGCTACAAAAATTAAGCAATGCCATGATACCATGGTCTATGGTTTTGAAAACATAGGAAGGGATTTTTATTTGCACTCCTTGTTATTTTGTTTCTTTTCTTTTTTTTCTGTAATGATTTTATAGCTAAATATATAGCATAGTACAAGTTTTCTCAAAATTTAGCTTTGTTTTTAATAGCCTCACAGCAGAGAAACATTTGTCTTCATAGCCGCCTGGAGAAACTCAGGGAAATCCACCCTAAACCTCTCCATGGTAGATTAGGGGGGTCTACATAAATTCTTTTCAGATTCATTTTCATGTAAGCCATAGCACCATGAATGCCTTCAATAAAAAACTGTTTAGACCCAGGTAATAAAATTGGCCACACAGAACTACCTAAAGAGTATATTAAAAACAGTAATGTGTAAGCCTCATCCTATATAATGTAGGGTAATTATCATCCTACATACATCCTACATTATGTAGGCCTTAGCATATTGATTTAATATGTCTAGGACAGAGTCCAAGAGTCAAAATTTTAAACAAAAATGGTAGGCATAATGTCATCCCTGCCACAGAAGATTTTGATACAACTGGTCCACTTGGGTTTGCAATTGCTGTTACTGATAGAACACTAGATTTCATCAACCTTTGAACCTTGGGTGCTACCTCTGAGTCTGCCACTCCCTGGAGCATTGGGATATATTGGTTTTAATCTCCCTGTTGCTAGAGATACTCTATATGCCACAAGGTCAAGAATGATGTATAAGGGAACAGTAAGAAATTGTGACTCTATAGAGATACTCCAACATATATAGGAATCTTATACTTTAATAATCAAGGACCATAAGTCCCAAGTGAAGTTTTCTAACTGCTTTTATGAATTTGAAAAGAGAAGAATAAAGACTCTTCTTTTGCCTAACCCTTTTGTAGGGTGCTCTTTCTCCCACTTTATACAATTTATTTCTAAGGAAAAATTGTGGAAGATTTTGAAATTTAGTGGGCATACTGCCTAGTTCAGCAATCTACATTACCTCTGCCTTTACCATTAACTATATATATTATTTTACCATAGAAAATTGATGATAATGAGAATAATTTGTGTGTAGAAATGAAAATTTCTGCCACTGATCATTGCCTTGTAGAAATGAACAGTTTTGCTAGCTTTAAACCCATTTTTAAAAGTCAGTTCAGCATTTCTTATCTGACAGTAAATGATTGGAACTTTGCTGATTTGAGTGGTATATAATATCTTATTTTTTCTTTCTTTATGAGTTAAAACATATGACACATCTGAACTTATTTGATAAATTTAAAAATTTATTCTCTAACTTGTTCATGTGTTAACAAATACTTGTTGAATATATACTAGGTTCCACATTGGGTACCCCAAGGATCCTGATATTAGTATTCATGCTCTGTGTCAGTCCTTATTCTTGAGTATGGGCTAGATTTATTGGCATGCCTATAAGGAATATAATAAAGTAGAACTAATAAGATATCATTTCCAAGATTAAAGTATAAAAAAATTATAAATTCTATATTGAGCAACCATTATTGTTCTCTTGCTTGCCTACTCCAAAGGAAGCTGACTGCCAAAGAAGCTGTACTGTAGGAAGCCTTATGTGAAAAATACTGATGAAGCCCAGCTAATAGCCATATGAACACATTTGGAAGTGGGTCATCTCTCAGTCAATCCTTAAGTTGACTAATGCCTTGAACAATCCATTAATTGCAAACTTATGAGAGACACTGAGTGTAAGACACTTGGATTCCTTACCCACAGTAATGGAGATAGTATATGTTATTTTAAGCCTTAAGTTTTAAGGTAACTAGTTATACAACAATAGATAACTATTATAGCTATTTTTCTGGGAAAACTTTAATATTCCATCAAAACTTTGATATTCCATCACAGGTGCCCTGCAATAATCCCAAAGCATAGATTCAGTGAGGGGATCTCATACCCAGTATTATTAACCTTTAGCCCAATGTCCAGCAATCAGTTTAAGGGTGTCCATGTCTAGGTGAAAATAGGAAAGTAGGCAGACAAAACAGAACAAACATCCAGAAGAATACTGAAGAGAGATGTGCACTTCTATGTTCAGAGCAGCACTGTTTATAATATCCAAGAGTTGGAATTGACCTAAGTTCTTTCAGTGGATAAACAGATAAAGAAAATGTGGTCTATATACATAATGGAATATTCTTCAGTCTCAAAAACAATGAAATCCTGTCATTTGTCAGAACATGCTATGCACAGTAAGTATAGACTTTTTTTTGGTCAATTAAAGAAATCAATATGGGAAGCAAAACGGTATGAGAGAAAACCCACAGATTTTGAAAGTGGAAATGCCTAGGTTTAAACTCTGGCTGTCACTAACTATAAAGCTTTGAGTAAGTCTGAATCTTTAAACAGGTATTGCACTACTTACTCTTCAGGGTTGCTGGACTTAAGCTTCAAAATTTAAAGTAATACATTAAAAGACCCAGCACATGGTAGATGCTAGATTAATAACAGTCATCAGAATTGTTATTCACTTTTTCATTTTCTTTTCCTATGGTTGATTCTATGACATTCCTCAATATATATTATAAATAATACCTTTATCAAACTCTATTTAGTAGAAGAAGACATTCCATATTTTACTCATTGCCTACTCCAGGACCTCGAAAAATCTGATTTCAGCATGAGAGTACATGTCCACAATGTGGAAATATTGCTTCTTCACTGTTTATTGAACGTATAAGAGAGGTTGGTTTGTTTGTTGGCATCAGGAAGGAAAATATAGGCTATAAGCACACATATTTTCTATAGCACAACTCATAGTATACCCACTATCTGAAAATAAAAAGAAATCTAAAATAGCTCAACAGCTCAATTCACAATAGCTGGATGATGGAACCAACCTAGATGCCCTTCAACAGATGAATGGATAAAGAATTGTAGATATACAATTCTTGTATATATACAGATGAATTGCATATATACACAATGGAATACTACTCAGCCATAAAGAATAATAATATTATGGCATTTGCAGATAAATGGATGGAATTGGAGATTATCATGCTAAGTGAAATAAGCCAATCCCAAAAAAACAAAGACTGAATGTTTTCCCTGATAAGGGAATGATGATATAGAATTGGGTTGTGGGGGGTAGAAGGTGAGAGAAGAATGGAGGAGCTTTAGATTACAAAGAGGGAAATGAGACGGGGAGGAGGTAGGGGTGTGAAAAATGGTGGAATGAGACAGACATCAATATCCTATGTACCTGTTTGATTATATGAATGATTTGAATGTACATCATGCACAACCATAGAAATGAAAATTTGTACCCCATTTGTGTACAATGAATCAAAATGAAGTTTGTAAAAGTTTTAAAAAATTAAAAACTAAAAACTAAAAATAAATAAAATAGATCAACAATATAAAACATTAAAAAAACTTTTAACTAAATTTAACAAAATATATTTGGTTCCCTCTCAAGAAGGAAAAACTGGAGAACTGGAGAAAAAGAGTGAGAGGAGAGAATGGATCTTAAATGCATACTTGTGGTAGTTGAACTTCTTGTATTAAATGAAAAGATTAAAATAAAATTAAAATGAAATTATTAAAATATTATTAATTAAAATATATACATTCTGAATCATATTAACATTGCCCTTTTAATATTTCTATTTCAGTTCTGTTATCCCTGACATTTCTTTTTTCTCTTCTAGCAGAAGAGCACACTAATTCTAAGCATTTCTTTTTAAAGATAGTACAAATACGAATTTTTCACTCTGGAATGTTACCCTTGTCCTCAAATGTAGTTTTGCCTTTGATATGTTTAAGCATTTCACCCAGCTCTGGTCATCTGTGGTTAAGGAGCAATTCTTCTCCTTCCCATATCTCTCTGCAGGGACAGAAAACAAAGAAAACATCCCACCACCTTTCAAGCTAATTCATTCTTATTAGCCACAGTTTTGAACAGTCATCCTTGGTATGAACCTGGGACACATCCTGGGGTAGCAACAGCTCTCATTCTTCTCTTTTCACCTACAAGAGAACTACTGGGATGTGAGCTGCCCTGGTATTTTGCCCTCTTCTTGGAATGTCTTAAACATTGCCACTTCATTTAGGAGTCAGAATAAGATGAGAAGGGGAAAAAAACCTTCAAAAATTTAAAATGTAAAAGCCATTTTAATTTTCCTTAAACGTAAGTAATAGTAGTAGTTATGTCACAGGGTTTAAGGGCTTGTATTGCTACAAAATGGTTAGTGGAAAATGTATGTCCTCAAAAATTTGAGGCTATCATACCTAAGATTCAAAGAAAGCAAAACAAAATTTTGATTCAAAACCAATAAACTCCTGATTAACCCCAGGTTTTGGTAGAAAAGAACTAAATAAGATACTGTCAATATAATAGCTATGATATTTTTGTATGGTATGGATCTTTATTAATCTAAAAAATCTGCTCCTGCTGAAAACCTGAATAATATCACAGATTCTCAAAAAAATGAATTTATTTGGAAATGCAATAGGATTGCAATGGGAATATGCTTGCCATGGTAAACCATAAGTATATTCAAAGATTTGAAGGAAGGGGAATTTCTTAAAGGCAAACATGAGGATTGCATAAGATATTTTGAAACAATAATTCTTGACACAAGATTAAAAATAAGGGTAGTACCAATTGCTTGTGTCAACTCGAACTAAATAAAAAATAAATAAATAAAGCTAGTAAGTTAATGATAGAGAGTTCTAATGCAATACTACCTTATAGTAATTATCACAGAATAGTCTGGTAGAACTACATCCTCGTACACTGGCTTCTGTGTAGAGCTGAAAGAGGGTTAAATGAAAGGCAAGAAAGAGAGTGTGCAGGCTCTACACCCTGCTTCTCTGCAAGGACTAGAAAGACCCTCTGCCTCCCAGATTTCCTTAGGGACCTTGTTTTTCTTTGTTTTCTCACTCCATCCACATATTTTTTCCTAGTTCTTTAACTTTCATTTAAAACTCATTAACCTCACGGGCTTTATTTTTATTTTGAACTTGACCTTTCTCAATAAGTTTGTTTTCCATTGCTCTGTCAGCTGGATTTCAGTTCTTCACTTTACTACCAGCATGATTTGGGGTAAAATCACTACACTTTCTGTGCCTTCCTTTTCTGGCTATAAAATGTTCCTGCTTCATAAGATTCTTAGAACGAAAAAACAAGTTAAAAGAGGTACTTCATTAGAATAGAGCCTGATATGAAGGAAGCACTATATGGGATGGATGCTATAATTTTTTTTATGGAAAATTCACTTATTTATCTCTTATTCTATTTTTAACTTTTAACTTATTTTCTTGAGATTTAATTTTAGAATCGCCTTTCTTTCTCTTTTTGTAAGTTTTCTATCATTTTAAATCACTATGTTTGCTTTTGCTTTTATTGTTAGAACTTTGCATTAGTTTACTACAGTTACTAGTGTAAGGGTTTTTACTTGGTTTTTGTTGACCTGTTTTCCACTTTTATTTTTTCTTTTGGTTGGATAGAATTGGTAGTAGTGGTAGTGTAAAGGGGATGGTTTGTTTGTAAAGTGGTGGTGAATTTAATGACTTGCCTTCATTATGGTCAATAAGCAGTAAGTTAACTACTAAACTTTAGTGTGCCTCAGAATCACCTAGATGTACTATTAAAGCACAGATTTATGGCACATGCCCAGAATTTCAGATTCAGAAACATGTCTAACAAATTCTCAGGTGATCCTGATGCTGTTGGTTGGTGATCACGTCTTAAGAACCACTGGTCCAAAGGAGTATAAATGGGGAAGGGAGCCCTTATAATGAACCAGGGAAAGCTCTTTCTATGTACCCAATTTAATTCTGTGTACCTACATGCTTTACTTGATTTTCCCCAATACATTCTACTCTATGCTCAGCTTAAACTTTTCCCAGGGCCATTTAACCCCTCTCTGCATGTGGGTTACTGAGTTGCTGCAAAGTTTTATTCAAAACTTCACACCATTCCCTTGTGAGAAAATACATGATGCTGAATTCAACCAGGCTATCCAAAATAAATCATGATCCAGTTGTAGGCAGACCTTGACAATTGCGTTCCAGGAAGGAAGAGCAATATGAACCTCATGCCCAAGCATATAGAGTTCTGCCCTGACACTTATGAGGAGCCAAGGGGAGTGGTTCTTTCACTCCTACTCCCTATCCCAGGAGTAATGTGGTAGAATTTCAGAAGTAAGAACCTGTTAAAGTCATTTCTGATGTAATTTGGGGAGAATGGTGACAAAAACAACTAAAAATCACTCTATTACATCTGTGGGCCCTCCCTTTCTCCCAAGACTGCTTCCTGTAGTAGATGTTTACTTTTGTGTCATTTTATTATCTTATGTCTACCAGCAATAAATAGCATTATTGTATATTATATAATATTTACATTGTTTACATCTTTTTTCCCACTTTCTGATCATGATCTATGTCTCACCTCTACTTCAATTACTCTGTTCCAAATCCCTTCAGTCTCCAAAATTTTGCAAAAGATGGAAATGACTTGGCTGGATTTTCCTATCTTTTTCCTTTGCAAAGGATGTTATCTTCAGAAAACTAGGGTCCCTTAGGAATCCTTTATCAATTTGGGGTTTAAATGGCATAGTTAATTCTAACAGACAGTTTTCTCTTCCAAATCTGTTGACTTTGTTTCCTTCACTGAGGGAAAGTTTCCCCTTGAAAGAACTTTTCCCCAATATCAAATAGCCTTTCTGCCTCCTTCATACCTCTCATACTGCCCTGTTAAGCATACTGCAAATTTCAGAAGTAATAAGTCACTTAGCTCTCTCTTGCTATCTCGCCAGTATGCCCCAATCCAAGAGATAATGGCCATTCAGAATACCTACAGACTCACCCACCACCTCCACCTAGTGGAGCTCAAGCTGAGTAGATACAAAGTGTACTGCTGTTCTAGAAATGGCACCTTCGGAGGCCATGAGTCACACAAACCATCAATAAGCTGCCTTTGCAAGCCTGGCAGACCTAGAACATGATCTGCAACCTCCAAGAGTTCCCTCTTAGATTTGAACTGTTAGGATTGTGACAGGAATGTCTCCAAAATTGTTGAGTACTTTTTATGTTAATTATTATAGTTCTGGATTTTAGATTCTTCATTTCCCTATATTTGGCCATTTCAGATTTTTTTTTTTTTGCATGGGGGGGAATCTCTTGCAGAGAAGCAGATGGATCCACTATCTTTACCTCTTTCACTTAAAAAAAATATTTTTGTTCTAATTAGTTATACATGATAGTAGAATGCATTTATACATTTTGATAAATCATACATAAATGGAATGTGATTTCTCATTTTTTCTGATTGTACATCAGTCATGCTACCTCTTCCACTTTAGGGCTGCTTTTGCAAAATTATCTACCATAGAAGAAATGAAATATTTTCCTGTGACTTTTTTTTTTAAATCTTGCTGTTGACAAGCTGAATAGGAACCAAGGCATCATATAATTTATCATTGAAACTGGGACATTTTTGAGAGTGGTAAATGCTAAATCAATAGGGGTGCTAGTAGAACAAACCAGAACTCATAGTCATTGTCACCCTATGTATGTGCACATTCCCTTTCCAGGGTGAAATTTCTAAAAGAAGATTTCAGCAAACAGGCTATGCTGTCACCCCTGCCAGACCATCTGTTTGTATCTGCAGCTCCAGGAAGTCTTGAGATTGGCTAAGTTACACAAAGACATTTACACACATGTGAGATCTGTATCCCAACTGCCTGGGGTCTTCTGGTGGAAAAATTTGTAGGAGTCATTGTTATGAATAGAAACTTTGTTGTCTGGTCATCGTATGTTCCAGCCTTTGCCCAAGAGGTAGAGCTTTTATCAACTTTTCTTTTCTCACAGGAACCTTAGAGAATTTGACAAACATTTCTGCCCTCTGTTGGAAGTGCCAAGGAAGAATCCTCCTTTCTAAGCAACTCTCAATTACAAACAATTTCTCATGCAAAGAAGAGTGACTTGGCAGATTGGATAGACCTGGAAAAAAAAATCGGTATTCATTAGGCCACATTTCCCTATGGGTCAGGAGTGATACTTAATAAATATTTAGTGTTCACTACATATCAGCAACTTTACAAGATTTTGTATAGTGTATTTTGTGTTTTGTATGGTGACTGTCATGACAATTTACCACAAACTTGGTAGCTTGAAAACTAGAGAAATTTATTCTCTTACAGTACTGGAAGCCAGAAGTTTGAAATCAGATTCAGAAACATATGTCTAACAAATTCCCAGATGACACTGATGCTATTGGTTGGTGACCTCCATCTGTGTGATTTGGGGTAAATACCTGCAAGATCATGCTCCCTGTGAAAGCTCTAGTGGAGAATCCATTCTTTGCTTCTTCCAGCTTCTGTTGATCTTTAGTAACCCTTTACTTGTGGCCAATCACTCCAATCTCATTATTTGGTCCCATTGTACCTATCTCTTTTCTGTCTCATGTTCCTCTGCTTCACTCTTATAAGCCCACTTGTGTTTGGATTTATGACCCACCCAGATAATTCATAATAACCTCCTTGTCTCAAGATGCTTAATTACACCTGCAAAGACCTTTTCTGAAAATAAGGTAAAATTCACAGGTTCTAGACACTTGAATGTAGACATATCTTTTGGGGATCATTTTTCAACCCACTATATATATATTACCTCTCTAAATTTTCACAGTGTAAGTTTAGTATATGAATCTTCATAATATCACTTTTTTTTTTCCTTATGAGGAAGTGTTGCTTACTTTTTCTATGTCACAGAGCTATTCAGTAAAGGAGACAAGGTTTGAGCCCTGGGAGCTCTACTATAAAGTTCACATTTCTAACCATGATGTCACAGCTCAGAATTCACACCTGGCTTTTCATCTGGATCTTTCACTGTGCTAACCACCTCTTTCCTTGTAAACTGAAAAGGATCAGAATTCTTTACTTCTGGTTTCCATATGGTAAACAGAACAAATAAGTCACCCCTTCCTACAGACCAAGTAGATAAAACCAAGTACAAAGGCCCCAATTCTCTATGTTCTCTTGATATGCATTTTTTGTCAAACAAGATACGTGTTTCCACTATATAATAAAAGAATGTGTTGCTCAAAACAAGCACTCTAAAATTATCAGAGCCTGTGAGATATTAGGTATGGGTGGAACTCTCAAAATCTATGCAACTTGTTGATTAACACACTAAAAAACAAGCAAACACAAACAATACAATGACTAGTATCTTAGAAAATCTGGAGTGCCCAAGCAGACAGCTCAGTTACATGGCTGGAAGTTGCCATAGAAGATATTAAAAATATAAAAGAAATCCAGCAGGGTGAAAATGCCAGATGCATGGTTGAATGTGAGCATGTTTTAACTTAACTTACTCATGATCTCCTGGTAGAGTCAATCACTTGTGTGTGCTTACACCCGCACATCATTGGAAGATCTGCAAGACGTCCCCGCAGTTGCTGTGGCACAAAAGCCCTGCTTCCATTTACTTTGTACCAGCAGGATAGACAGTTGTTATTCATGTTTAACCTTAAAAAGAAAGAGAAAATATGAGTCTTCTCTTCTTAAGATATTTTATTCTGTTATATGTTTCTGAAATGTGATTAGCTCATACACAATTAACGAATAGAGAGTGATATCAGGTTAACATAGGCATCAAATTGGTTCATACTCAATTTTTCCTTAGTCAAAGGAGACTAGAAGAATTATAACCAACTGAAGAAGAGAAAAACATCTCAGCTTCTACAGTGCGACAGGAGCACTTTTGGTTTTAATTTTCTAAATGCAAAACTAATATCTGAACACTTAGAGAGGTACTCTGGACCTTGCACAGCTCCTGGCTCATGGCAGGCTATATTGTCTCAAGCAGTCACTTTAAAGGAAGCTCCAAGAACTCAGATTTCCGTCCATATTGTCTGAGAATCATTCAGTATTTCTGCCTTCTCATGTCTGTTCTCCACTGGTTCAGAATCTTGAAGGAAGGCGAGGTGAAGGATTGGAATCTCCCTTACCCCTAATTCTGTAAACACAGGCTCTAGTAGAGGAAAAGTTCAGTCTCAAAAAAAGCTAAAATCATTGTAATTAAAATGGCACAATTTGGGGAAACAGCAAAGTTCTAAGGTTGGGATGACAGTCTGGATGATTGAGGTTAATAAGAAAAAAGGGGAAGGGGAACAAGCTAATACCAAGCTTCCTGAATTATTGTCAATGAGACACTATAGGATCAGTCCAGACAAATGAGAATTTTGAAAAGTCCAGGGGCTCCTCTGGTAATTTATAGCTTATGGAACACATAATTTTTAAAAACATCAAATAACAAAATAAATTCAAGTTATTCCTAATAAAAACTTAGAAAAATTCTTAAATTTATGAAAAATGAACTTCAGATACAGTCAAACTCTTCCAGAAGAGTAAAGTAAAATGATCACTCCAACCATTGTTTGCAAGTTGATTTTTAATGATCAGATTCCCCTTTCAAATGAGTTGACCCAAATACAGCAGAAAGATAAACACTATTTTATAGACCCATGATGTGGTTACATTATCTTGATTCATGAGTGGCCTGAATAAACAACTGACTCTGCAAGCTCATTATTGTCTAGAAACCAAGCTACAGACCAACTTCTTGAATGTGGAAATAATTACTTTTGGAGGATGTCCCAGAACTCTTAACTAGTTTATAAACAACAAGCCAATACAATAAGTTATCTCAGTTATCTTGGTGAACATTTAACAAGTAGGGCATCTCCTTAGAGAGTATATGAGGAAGTAGAACTGTTCCAAGTTACATAATCTATGGGTACTAAAAGGGAAGTTTTTTAAAAAAAATGGGATTTTTGTTTTGATTTCTGAATAGAGCTTCTGGTTATAAATGATTTAAACTGGTTACAAGCTAAATCAATTGTTGCTATGATACACAGAGAACTTTTTGTATTCTACCTCACATTCATCTGAATGTGTATATTTTGGGGAGAACTCTGGCCCTCTGAAGGTATTTTCCTCTCACTTCAAGTGGAGGAGACATGGCCAAGGCCAGCACCGTAAACAGGATGACTGGGTACACATCTGCTTTACACCACACCCTTGCTACTCTTTCTTCTTTTATTCCAGTTCTAATATATCCTACCTACTTACTATTGTAAGTAGCTATTAAGCACTTCTTGAAGAAAGTGAGGTAAAAATTGATGTGAAAGAAATGAATGTATTTTAAACATACTACTTCAAATATATTTGTATTTTTTCAAATACAAATTCAAATACTGATGTAAATATATACATATACACATTGAAACTCCTCCAAAATTTGCATAAGAACTTGTTCTCCTAGTTGATCAAGTAAATTATTTACTGAATCTAAGGCATCGAATCTTAGGTTATAAACCACATGTAAAGTCTGTGAGTACTGAATTTTTTTATTTTCCCAAATAGAAAAATTTATAATACTCATCTTTCCTAAGAGGACAGTACTTTTTCTTTTTTTTCCAATAAAGGTTAATATTATCTTGAAAATAGGAAAGTTGCATGCACATTTAATTCACAATTTCTAAATGTTATGGTTTGGATATGAGGTGTCTCCCAAAATCTCCTGTAAGTGCAAGAATATTCAGAGGTGAAATGTTGAGATTAGGAGAGATGTAACCTAATCAGCCCATCTTATTTTGAATGGGCTGACTGGGTGGTGACTTTAGGCAGGTGGGGCAGGGCTGAAGGAGGTGGGTCATTGTAGGGGTGCCCTGGGAGGGTGCATCTTTCCTGTGCTCACTCCTCTGCCCCCACCACCCCCTACACACACACACACTCTGCTTCCTGACCCTGCCATGTGTGGAGCTGTTTTCCTCTTGTGGGTTCTTCTCGATGATATGCTGCCTTACATTGGGCCCAAAGCAACAAAGTCAGTCATCTATGGACTGAGAGTTCTGACACTGAAAACCCTAATAAACTTCCTTTCTCTAAGTTCTTTTTGAGTGTTTTGATCATAGCTGACTAAAACAGTAAATCTGGAGATATCCCACTTCTTTACAGGAATAACCAACAAAGAATGAGTTACCTTCTCCAGTTGATCTTCCATTGACAAAAGATTAAATGTCCACTCTCACTTCCATGAACATGATACAATGAAGTACATGTTCAGTCCTTAGATTGTAAGCCCTTTAACTGAAACTGTACAACTGGAATTTATAGCCACAAGTTTAACCCTTTCCACAAGTCCTAACTTAGGACTTCATTCTTTAAGTGGAATGTAAGAGGATTTTTCTTAAAAAAAAAAAAAAAAAATACTTCCCTAAGTTTTTTTTTCCCTTAGGAGACATGTCAGAGATCTTTGAGTGGTATCCTCTGTCAGAGGAGTGGGGACCAGGGACAGTGACCTAAGAAAGGAGGAAAAGTCAATATAAGGATTCATTACGAAAATTCACTAAGACCTGCTGAGAAGCATATATCATGCTTCCCAGAATTGCCTTCTTCCAGGACAGGGTTGGGAATATTCATCTACCAGCTTCTATCTCTCACTGGTTTAAGATCATCCTGCTTGTTAATTCACCTGTTCTTTCAGGTTCTCCAGCATAAGGACTTGGGGCAAAAAGAAGAAAAATACTAGATCTCACTTGAGATGGGAAATGTGTTCAGTCCATGCTTGCATAGAGTATATGCTATAATTACAGCTGAAATCAGAGGTTGGCCTAAAGAATGAGAACCTGTGTCACAGAGGTGTTTAATTGTGCCCAAATATGGTGGCACATGGTTAACATATCAATACACATTGAGCCATACCTCTGTGGAGTTACATTTCCACTGTGTCTGGACTCAATTTCTGACTATCTTAACCAAGAGGATACTACAAAACTGATGCTGTGCCTATCCTGGGCTCAGTGTGCAACTGACCTAGAAGCTTCTACCTCCTTCTTCTGGGAATGCTTATTCTTGGTATTCCCTCTTAGAATATAGCCACCATGGTTGAAGCTCAATGTGAACAGATCCTTGGCTAAGAGAGTAGGTCAAACCACCAGGTGATTAACGTTGTCACAATGACTCTGGTCAGCACCATAAAGAAGCAAAAAAACTGTCAAGTCATGGAACCACAATTCATAAAACAAAATGTTACTTTATGCCATCAAATTTGGGGTTACTTATTTTATTCTGCAAATAGTAACCCAAATATTAGTCAACAAACCTTGAAACAAATAATATTGCCTAAGTCCCAAAAAAGGACAGCCCTATTTTCCACGATGTACACATTCATAGGAAAGTTGCATTTTTTGTTTTCTCTATTTCTTACCAAGCCATATGGCAACCCTAACCTTACCTCTGCCTATCAGTTCAGGCTCTAAACAATTCAGAGTAATTTTAGTGCTTTTGAGAGTAAATACTTTGGTATTTTTGCCAAATTACTTAGCTTGGCTTTATTGTGTAAAAAATATTCATGTATGTTCTAATTTTTCTCTGTGTGGTTGGTTATACAAGTGCCAGACTCATTCAATATTCATTGAACAAATAGTCTTTTAAAATTCATTAAACAAATATTTACTTAGTACCTACTATGTGGGAAGAATTGTTCTAGGTACCATAAACATTATAATTGACAAAACAGACAAAAATCCTTGTACTTTTGGAGAGGTTATTGACAATAAGTAGAATAAATACATAGGATATTTACTATTTAAAGAGTAGAAAATGTTAAGAGAGAAAAACTAAAGCAAGGAAGATAGAGAAAATATTAAAGAATAGGTGTCAAATCTTTCGATTGAATGGTCAAAGACAGCTTTATTGAGAAGATGGCATTTGAGTTAAGGCCTTGAGGAAAAGAGGGAGGAAATCTAGGGGAAAAGCAGAGAAAACAGCAAGCACAAAGAACTTGAGGCAAGGCTGGGCCTGAAGTATTCAAGTGATGAGGCCATTATGACAGGAAATGAGTAAGCCACAGACTATTGTAAAAGAAAAGGTCTGAGAATTGATGGGGGTCTAGACCTACAAGACCTTTTAGTCAAAGTTAGGATTTGAGCTTTTATTGTGAATGAAAATAGAAGTCATAGGGGAGTCTGAACAGAGGGGTAATGTGATCTAAGCATTTACAAGGATTATTATGGCTTCTAAGTTAAAAAAACAGACTGAAGAAAGGGGACAAAAGAAGATTTGGGGAAATCAATCAAGAGATCTGCAATAATACATGCTAGAGGAGAATGACTTGTACCAGATGGGTAACAGCACAGGTAATGAAAGTGGACTGATTAGACATATATTGGATAGAATTAAAAATAGACCCAGACAATGGGAATTTGCAGACAGAACACATGTAAGATGTGATAAAAGAAAGAGAGGCAGGGTGATGTCAGCAAGATGGCAGAATAGGGGATTGTATTCCCCAAAAAGAACAAAAAATTCTGCATCCATCCACAAACCAGATTTTCTATTGGGAAACTTGAGATTCAGGTAGGAGATAACTGAAACCTGGTAGAGTCCAAGACCTAGAAAGTTTGATTTGGAAGTGCAGACCCTCACCCAGGTGGCAGGCCCCACTGACTATGTTCTGAGGTTCAACCTGGAAAACAGCTTGCTTCCCTAAAATCATGGCTACAGCTCTGTTTGGCCTGGAGCCTATGACCACACAATCTATTAAGAGGTCCAGGAAGAGTTACAAACACTAATACCTTGTCAAAAATGCTTTATTTTTATTTATTTTATATATATATATTTTTAATTTATTTAATTTTGATTCATTGAACACAAATGGAGTACAGCTATTGTTTCTCTGGTTGTACACAAAGTAGAGTCACACCATCTGTGCATTCATACATGTATACAGGGCAATGATGTCTGTCACATATTCTGATATTCTTAACCCCCACCCCTCCCTTCCCTCTTTGCTATCTATCCTTCCTCCATTCTTGCCACCCGTCCACCCCACATTATGGATCATCATTCACTTATCAGAGAGACCAGCCTTTGGATTTTGGGTATTGGCTAATTTCACTTAGCCTAACAGTCTCCAACATCATCCATTTACCTGTAAATGCCATAATTTTATTCTTCTTTATGGCTAATATTCCACTGTGTATATATACCAGTTTCTTTATCCATTCATCTATTGAAGGGTATTTAGGTTGGTTCCAGAATCTAGCTATTGTGAACTGAGCAACTATGAACATTGATGTGGCTGCATCACTGTAGTAATTTGATTTTAAGTCCTTTGGGTATAGGCCAAGGAGTGGTATAGCTGGATCAAATGGTGGATCCATTTCAAGTTTTCTAAGAAATCTCCACACTGCTTTCCAGAGTGGCTACACCAACTTGCAATCCCACCAGCAATGTATGAGTGTACCCTTTTCCCCACATCCTCACCAACACCTGTTGTTGCCTGTATTCTTAATAAAAGACATTCTAATCAGGGTAAGATGAAAATACTTATTGATCCACAAAATAGGTCTCAGCAGTGGACCTGAAAGTTACTCCAGGTTCCCTCAGCTGTAGTGCCAGCATTGTATTGCCTATATCAAGACCCAGTGAAAGCCTCACTTATCTGAACCACTGAACAGTGAATTATCCCAACTGTGCAGGGAATAGCTGGAAGGCTCCCTTGTTTCTGCTACTGTCAAACTTTCTAACCTCCCTCTAACAGAAGATCCTGTAATGACCCTGAAGCTTGACCTTCACCCTTTAGGGTGAAAGCTGGGAACGATCCCAATGGCACTGGAAAACTACTGTGAGGCATGCTTATCTGTGCCAATTGGACAGGCTTGCCAGCCTCCAATCCACAACAGTTACAGAAAAGGCCTTGAGTGTCAGCTCCAGGGCCATGCTCAGCTGCTGAATGCAAGCAATCCAGCTCGCACAGGGAATTGTTGAAAGTCTTGCCCACTCGTGCCACCTGGTTGGGCTTGCCACCATAGCAGATTCTGAATTAGCCCATAAACTTTGTTATTGGCCACTGGTGGTCTGGGAGCTGTTCTATCCTGCCAGGGTCCTGCTGAGAGATGTATATAAAAATTTAGTGTTAGACATATTGATTTTGAGATGGCTATTAACCACCAACTGAAGATGTTGAGGAATTTTTATCATTTAACCTGGAATTCAGGATAGAGGGTTCAGCTAGAGGTATAAATTTGGGAGTCATTAGCATGTGGTACTTAAATCCATGAGACTGGATAAAATCATTAAGGCATAGCATATAAATAGAAAGAGAAGGGATCTACAGACTAAATATTGGGCATTCTAAAATGTACAGTTTAGGAAAGGGAGAGTATACAGTGAGAGCAAAGGAGATCAAGATAGAACAACCAAACAAAGAAGTAAGAAAGTAAAGAGAATGTCTTAAAGAGGAGAATGCTTTTGGTCATGTCAAAAGCCATTGATAATTCAGGATAGATGAGGTTTGAAAGCTGGCTACTGGATTTAATAAAACAAATTACATTGGTGATCTAAATAAGTCTTTTGTTGTGTTTTGGTTTTGAAGACCAGTGTGATACAATCCTATTGCATTGAGAGTGGGAGTAGAGAAAGTTAAGCCAGTCACTACAGAGAATTCTTTTAAAGGGTTTTGTTTTAAAGGGAAAAAGCAAAACGAAGCTGACACAGTAAATTTTTTAATGATGGGAGAAATAAGAGCAGTTGGTATGCTGATGAAAATGATCCAAAAAAGAAATGGTTATGATCCCAGAGAAAGGTGAGAACTGCTGGAGTCATGCCATTAGTGAAAAAGGATGCAGTGTCATGCTCTAATGAGGGGTTGGTCTTAACACAAGTATGGACAGTCCAGGTTCATTCTTAGTAGCAGAAAATAAGGTTGAGTTGAATGGACACTGATGCAGGAAGATGAAATGAAAGAGTTCATGAAAGTTTTCCTCTAAAGGCTTGCATTTTGCCAGTGAAATGGGAAGCAAAGTTGCCAGATAAGAATGATTATGGCGACAGAGCTGTTGGAGACTCAAAGAAAGGGGATCAGAAAGTGTGAGCTAATCAACTAGGAGAGTATGGACTATGTTTATCTAGTATCATTGCAAGGTAGTACTGATGACCAACTGAGGGACAGTGGGAATAGGAAGCATCATTTTGTGCTGAATTCTGTTCAGTTGCGTGTGTGCAGGAACAGCAAAGAGCTGATTGAACTAGGTTGTGTTTGGTTAATCATAGCAGCATACTCTATTCCCCCATTCCATTCACCCACTCATGGAAATATCAGCCATGTTTTCCTTCGACAGGAACAACAGGAATGCTGTTCAGAGATCTGGGTGATTCTGACTGAATAAGTTCAATAATTATCCCAGTGATGTCTTAACAAGTTTTGTTTGTTTTGTCATTCACTTTTCCTCTTCTATCTTACAGTTCATGCTTTTTCTATTTTCAGTCTTATGTAGTATAGTTAGTTGCACCATGACTAACGTTTGTAAAGGATGTGAAGATAACCATGGAAGGAGAGGTAAAAATTAGGACTCTAGCAATATCTCAATAATGTTAAATATCATTTATTAAGCACTTCTTATGTTCAAGGTGTTTAACACATATTTCTAATCCTAGATTTCTAATGTGTTTAACACACATTTCTAATCCTACATTTCTAATTTGTAGACAAATTTCTACATTTTCAAAGGAATAAAAACTAAGAAGGCCAAATGAATTGCCCAGTAATGAAATGCCAAAGATGACATCCAAGCTCTTTCCTACATGTGCCACAGTGCTGACTCCAGCCACAATCTCACACTTTCTAGCCCTTATCTGCCAAGGCAAAACCAAGTTTTTTGTGTCTGAGTTTCCATTGTCACCAATTCAAATGCTATTGTGTGGGCTTGCACAAATCCCTTATTCCAAGATGTGTTTTCAAACACCAGACCTCATCTGCTCCTGACCTTGAGACAGAATTTTTAATATTCAAGGTCTGATCCTAATTCATTCCAAAACACTCAACTTTTCCAGCTGGGGATATAACTCTGGTAGAGCAGTTGCCTAGCATGTGCAGGCCCTGAATTCAATCCCCAGTACAAAACAAAACACTGAACTTTTACTGATGTTCTGCTGCCTCTGCATTTTAGGTCATTCTACAGGGCCCCAAACCTCTATCCACCAGATTTCAGTAGCACCTTTTCCCCAGTTATGACAAATGTCATTAGGCATTGGCAAATGTCCTATGGGAGGCAATATTATCCCTGGTTGAGAAACACTGAGTGAGAAGTGAACATCCCAAAAGAATTAGTTTTAGTTTCTTTTTAAAACAAAAATCTTCCTCTAAATTATGTATTTTTACTTTATTCATAATAATTAGTCATCTTTATATTTCTTACTTTCAGAATTTTGGGGATGGGTGTTGGGGACTGAACCCAGGGCCCTCACACATACTAAGCACACACTCTACCATTTAGCTATACCTCCAGTGCAGGGTTTAGATTTTTTGTTTTGTTTTGTTTTGTTTAAAGAAAAAGACAAGATCTTTTGAGACTTTTACCTCCTCTGTAACTTTAGAACTCCTTGCCCCAGCATCATCATTGTAGTCCAAATTAATTGTAATGTCTCTATGTTCCCTCTTATACTTGGAAATAAAAAAATCTATGATCACGTTTATTGTATTTTATGACAGCTTAAAAACTACCCATTTCTATTTTCAAGACTAACCTTTCTTTGGTGACTGTGATCATGTAATACTCATTTATGCATCTCTAGCACTTGCGAAAATCCTAATATATAATATGTGCTCAACTTATGCTTTAAATCTGTGCTGGGAATAATTCCATAGATTGGCTCTTTTATTTTGCTTACAGAATATCAGTATCTGGCTTATGACCTTTATTCACATCATAGTTCTGCCATCTAGTGGCCAATTACCCAAACTATATATACAAAACCTAGGATGAAATAAGCTAATATGCTGTGTCAAATAAAATTACATTCACTATCAAAAGATAAGTAAACATATGACTTACATTTTATATGGATGCAAATGTATCTTTTAACTATTGAAATATTCATATGTATAGGTATTTTTGATTGTTTATTTTGAGGCTCTGGGATTGAACTCAGGGTCTTGCATATTCTAGGCAAGTACTATATTGATCAGTTACATCCCAAGTCCTTTTCATTTTATTTTGAGACAAGGTCACACAAAGTTCCCAGGCTGACCTCAAACCTGTGATCCTCTTGCTTCAGTCTCCTGTAGCTAGGATTACAAGTGTGCGCTACCATGTCCTGTTGCACACAGGAATTAGCGCCAATATATAGCTTTTATTTACAAATAAGTGAGTATGTCCTGAATATGTAATGTCCATATTGATTTTACAAGATGTTCTCCTCCAATGAAGCTTGGGCATTGCTGTTTTTCCTCTCAGAGACCTCTCTCTAAGCCATTCAGCAAAATACCTGCCAAGACACAGAACACAACAAAATGGGAAGACCTCCAGACAAGCCCCTTAGCTAGCAGGATCCATTATCCTATTTGATCAAATTTGTTCTACTATTTGGGTTGAAATAAGCAGTTTTTGAGCAGTAGGCTATTACTGGGTTATAAGCACAGAGTTGACTGAATTGATCAATCAATTCAAGCAAGTAGGTTAATAGGAAATTCATTAAAGTATAAAAAATGAACTGCGAGGGAATATGTTCATTATCAATTGAATGAACTTCCTCACTAACTCAATGTCTTTACCAAGTATGATTGTCTACTTTCAAGTGATTTATTCATTATCCTATTATAATAACAATAATATAATTAATTAATAATACAGATTGAATGCTGGCAAAATAATGGCAGGAAGCTGAAAGATAAAGGTTTGCAATTCAATTTCATCTGCACTATACTATTTGCATTTGTCTTATCATAAATAAATTACTAATGTATATCAACGAGTTATGAAATCATTTGCTTTAGCAGGAAGTCATAACAGAATATCTCTAAAATATGCTGAATTGTTCTGTCAATTATCTGTTTTGTTGAGATCATTAGCATGCTTTAAAGCCAAATTCATTTATCTGTTTTATTGAGATCATTAGCATGCTTTAAAGCCAAATGTAGCAGATTTATAACTCTCAGATATTTCACATTCTTTCTAATATTAGCTTTTGATATGTTGTTGATTTGAAAGATGAATATTTCTGATACTGTGAATTTCCCAGTGGCACATTTTGCTTTGTCCAAGGTAATCAAGCCAACATGGCAGATGGTTCCAGAACTCTCATCTGCTGAAAGAATAAGTACTGATCTCGAGGTCACACCATATCTTAATTCCGGAGGCTGCATACACCTCTAAGGTTTTCACAAGGTGAATCACAGGAGCGAGCACATCATGATTCACATCACTGTGTCCCTCCCTAATTTGCAAGAGTCCCCACTTCTCTAAGTCACTCTTTTTCTCATAGACTTTTAATCTATAAGCTCTATTACCCTCCCTACTTCCCTCTCTTCATAAACAAACACTTCTAGTGTCATCTATAACTCCAATCCATGATCAGCAGTCTCTTTTCTTTCAAATATTCCCTTAACCTTGCTATATTGAAAGATACCTGAAAAAACATCAGGGAACAGGAATTGAAGTAGCTCCTTCCCATTTCTACTTACAAATTAATCTCACCCCTTCCCTCCTGCAAAAGTAACAGCTCTTTTGGTCTTTAATGTCATCTGGATATACCATGGTCACTGATTTTGTTAGTAGAAGGAAGGAAGACATATGTATTACAGCAGAAATAAATGAAATAAAGAAGAAACAATAGAAAAAAATCAATGAAACTAATAGTTGGTCTTTTGCAAAGAGAAATAAAATTGACAAGTTCTAAACTTGACTAAGAAAAAAACAAAAGACAAAATCAGAAATGAAAGAGGAGATATTAAAATGAATGGCAGAAATTAAATGGATTGTAAGGGATTCCTGTGCATAATTACATGTCAACAGATTTGATAACCTAGAAGAAATGAATAAATTCATAGACACATTATACCTACCAAGATGGAATTGAGAAGAAAAGAAAAACTAGAACAGACCAAAACTAACAATTAGACTGAATCAATTATCAAGAATATTCCAACACAGTATAGCCCAGAAGCAGATGGTTTTGATACTGGTCTTGGAAATGTAGAAAGGGTCCTTGTTCCTTAGTGTTGAAGATTAAACACCTGAGGAACACAGAGGCAAGTGTAGAAAACAACTTTCATATAAGCCAGGGACAGAGGTAGCAGACTTCTCTGGAGAGAAGGGGGCCCAGAGCTGGCTGCTCTTGAGAGTGCTATGTTTTGCTCTTTTATTAAGACCAGAACCCCCCACCTTCCCTTTCTTTGTGTATGTGCCCAAGAGCAGGAAGGAAAACCACAGCGGATAATTGTCAGCAACTCCTTGTGCTGGAAGTGTCATTCAAGAAGGTTAGCTGTTAGCAACCCCTTGTCTTTTCTTTGATCACCAACCCTCATCCTCTGACTCCTACATTCATTACTACACTGACTGGCAGACCTTCTGCCTCCTGCCTCAGTTTGTTGAAGAAGTGACATTTTCTGTCCCCTCAGGCTAGGTAGGACCGCAGGTAGATTGCTTTTTGGCAAAGAAAACATGTGGGCGGTCAGTAGAGTGGGCTTCTTTTATAGAATTATTCTCTTAACCTCATGTTTCCACAATCATGGGTAAATTCCACCAAATATTCAAAGAACTCATACTACTCCTTCTTAAACTCTTCCAAAAATAGAAGAGAGAACACCCCCAAACTCATTTTATCAGGCCAGCATTACTCTGATTCCAAAGTCAAAAACATCACAAGACAAATATCTCAGAGACTTCAGACCAATATCCCTGAGAAGCACAGACAAAAAAATCAATATTTTATCATCAATAAAATACCAAAAAAACTGCACAATTCATCAGCACAATAAAAATATCACAATCTGATCAAGTGGGATTTATCCCTGGGATGCAAGGATGGTTCAAAATACAAAAATTAAACTGAAATCTATTTCCATGCATGTAAGAGTTTGTCAGGGTAAAACCAGCTGCTATGTATCACTATTAAGGTCTAATAAAAAAAGAGAAAAAAATACAAAAATCAATGTATACATAACAACAACAAAAGGAAAGACACCCAAAAACCTCACATACTATCAATACATGAGAAAAAGTGTCTCACAAAATTCCTCATCTTTTCATGATGAAATAGTTGTAGAAGGAATATTACTTGATACAATAAAGGCATTGAAAGGACACACACAAAGTTCAAACAGACTCCTAGCACCGTGCCACATGCTGGAAACTCACACAAGAGATTGTCAGCAGCACATGGGCCAACCAACAAGGCTGCCCCCTGGGGAGAGCAGCAGTGTGTTGGTTCTTACAGAGCAGTTTTATAACCTGCAATAGGAATTCTTTCTAGGGGTTGCATCATGGGCTAGTGTGGGGTTGACATCTATGTTTTACTGGAAGCTAAGTGGCATTGCCTCAGGATGGAAACGTAGGAGCCCCATAGGTAAAATAGCTTCTGACCTAAAACAGCAGATCTGATGCCAATAAACATATGTGAAAAAATTCACAATTAACATCTTAATCAATAGTGAAAAGCTCAAAGCTTTTCTTCTAGAATCAAAAATAGGGCATTATACCCACTCTTGCTATTTCTATTCAAAATAGTACTGCAAGTCCTGGTCAGAACAATCAAGCAAGAAAAAGAAAGAAAGGGCAACCAAATCAGAATGGAAGTAAAATTATCTGTTTGCAGATGACATGGTCATATACTTAGAAAACCTTAAAGACTGCACACAAAAAGTGAAAGAGAACTGTCAGAACTAATAAATTCATCAAAGTTGTAAGATACAAAATCAACTTATAAAAATCAGTGATTTTTCAAAAGCCAACAATGAACTATAAAAGCATGAAAGAAAACAGTTCCATGTATATTATCAACAGAAAAATAGAATATATAGGAATTTAAAAGATGAAAGGCCTATATACTGAAAATTATAAAACATTTATAAAAGATAATGAAGGAAAACACATAGTGGAAAGAGATTCTGTATTTATGGATTAGAAGAATTAACATTGTCAAAACATCCATCCATACTACCCAAAGTGATCTATAGATTAATTTCAATTCCTATCAAAATTCCAATAGCCTTTTTTAAAATAGCAATAGAAAAAACAATCCTAAAGTCCATGTGGAACTACAAAAGACCCCAAAGAGCCAAAGCAATTTGAGCAATAAGAACAGATACAGAGGCATCATACTTTGTGATTTCAAATTATGTCACAAAATCAGAGTAATTAAAAGAGTGTCACATTGACATAACAACAGACATATTGACCAGTGAAATATAATATAGAACCCAGAAATAAACCCATAAATTTATGGTGAATTATTATTGACGAGGGTACCAAGAACATACAATGGGGAAAGAATAATCTCTTCACCAAATGGTGTTGAGAAAACTGAATATCTGGGCTGGGGATATAGCTCAGTTGGTAGAGTGCTTGCCTTGCAAGCACAAGGCCCTGGGTTCAATCCCTAGCACGCAAAAACAAAACAAAAAAAAACCTGAATATCCACATGCATAAAAAAGAAATTGACCCTTATTTTAACATTGTACATAAAAAACAATGCTAAGGATTTAAGACTTAAATAAAAACTTAAAATGGTAAAATATCTAGAAGAAGACATAGGAAAATACTTCTTGACATTGATCTGGATATGATACTAAGAGCATAGGCAGATAATTGGATATAAGAAAAAATAAAAATAGATTGAGTGACTAAACTTTCTATTTTTAGTGATTAGAAGGATGGCAATGTTTTCACCTATGAACTGTGGGAAAAGGTGGCTGGAAGTTTCCAGGAACAACAATGATTTTTGTTTTGGATAACTGAATACCTGTAAGACATATGCATGGAACTTGCCCAAATTGTCTTGAATCGATCTCTGAAGCTAATGAAGTTATAAGGGTCATTGGTCTATAATTGGTAGATGGTTCTATAGAAAATCACTTACGGAAATATAAAATAAACAAATAGTGCCCTGAAGGTCTTTATTTAAACTGTCATTAATTTATGTAACAGAAGATTATAGAGAGATAAAAGTGAATTAACTAAGTCTAGATATGTCAGAATAGAAAATTCTTAAAAACAGAGTTTTTTCAAAAGTTATCAAAGGTGCTACAATGTACTCCATATGTGAGATATTAAAAACATTAAATAACATATATTGTATACAAACATACTAATGTAGAAATGACAATATAGCTTCAGAATATAGGAGGACAGGGAGAGAACAGAAACAGTGATTAGGATGGCATGTCATGTTGTATTCTTTTTGTTGAAATGGCAAAAAAAAATACACAAAAAAAGAGACATGCATTGTCAGGAAGAAAATTAAGAAAAGACAGGTCCTAGACACCAGAGAAGTGAGGAGGTATGAACCCAAAATATGTCATCTAACTTTGCAAACAAAGAACACAAAATATGTCAACTAACTTTGCAAACAAATCTAGTAGAAGCTCTGACCATTGGGGTTGTGCCCCAGAAGGGGATATTGGACTTGAGCCTCTTTCTCTCCCTTTGCTTCCTGATCACCATATGGTGAATCCCCTCCTTTGTCATGTGTTTTCACCATGATGTACTGTGCTGCCATAAACCCAAAGCCACACAGCCACTGACAATGGACTGAAACCTCTGAAACTGTGATAAAAATATAGTCTTTTCTCCTTTAAGTTGTTTGTCTCAAGTATTTCATCACAGCGACAGAAGGCTGACAAAGTTGTCTGGTCTTTACTTTCAGGCTACATATAATACTCAAATATCTTTTTTTTGTAAAAATTAAGTCCTTATTTTAGGAAAAATAAATAACATGTAAGTATCCTTTTTTCTTAACATGATATCTCCAAATTATCTCCTATGTTAGTATGACACAAAATTATTAAGAACTTGTTTCAAATCACAAATAACACAAATAGTATGTTGCAGAAGTTGAGCAAATATGAATCCTTAGACCTAGGGATTTTCCTGGTGTACTGCTCGTGCTGATTGATCCCCACAAACTGGTTTGTATCTTGATTCAGCTACCCAGTCCAGTGTCTTTCAACCTCTCAGATTTAGACACTTCATCTCATCATGTTAATTCAATTAGGATATCTTAGGAAGCTGATTCATTAACAAAGCTTATCAGAATGATGTTTAAACTGCTCTGCTTATTTACAATAAGGAATTTGATTATAAAGCAGTCTAAACTCCTCACTCTGGCCAGTGAGACCAGTTATCACTAGGGCATTTTAAGAGCAAGGAAACAGAACAAGGAATTACATTACTGGAATACTTAGTGACATGTGACTTTGATGTGACAGTCTCTGAAACAGACCAATTTTTAAATAGCTTTTTGAACTGGCCTAACAAGAGTATTCTCTCTTTAGGTGAAGCCACAAGCTTCCTTCAGCACTTTATTTCTAAACATCCTTCTGAAGTACAAATTCATTCCTTACAAAATGTTAGTAGTATTCTGCCCAGAAGGAGATGCGTAACTTTAAAAATGATTCTGCTTTTTCTCTACACTGAATGCTCTGTGTATATATATATATGTGTGTGTGTGTGTGTGTGTGTGTATGTGTGTATATATATATATATTTACATATATATATATATTACATATATATATATATATATGTTTTACCTTTCAGAGGTAAGGTCATCTATGATCACTTACATATAGAAGATAAAATTTCATTAGTATTTATAAGTTCATAAGCACAAGCTGAAGGATAAAGTCAACATGCCTCATATTTATCACACTCGTATGACTTTAATAATTTTTACTATCTCTGTAGACAACTATAATTTCATTGTTTATTCTATTTTTCTTCAAGTAAACTTACTTCTTTATCTAAATTTACTTTTAAAGGCTACTTTATATTACCAATTCAATTTATACTTGACCTAAACAAAAATAACCAAAAGGAATAACAATAGCAGTCTTTGACATTTCATTTGTTTCACCACTGTCGTACATAGATAGATGCCACCATTTTTCATTACAGTTGCAAAAACATGACATATCATTTTGTATCTGCTCATGAAGGTCTAGTATAGCTCTGTAATCCCATCCTGTTATTGAAGATTGCAAAATAGTATGCCGTTATTAACATCAGCACTGCTCTGATTTATCAAAGCCTAATGCGAATGCCAGTTCAACCTTTAAAAGATACTTTTAAAAAAAGACTATAGAAAATATGAGTTATTTACATGGAATGTTCCTGAGGATAATATCTTTTAAATGAGACCAATTTCCATGGAAATAATCTATTATGTCTTTCCTGAAATTTTGTGAAAGAGTTCTGATGGTGCACTTAAAGGGCTATCATTAAACCATTTATTGCTGTGTAGGTGGTGAATTGTAAAACATTCTCTCATACATAAAAGGTTATAGTTCTTTTGGACCTACAACAAAATGTTTGTTATTGCATAGCTCATTCTATTCAATGTGCGTGGCACTCTAAGACAGGATAAAACATTTGAAAGTAATCATCAAGGAAATGAATAAGGAATCATGGGGGTTGTCAGGAAAGGAACAAAGCAGATACTTTAGAGGCTATTTGAAAATGTGTAGAGGAACTAAGCAGGCATGGACAACACTGGAGGAAAGACTTAGAAAAACTTCTCTCTTCTCTGGCTATCAGTGACTATAGGTAATACTCTTTGTCCAGAAAGTTTGTGAGAATGAGCCTCCAAAAAATAAATATTATATTCTGAACCTTAAGATTTTTAGAACTTCTCACTAAAAGGGTAGCAAGTGTACATGTAATATCACAATAAATCTTTATTTCTTAACTTAGGTTCACAGTTATGTAGGAAAAAATTAACCAAATTTAAAATGAAAATATTTGAGCAATATTTTAGGTACTATAATACATACATACATTTTTAATATACGTAAACTTGTTTATTTATACACACACACGCACACACACACATATATATGGAATGTGATTTAACTCATCATAGATGAATTGTTGAGTTCTTTAGTATCTTAATCTTTCAGTCTGTTACTTCAGTTTCAAATACATTTAGCGAATTGTGAATAACTGCTGTCTGCTTCCTCAGCATCCATCTGTCCTTTATTTCCAACCAAAAAGACCCTGATTTGGTTCAGGAGAATTTATCCATCTCAAGTTTAAAGCAGCCATGTGGTTGAGATGAGAGAACCCCACCTTCAAATTAAGTCCAGTAGAGCATCTTGCATCTAACCACAGTGACTGGTTCAGAGATGGGCATTTTTATTTTACCCATGAAACATGAAAAAGTTTTACTAGGTGGAAAACTGGAGGAAGAGGCTTTTGAATGAATGGAACATACCAGGATTCACTCTGAGTTGTCATCCTGTGAATGGACTTGAACTTAATCCTCAGCAGGTGAGAAGCCACAGCAGAGCCTTGAGGGAAGGGTATGGCATGTTTAGAGTTACTGGCCAAGTGGTGAAATGACTGCAAGATAAAAGATTCTTTTAAAAGGCAACTTGGGTAATTTATCTTACAAACACAAGCAGGGAGACACTCAAGTAGCTGATTACTGTACCAATTTGGAAAATTTCTTCTAAATTGGGTTTATTTTGTAGAAAAATAAAGTCTGCGAATAGTTTTTATATTTAGCATAGGCTCTGCCATAAATTTATCTGTTAAATCTGCAGATAAGATTTTTTGAGTTTTTTTTTAATAATTTTGTTTTGTTTTGTTTTGCTTTTGTACCAGGCATTGAACCCAGGGGCACTTAACCACTGAACCATATCCCTAGCCCTTTTATAAAAAATATTTTAATTAGAGACAGGGTTTCATTGAGTTGCTAAGTGCCGTGCTAATCTGCTGAAGCTTGCTTTGAATTTGAGATCCTCCTGCCTCAGCCTCCCAAGTAGCTGGGATTACAGGCATGTGCCACTGTAGCTGGCTGCAGATACAAGTTTTAATGAAAATATATTTTAAAAATATACACAAAACATTACATGCTAGAAATTACTTTCTGTGCAATTAATTAACTTTCAATACAAAAATTTAGAACTTTAAAGTAAGTTTGCATAAATGATTTTAGTTGGCTTAAAACCTTTTTAGTTGAAGAAGTTTCAAGAAAATCAGCAAAAATGTTGGAAAAACATTACAGCTCACTGCTAACATTTACACACCCAAATACCTTATGCTTCAAAACGTTTCTGTGAAAATTGAATCCTATCATATAGTCAGAATTCTTGGTTGCCAGTAGCAGAAATCAACTTGATCTGACTTAAGCAGGAAAGAAATTTAGTAAAATGCTGAATAGGCAACATAATTATGACAAGTGCTGAAGAGTTAAGATTTAGAGGTTAGGTAGCCAAGCAGCATGAACCCAAAACAACAAAGCTGGGTTAATCAGGACCCCATGGGTCCCATAGCCAAACAATACTAAAGAAAGCTTGTGTTCCAATACAGTTGGCACCACCTACTGTACCCTGGATGTCATTACTAGTATCAGTGGAAAACTCCTTTATGAACTTGTCCTTGCTACAACAGGCATAATACAACTATCAGAGTAGAATGTAAAGTTCTGGTGCTTTATAACAATAGCCCCCTATTCAAAGTCTGGGGTGGTCTTAAGCAGAGGCTAAGACTCTCTCACTGAAGAAATCCCAGGAAAAAACCTGCCTAATTGAGCAATACCTACCACCAAAATTCATAAGAGCATTCTCAAGAAATAGAGTTCTAATATTGAGCAATATTGAGCAACTTAGAAAGAAAGCAGTGTTCCCTACAAATAGCTTATCTTAATTTTAATTGCAAGTGTTTTTTTTTTAACTGCTGAAAATTTGATCTGATTCACTACATGATGATATGTCTGTGATTTCTCATTTAGTTTTCTGTGCTTATGTTAAATTCAGATCATTCTTTATTTTCTATCATGTTCAGGCATGGAAAATCCCATTACATGAGTTATTAGCCTATAGTATAATGACTTAGAAGAATCTCTTCATGCTTTTGATTGAAATTCTACCAACAATAGGAAGAGAACTTCCAACCTGATGTTTTATTTTTATTTTGTTTTGTTTGTTTGTTTAGTTATTCTTGGAGTAAGATGCTAAGTTCAGAAGAATGAAGAAATCGTATCTCAGAGTTGATCAAAGATGAGCATTATGGTAATATATGAGGATGGTCCAGATGATGGATTTGGTAATATAGATGTAAACACTTCATAAATCTCATCTGTTGATGTTGATCAAACTTTCTGTGAAGATTCATATAGTAAATATTCTATCAGTGTACCTTTAACAGTGTACCTCTGTTGAAATTACTCAACTATGCTATTATAGCCCCAAAGCAGCCATAGTTAATGGTTGTGGTTGGGTGTCATTAAACTTAATAGTAGTAACACAATTGCTAAATACTGAAGAATAAATAAGAATAAATGCACCAGAGATATCTGCAGAATCTGCCTCTCCTTCTTTGTAATTATCCTAACCTAGAATCTAAGACGAGTCACAAGTGCCCAAATCTGAGTAACCTTACTAAACTATGTAATATGTGTGGATATGCCACAATGAAATTCATTATTATGCATAATTAATATGCACCAATAAATTTTTTTAATAAGACCCTTTGACTATATCATATCCTTTACTTTTTTGGGGCATTTTCCTTGGACAACAATGTCAATGGTAGCACAGTACAGTGGAGCCTGACTGCTTAGGTTCAAAGATCAGGTCTTTCATTTACTAACAAAATCCGGAAAGAAACTAGCAGAAATCATAGAAATGATAGAGGCTGAGAACACAATAAATACTTGGCCAAGATTTAGGTAAAGAGTGAACATTTACCATTGCTACTTGTTCAGACAGTGTAACATATAATTACAGTACACATACATCCTTTTATGAAAGTTCTTGTATTCAACAAACTAGGAATTAAACATACTGTGGAGATATGTACAGACTTTTTTTCCTGTGTCATTCCCTAAACAACACAGTTTAACAACAATTTACATTGCATTTGATATGATAAGTAATCTAGAGATGATGTAAGTGTATGAGAGGATGTACATAGGTTATACAGAAATATTATACTGTTTTATAGGAGAGATTTGAGCATCCACAGATTTTGGTTATCTAAAGCAGGGCCTGGAACCAATCCCCTACTGACACCAAGGATGACTACAATGAAAGAAACACACAAATGAATTAATTAATCAGTATTTTGGGTTGAAGAAACTCATTTTTACTTGATTAAGTAGGAAATTTATGGGGAGAAGTTTAAATTCAGATGGACTTTTTGCCAGAGAAAAATGGTCATGAACAACAGTACTTAAGTTTAGAATGAACTGAACTTGCTCCAGATCTCCTAGGCAAGTAGAGTTGTTTTTTCCAATGATTTTCTTTGGCCAAAATCCAGAACCAAATGAAGAAATCACTTATATTATTTTTCAATTTCTCTCATAACAAATTACCACAAACTTAGTGTCTTAAAACAACAAAACTTTATTTTGCAGTTCTAAAGGGCATAAATCTGTTATGGGTCCAAGTGTACTAAACTCAAGATGTCAGCAGAATGCATTCCTTTCTGGAGGCTCTAAGGGAGAATCCATTTCTTGCTCATTTAGATTATTGGTAGAATTCAGTTCCTTGTCCTTGCAGGACCAAGGTCCCTGTTTTCTTGATGGCTGTAAATTAAGGGGGCCTCCCAGCTTCTAAAGATTTCCATGCTCCTTGGCTCATGGTCTCCTTCTTTCATCCTCAAAGCCACCAACAGCAGGACCAGTCCTTCTCCCAATATTGAGTACTCATGTTAATTCCATGGGGCCCACCCTAATCACCCAGAATAGTATTTCTTTCTCAAGATGCCTACCTTTAATCACAACTGAAGTTCCATTTGCTATGGAAGGTAACAATCACAGGTAACAAGAACTAGTATTTGGTCATATCTGGGTGGGGGGGATTATTTACTTTTTCTATTCTTCCTACTGGTATTGGTGCGTGGAAAACGCCAATCTATGTTGGAATAGTTGGAAATCAATTCCTTCTGATCTTTGAAAAAACTGAACCTACAAAAGCAGTTAAGGACATATCCATGGATATATGCTAATCATATGTAGATATATACTCAAAATTTTACCTTGTGAATAGTTACTTTATTATTATTTTAAGAAGAACTGTACTATAACCCAGTAGGTCTTTATTGCAGACTCTTACTATTTGACCAAGCTTCTTTGAGACTGTTTCCTAATGCACAAGAAGAATGTGGACTTAAAAAAAATTCTTAGGTTCCTTTCAGTTCTTAATATCTATGCTCCATGATCAGAAAGAAAAACGGCAAAGATGGGAGATTAATTCTATTTTAATTACAGAAACAAAACATATATATATATATATATATATGTAAAATGAAGACTTACTAGAAACAGTAAGGAAAGTTTTGATTTTTCATTTTTCTTCCTGCATATTTTAATGTAATTTTAGCCACTCACTTTCCATTAACCTGAAATTATTTCTGCTTATCTTTTGTTGATATAATCCTTACATTTCATTCTTATCAATCCATTTATCTTTCTGTACCTTCTCATATTATTCACCTCTCATAGCTTAACTTTGGTATCTTTCTCAAAAGCTATCAATAAGTTAGCCTTGCTGATCAAGTTAAAATCAAAGTACACTGGATAGCTTAATGTTACTACAAGAAAATACCCAAGACAGGCTATTTGTGAAGAAAAGGTTTATTTAGTTTTCAAGGTTCAAATCCAAGATTGGATGGCCTGTTGGTTTGGCCTCCAGCAAAGGTGACAGATCACAATGGCAGGAGCACATGTCAAAAAGAAGGGTCACATCATGAGCCAAGAAGTAGAGGGAGGAGACTAGAGTTCCACAATCTCCTTTGAGAGCATGGCTCCAATGACTTAAAGATCTCCCAGTTGGCCTCATCTCCTAAAGGTCCACCCCCTCCCAAAAGCAATACCCCAGGGAGTAAGCCCTTAACACATGGACTTTTGAGGGCCTCCACCCATATTAGAACTATAGAAAAATGTACTCCTTCATTATCAGAAGTTGAGTTCAGGTAGAGAGAGTAACGTGCACCATCATTATCATTTTCATAAGCATGGCAAAATGACAATGCAAAGGATAGTATAGTACTAACAGTCCAAATTGTCAAAGACAACTAATATTTATAATTATTATTATTGTTAGTACTGGGGATTTAACCCAAGGCATTTTACCACCAAGCTACATCCCCAGCCCTTTTCATTTTTTTAAAAAAATTGAGACAGGGTTTAAGTTGCTGAGGCTGGCTTCAAACTTGTGATCCTTCAGCCTCAGCCTCCCAAGTCACTGGGATTCATAGGTATGTGCCACTGTCCCTGGCAAGACAACTGATCTTTAAAAGTTAAGTAAAACAAAACAAAACAAAACAAAACAAAGAAAACACATGCACTGTTTAAAGTGATATTCCTTAATGTACTTTGTTATACTGATGGCACATATATGATAATTTATAAGAATACATTGAAAAATGTTCAGGTATGGGAGCTCCATTTGGATTATTCATACTCTCTACATGACATCTAAATAAAGTCCCAAGTAATGTGAATTCAAGTACCCTTCTCGGGCAAAGTCAGGGGTGTAAGAACTGCCTACCAAAAAATTTACCTGGTTGGGTGCAGTAGTGCATGCTTGTAAACCCAGCTGCTTGAAAGGCTGAGGCAGGAGGATCCCAAGTTCAAAGTCAGACTCCGTAACTCAGTGAGCCCTAAGCAACTCAGTGCAACCTTGTCTCTAAATACAATGTAAAAATCGGTGGGGATGTGGCCTAGTGATTTAGTGCTCCTGGGTTCAATTGCAGGCACACACACACACACACACACCCCCAAAAAAAGATCAATCAATCAACAGATACCATTTAAAAAAATTTACCTGGTGCTAAAAGAGAATGATCCACAGGAAGACAGAGGTAAAATATGGGCAGGTTTACTGTATTTAAAGTCAAGATGTTCTGGAATATTGATGTCTGTTGTGCTAGAGCACTGTTTTTTTTTATAATACGCATCATTTCACATGTGATTGTTAAATAAGAGAGTAATGTTAGAACACCAGGGAAGATTAGTTGATTCATCCTTAATTTTTTGTAGCACTATAATTCTTGAGAAGACACTATAGCTGAAGGACAAGTAATTCAGTTGACTGCATAATCAACTGCACCAATGCAGACCTGGAGGCACACAGTACTCATGCTTGTTTGCTGTGCAGTATCCCATTCTTCCTTCAGATTGGCTCATTCATGAGCCAGAGTTCTTACTAAGCAATTTTTCCCCCCAGTCCTAGGCAAGCACTCAACCACCAACTTATACCCTTACCTTAACATTCTTAATCATGATCCTGTACTGATTCTCAATTAATGTCATTTAGAATGGCCTTTTTTCCATCCCTTAAGACATGGAGTTAAAAATACCTGTCTTAATAAAGACATGGAAAAAAAAAAACCTATAGTATGTGAAAAGCACTTTATAACTTATGCTGTTAAATGAAGTAAGATTTCCACATAAATTATATTGCTTTATTAACAATTGGGGCTTTTTCCCATGTATTATTATTACACATTTATAACTAAAGCTCTGTAACTATTCAGAAATGTCCTTGTAAAAAAGAGAATCATTATTTATGTATGTCCTTTTTTGTCTAGGAGAACCCTATATAGAAATATTCAATATTATGGATTGATACCTTTGAAACTTATAGGAATATCAGTCAAAAATAAGAGTTCTCATTATATTAGGTTAAAATATTACTTTAATTTTCAAATTACCACTGTGATTTTCTTTTTTAACTATTCACAAGGAAGTGAAAGTTCAGTTTTCTCAGATTTTAGTAGGAGTCTGATTCCTCAGGTTAATGTTTTCTGCCCAGGATTTCGTTTCAGAACTAAATTAAATGAGTATCTATTCCAAGCATACTTGCATACTTTGGTTCATACTTTATCAGTGACAGACTATCATTTAAGTGAAGGCTTTTAGTGATTATGACTTGAATTAAACTGCAAGTCTTACTATACCTCTCAAATTTTGAGCTGCCAGATGCCTGTATGTGTGTACACACACACAGACACAGACAGAGACACACACACCAATTCTCCTCTGGAACTTTAACTCTCCCTTATGGAATGTTAAATTCTCTATTTATCTACTCCCAGGGTCACAAGGCTAATTAAATCACAAATGTAATGTTTGCATCAGATATAACTTATTTCTTGTCTTCATAAATGGTCTTTTCTTTATCCAAAGGCACATTCTACACATTTGTGATCCTTAGGAACTACAGAAAATAAAGTGATTTGAAAAATTTTTTACATGTCTTGTAACAGTTTTGTGATGGTCTATTAACACTGAAAAATTTGCTATTAATTTGGCACGTTAATATAATGGAAACTACATAAGGACTTATAGTATGTTTATAATGAAATTACTTCCATAAGTACTACTTAATGTTAATAAATGTTTTTCAAACATAAGCATATTCTAAGAGATAAAAAGCTACATAGACTATTCACTTTAAGGTACACATCGGTTATTTTTAAAAATACTAATGACAGCTCATTTACATTAATTTTTACCTTGGTTTACTTTTAATTCAGTGCATAACCTTTGCAAATCTCATGAATAGAATTTTATTTGTCCCCCAGAAAACATGGGACACTCATCACCTAATTCCTGACTGTATGTGGCTTCAAAAAGGCCAGAGACATTTCAGAATGTAAAATACTAACTATGTCGGGTTATCATACTTTGTGGGTAAGTTCTAATGAATAGAGAAGCCTCACTTTTCAGAGTTAACTACCGCGACTGCAAGTTATTTCAAAGCCACAATTCTTCAATTAAGAAAAAACAAAACCAATCAGAAATCATAAAGATATTTTATGAAAAAGGGAAATCGTTTCTGCCAGCGTTCCTTAACTTCAAGCCCTTTGACTAGGTAACCACAGTTAAAAAAAAAAAAAAAATTGGTGAGGAACTGTGACGTTTTCTAGTCTCATATAGAAATTTCGAAATGATAGCTATTGCAGGATCTCAGGAAACTGAGGTCCTGAAGAGTTGAACTGCCTCGTACAGGGACAACAATCAATTTGCAGAGCTAGGACTAGAATCCAGTCTGGCGCTTACCTATTATATATTTTCGGAATCAATCCTTTCACCGAGGTGCAGGTTTATTAATTATTAATTTCATCATGAAAAAAGGTAGCCCTCGTGATGTGGTAGAAATATGGACATCTATTCCCTAAGAGAGGCTTACACACCTTCACTAATTTGAAATTAGTTTCTTAAAGAAGTTAACAACGCCTCCATTTTGGACTACTTTCAGAGTCGAATGCAAAATACGTATGCTTTTCACTGTTGGGTTTTCCAAAGATGCACACCGTTTACCTAAAATATACACAAGATGTCCTGGGGCATTTAACTTTTCTTTTTGTTTGTTTAATATTCAACACGTGGTGGAGAGAAATAGGGATTCCACTTCCCTGCACCTATATTTCACTTAAGAACTGAACATTTCTTTTCATTCCTAACGAAAACACCTCATTCCCTTTCCTCCTGCCTGCCTTTTCTTTCCATTTTTTTCCGCCGGTAGCTTCTACCACATTGCCTTTTCCCACCGTCTCCTACCCCACTTTCAAAAAGCCTCTTCCTTTCTTCCGTCTCCCGATGGCTTTTGTCCCTTCCGGTTTCCAGGTCGCCGCCCGGAAGACTAGCAGAATGACACTGCGCACGCGCACTAGCTAGTCACCTATTTGCTCCCTGTGGCCGGTTCCTTTCAATTTCTGACTGCAACTGCCGTAGCGTGGCAACTCTCGCGATATTTGTTGCCGCCGGTGGGCGCGAGCTGCGGCTTGTTTCTGGCGGGCCCTTTTAGCTCTATTTGTCTCCTGCACCGCTTCGTTGCCTGGAACCTCCGGGCCGAGTAGCATGACGTCCGCCTTGGAGAACTACATCAACCGTATCCTCTGATCAGCCGCCGTAATCTCCAGGGCCACAGCAGGGTGCCGGTGGGAATGAGCAGGACCCATGCAAGGGAGGCAGGGGGTAGGGATCCCCGAGCGGTCGGGTTGAGGGTGAGGGGGCTGAGTATCTGGAGCCGCCAATCCCGGGTCGGGGGCTTGGCCCGCAGCTCCCCTGGACCCTGGGCATCTTTAATGTTAGCCAAAACCAAAAGCGCAATGTAATTATTCAGAACTTTTCTCTTTATAAAAATGCCCTATTGATTCATTCTTTTCCTAAGTCATTTATGTTCAAGTTCGGAAAAAGATGACCAGTTGTCTTATCGATGTTTGTAATGTTTATATCTATTTATTGTTTTATTCACAAGCTTTGCTTTTTGTTTGAGGATAGCAGAATATTTAAAGTTGTCCCACAAATTGAATTTCTGCCCCATTCCACTTGAAGTCTCAACTTCTTGGTAGAATAAAAATATAATGCTTGCTATTCTAAAAGGTTATAGTAAAGGACAATTAAAAGAAAAAAACTTGTGGAGTTTTTTAATCTTTGCTAGTGTTCCTGTTTTAAAGTCCTTGGACAAAAACCAAACGTGCTCATGTACAAATTGCGGACATTATTAAATGATGGAAGTATTATTAATATCCTGTGACATTAATTAGAGTTGCTTTTTCATTTGAATTCCAAAAATCATATCCTGGAAGACAACTGTCTTAATGTGCTTGAAATCGTGTAATATTGATTAATTTAATGCCTCCAATTTTCATTTTGGAGATGCAGTAGTAGTGCTAAGAAAGTGGGAAATATGTTGCTCAGAATCATAGATTGGCAACATTTCTTGAGGAAAAAAAAGTGCCAAATTTGATGCCACCTGTTTTAAGACAGTATATGCTGATCCCATTCACATAAAGGGTTTTTTTTCTTTCTTTCTTTCTTTTTTGGGGAGGTGGGGTGGGGCTTTGTGATTATTTATTACAAAGGAAGAATTTAAAGAAGTTAGAAACTTAAGTTTTTTTTGTATTGAAAATAGTGACAATGTTGGATAGGTGGATTTAGATTCTTTTTTCTAGTAATTAAAAGCATTCCTGTATCTAATCTAAGTTTTCACTTTGTATTCTTTAAGAAATGCTTTCCTTGATTCAGTTTTCAGGGACTGTTGCTGTTATTACTTCTGATGGGAGAATGATTGTGGTAAGTACTTGGCATTTTCATTCTCTGCTTTTGTGTGATCTTATTGGAAACCTCTGATCTCTGATCAAGCACCTTAGTACACCTGTGTTGCAATTTACTTTTGATCAGCTCTTTATCTTCTTGCTGATGATCCATATTTTCTTTACAAATGAACATGGAGTGTATGGCAGAAGGTATCCAGAAAATAGAATAATATATTGTGCCCTTAGAGAACTACTAGTCTATTCTGCAGATCTGTATTTTATTTTTCTCTTACATTTTTTATTTCCTTCCCCATTCAGTGTTGTGGTACTCAAAAGGAATCAATTTTTGTTATGAAATTTTGTGGTTGTTTCTTGGCAACTTTTATGATTTAGATAGTACATGCATGTAGAGTCATGCATACATATTCCTTAATAATGGGGATCCATGAGGTGATTTCATTGTTATTGCAAACATATAAGAGTGTGCTTACACAAAGACAGCTATGACATCACTAGGTGATACAATCTTTTGGTATCACGGTAGTATTTGTAGCCCATTCTTGACTGAAGTATTGTTATGTGTTGTATGTGTTGTATGGCTATAATTTAATCCCTTGTTTACTCATTTTATAGTTTTTTTTTTTTTCTTTATAATCCTTGTGATTCTTCTCAGTAGATCCTTAGTGACGGCTGTTGGTCAAAATGCTGGACTATGCCATTTATTAAATGCATAGTATGTGCCAGGTACTTTGCGGATGTATATTTTTAGTCTGCACTACCACCTTATGAAGAATTACCACCCCTTCCCTGGATTCTAGGCTAGGAACCAAGCTCAGAGAGTGAGTCATTTTCCTTGAGTCACAGCATTATAAATGACAGAAAAAAATGAGGATTTAAATTGGGTTTATTTACAGAACCAAGGTTAATTGCCTGAAAAGGAAGTAGCCATGGAATTTTTAGGTACTTCACATTGTATTTTGTCAAATGTGGGCAGTTTGAAATATATTAATGTCAACAGTATTATATCTGTCTTTGTGTAAGCACAATCAATGTTGTTTGCCTAACAATGAAACCACCTAATGGATTGCCATTATTGATAGGCTTTTAAGAAGCCTATTGCTATGAATGGATGCTTACAACTAATTTTTTATTTTGAGAAAACCTCAAGTTTAAGTTTTTGTTAGCAGGGTAGATAGTAAATTGAAAAGTTAATTTTATAGAAGAGGGAAAGCTATATAAAAAGAGCATTTTGAGTCCTAAACTTCAATAGTTCTGCATTTTTTTTGACATAATAGTTATTTGATAACAGTAGTTCTATGTAAAATAAAGCTGAGAAATTATGTAGGTGTTATAACAACAACCATTTGCTAACTAGTATAGTAATTACTCCAAATTTTGTTTCTTTTCCAAATTCTAGGTTCTGCGTTTCTCCTTATTACATTCTGATTTTATATATTTTGATTTTCAAATCATGAAACAGTTTAATAGAGAGCCTGAGAGGTTAACCATTCAAAACCAGTTATAAGTTGATGTTTCTTCAGAAACTAGAATAGCATCTGAGTGTGTTTGGCTGGAATCATGTCTTCCTTATTTAAAACCAATCTTCTTTCATAAAATTTTTCCTGCTTATTACCTTCAAGTTCTGGTTTTAATTATTAGAGTCATATTTGTATTTACTGTGCCATATTATTGAGAGAATTAAATGATAAACACATGTGAGGCACACAATACTGGCAACTAAAAAGTACTCAGTATTAGTTATAACTAGCATTTGAAATTTGTATGTATTTATGAGTTAGATTTCAGCCTCTGAAAAATGACAACTTATATTCACTTGTTTATAATAACATGCAATTTTTCAATGGTGTGACTCTGGAGGTCGCCTTTTGTGGTTTGGGACCTGGGTCTGCTACTTACTCTCCATGAGACCTTGAAAGATGCTTCTGTGGGCCTCAGTTTTTCTTCTTTGAAATGGGTATAATTATGTTTTTACCTCAATGGGTAGGGGTTATATGAGATAATGTGTGCAGCATGTGTAGTATAGTACTTTGTACTAGTATGTACCGTGCAGTGATATTAAGTTGTTAAAGTTGCATGTTATCCCCCTTATTTATATATCATCTTTCCTTAAATCTCCCTAGTTTTGTGTTTTTAGAATGTTAACTCTTAGACTACATGAACTTTATGCTACTTATTAGGAAGTACTTTGGCATATGTATCCTTTGTAAATCTCAATTCTGCATACCAGTTAAATTTGTGGTAAGTTAAATCTTAAAAGTAAGTTCTGTGCCCTGGAATACTCTTGGTTATACAGAAAATAATGAACTTATATTTAAGATAGGCAACTTGTAGACAACTATAGTAGTTTGTAAGGTTGAATTTGCACATTCAGTAAACCAGAATATTTCTCTTGGATGTTTTCTTTTTAGGGAACACTGAAAGGTTTTGACCAGACCATTAATTTGATTTTGGATGAAAGCCATGAACGAGTATTCAGTTCTTCACAGGGAGTTGAGCAGGTGGTACTGGGGCTATACATTGTAAGAGGTGACAATGTGTAAGTAAAGTATGTTTCCTTTTTTCTTTTTTTTTTTTGGACAGTACTAATGATTGCTAGACAACCACTCTACCGCTTGGCTATATCCCTTCCCCTTTATAAAATGTATCCTTTCAAGTTAGGTTAGAATTATACTATAGGTATGCTTCCTTTCTTTATGGAAAAGAGATTTTTTCCAAAAATACCACACTGTATCATCCATACATAGGTCATAAAATGTTGCATTCATTTTATAAATGTGACATATATTTGATTAAAGTAAGACAAATCTGTACATTTTACGTTGATTTTTGAGGAGCCAAAGTGATGTATTTACAAATTAAACCTTTACCTACTTAGATTTGTCCAAATTTCTAAAAGTTAAGTGGCCTGGCTATTGTCTAGAAAGGGTGTGCTTCCTTGCACCATAGACCCTGAATTTCAGAGGAACATGAATGCACTCCTAGGGTCCAAGACTAGGGTTTAAAAATGTCTTTGAAGTCTCCTGTTTGAACAGTTTTAAATAATTCATGTTTATTCATAATTCACTGATTTTTAAAGTATAATTGACACACTGAAGACATCCCATGTTTATCCTGTGGTCTCATTTAACTTGGGACACATGATAACCCAGTTTGAGAATATTTTAGAAGTAACATTTTAAGGAAAATCTGCAACTATGTAGAGTAGTGCTGTACAAAATAATTTTTTTCAGATGATTGAAAATCTGTGTTTTGGTGTTTTCCACAATGTAAGGTATTAGCCAGGTGTGGCTATCAAACATTTGAAAAGTAGCTGGTCTGATGGAAGAATTAAATTTTAAATATCATTTAATTGTCATTTCTCCTACTGTAATAAAAAAGTTTAAACCTTTGCCCTAGACCTGTTGGTGTGCTAGAGCCAACTTGCTCTGACTCATGAAACACATCGTTATATTTTCAAGAATTTTGCAAACTACTTGATGTCTGCTGTAACTTAAAATTGGCCATGGCGGGAGTATTGCATGAAGGAAATTAGTAAATGCTATAAATCAAGCTCTCATTTTTTTTCTCCAAAGAGCTGATTTTTTAACATTCGCCAGTATTCCTTTAATACTGTTTCCTATAATAATGCACCTTCAAATTATTTCTCGCATTTTGTCACTAAATGTGCAGTTCACTAACTCATGAATATATCGTCTAATTTCTACCTTAAGCAGTTCAGTTTTATATCTTTTGGAAAAATGATACCAAGTGCTTTGATTTGATAAGATTTGAGAAATACACATAACTGTATTTCAGGAAAGTGTTTATTTTAACTCTGACTTTTTTCCTCCAAAAATGATTTTAGTGCAGTCATTGGAGAAATTGATGAAGAGACAGATTCTGCGCTTGACTTGGGGAATATTCGAGCAGAGCCTCTAAACTCTGTAGCACACTGAGGAAAAACTACATACATTGGACATCTAAATCTTGTACAGAAACCTTTTATTCTGAGGAAGATATTTGGAATTTTTAGGAACATGTGATTGTGAATTTTGACTTCATATTGATTCACTGTAATATGTAAATTAAAATATTTCTACATTTTTATTGAAAAAATATTTTGCCTAAATTATAAGTGTGGTGGCTTGGTTTTATTTTTCTCTTAAATGATGTGGAAATCTAATAAGTTTGAAAACTTAGAAAAAATCAGTACTCTGATATTTTAATATTTATGGAAAACTAATTGAAAAGAGAAATGTTTGCATTATATAAATTGTGCACACAAATAATACAGTAATGCAAGCTATATGTGTTTCTTTTCCTGATTTTTTTTTTTTTTTTTTTTTTTTTTTTTTAAAGAAAGTCATCAGATGGTATATCTTCTACAGGTATCCAAGCTCTTGGTATTTTTCCCATTGCACTAGTGGTTGTTTACCAGTACTTTAAAAAGTTGCTCCCTAGCACTTACAGGTATGGTTAAAATGTGTTCAATGGAGAAAAAAATAAATACTAACAAAATTCTAATAAGTTGGGCCAAATATTAGAACTGATTATTAAAAATAACCAGGACAGGTAGGATTAAAAATATTATTGGTAAAATTGATTAAAAATATTATTGGTAAAATCCTTGGATGTCCACCTAATACATTAGATGTGGAAGTAGAATGAGTACATTAATACTGAATTTCACCAACACTGTTTTATTTGAAAATATGAATTGCATTGTAGCTTTTAATTTTTAAGAACTGAGAAGTTTATAACATTGAGGATTTTACTGTTTAAAGGGGGTGGATAAGCCTTAAGTTTATGTTGGAGCAATGCTTGCTTTTGCCAACACCTTTCCTACCTGATCTCAGAAATAAATTTGTTTTTTTTTTTTAAAGAATATATAGAAACAATGTAGGTAGGTAGTGTTTAGATAGTCCAACAAAAATTCTTTATAATTCATGTGTAGGCCAAAGTGTTTATTATGAGAATTATAAATTTACTTTATTAGGTTTTTGTTTTGTTTTGTTTTGTTTTCTTCACTACGGAAGCACTTAAAATAGGGGTTGGCAAACATTTTCTGTAAAAATCTAGATAGTAAATAGTTTAGGCTTTGAAGGACATTTGGACTCTGTATAGTTACTCAACTGTGTTTTTGTAACCCAAAAGCAACCATAGATAATGTAAAAATGAGTAGTCATGGCTGCGTTCCAGTAAAACTTCATGTCCAAAAGCAGGCAGCATGCTGAATTTGGCTCAAAGGCCACAGTTTACGGACTCTTGGCTTAAACTACAAGTTCAGTAAGAAGAGATAATGGCCAATTTGTATAAATTCTGTAAAGGGCTTTTGGAATGGATCCTTTCAGAGAATTTAGATGTGAGTTTCATTCATATTTTTTAAAATACTTAAAACTTAAGACATGATAGTATGAATTATAAATAAAAAGAATCAAACCTTATAAGAAAAAAAAAAAACATTGGGATGGTTTTTTCATTGGTCAGCAATCACCATCACCCTAGAATAACTTGGTTAATGATCAGGAGGATAAGAGATCTGGGAGGATAAAAAGTTAGCTAGTAATGGCTATTCCTAAATATTTGGCCTTTGTAGTAGCATAAAGTTGTTATGGTTTGGATCTGAAATGTCTCCTAGAGGTTCATGAATTGAAGGCTTGGTTCTCACACCGTTCAGAGCTTTGGGAAAGTGACTGGATTGTGAAGTCTCTAACCTCATCAGTGGATGAATCCACTGGTGGATTCATAATTTGATCGCACTATTGGGAAGTGGTGGAACTTCAGTAGGAAGGGGAAATGGAACCTCAGTAGGAAATTCACTGGGAGCATTCCCAAGAAGGGGTATATTTTGTCCTTGTCCACTTGCACACTATTTCACAGCTGCTGTGAGGTTATCAGCTCTGCTCCACCACCTGCTCCCTGCCATGTTTTGCATCACTACAGGTCCAGAAACAATGCAGCCAGTTGAACCTGGCTGAATCCTCTCAAACCATGACCCAAAATAAATCTCTACTGCTAAGCATTTTTTTCAGGTATTTTGTCACACAATGAAAAGCTAGCAAAAAGATTTTATAAACTATTTAGTAATAAAATGAAAGTGATGCAAAATGGATAAAGCATAGTTTATTTAGGGACTGTGA
>JAJEJO010003244.1:180676-201731 GCA_020662805.1 Glaucomys volans
AACTGATTCCAAAAATTAAAATTACAGAACATTCACTTTCTAAGAAAAATTCATTCTGATGGTACAAATGAAGTCCAAAGTCAGATTTCATGTTGGGGTTTCTAATATGATGTGTCCTCTCTCAAATCTTTATTCTCCAGGTTGATGCTAGAAAGAACACTCCAAAAATATGAATCACTTTGTCCTTTTATTAATGGTGTATACAGGACATGAAAATATACCAAATGTCATACTCATTCTTTCCTGCATGCATATAGTCAGCTTTTTATGCTCACAGTGAATTCAGATTGGATTTCTTTGTGCATGAAATTGTAAGGGGACAATAACCATTTGTGGTAATGTGATTAATATACAATATGTTTCTTCTTTAATGAAACTTAAATTCTATTATCAGTTTCTTACTGCTTTTTTGTTTTTGTTTTTTTTGATTTGCACTACTGGGATCGAACTTCAGGGCATTGAGATATACTAGGCAAATGCTCTACCTCTGAGCTATATCCCCAGCCGTAAGCTTTAGTCAAATACTTTGACGTGATTTTCCATCCTCTATATAATGGAAACTTTGTAATTAGATGATCTTTGTGAATTGATACTGCCTCCTAGTGATCATGTGTCCACCAACTTTAAAAAGTAGATTTTGGAATTTTTGTGAGGGACTTCTGCCAAGCCATGAATATGCTGGGCATTGTGCTTGACATTGTGTATACTAAAGAACAAATTTAACGAATTCTTGTCTTTGTGAAGCTTTATCTGGCACTGAATTTTTTTTTTTTTTTTTTTTTAGTACTGCTAGGGATTGAACTCAACTTGCTTCACATGTGCTAGGCAAGTGCCCTTCCACTGATCTACATCCCCAGCCCTGCTGAACCAAATATTCTTGAATCAGTAATTTACAGTTAAAGATCATGAGTTATTTCATCAAATGTTTTCAGTATTCTAGGATATGGTTTGTGAATCCTGGATTCATTTGAAGCAACTACAAGTGGTCTTTTTAAGTGGATATAATTCATATCAATTGTTTTCTCCTGTCTTTTTTTTCTTATTAAGATTGCTAGGTCTGTGTAAATTGCATAACTAAAGATAAAAGCAGACTAGAACTTCAACAGCTGAGTTTCCTATTAGTTAACAGGATACCATCTGCTGCCTCCTAACATCACTTAGGGAATGGAGGAGTTGAGAACAATTCTTTCAAGACATCTTTTAATTAGAAAGGTTTTAGCATTAAGAAATTTAAAAATCCAATATTTGTGTTAAATATTTTTGTAGCTTTTTTTGTTTTTTTGTTTGCTTGTTTGTTATTTGGTACCAGAGATTGAACCCAGGGGCACTAACCACTGAACCACTCCCTAGGTCCTTTTTTTTTTTTTTTTTTTTTTTAATTTGAGACGGTCTTCCTAAGTTACTTAGGACCTCACTAAGTTGCTGAGGCTGGTTTTGAACTTGCGATCCTCCTGCCTCAACCTCTGAAGTCACTGAGATTACAAGTATGTGCCAACACACCTGGCATTTTGTAGTTTTGGGTGCATTAGCCATCTTTTTTATACATTTAAAACATTCTTGTATTTTATAAAATATTACTTGCTAAAAGTAAGGGATCAAGTATTCTTACAACTACCATTAAAATCCCTTTCCATTTGTTCTACTCCATTGTTCTTCTAACTGCATGATGTGACTTCTTCACTATTAGGGTGATGCTCCATTATAATGAAAGTATTTTTATTGTTTTTTTCCCATATATACTGGTGTTACAAATACTATATAATCAAAAATTATCAAGTTATTACACTTGAAATATATTAAAAAATAAGAATGGAGTGGGTAGGTATGAGACATCTGAGGAGATACAACACGTTGTGTCACGTATTAAGTGGTGTGGGGTGTGTGTGTGTGTGTGTGTGTGTGTGTTTAGGGAATGGAGAACAGGTAAAGAGATAATGTGTTGATACCTGGAAATGTGCACAAGATATATATGTTTTACTTAATTTTCCTCGTATCAGGAAAATCATAGATTATTGCACTCTACAAAGAGGAAAACTCATGAAATGGTACAAGTTGCCAAAGAATGATGCATTGGGGCTTCTATAACATTTTAAAAATAAATGGCCTGAAAGAGGTTACAGTTAGAGTTAAAAATTTAAGAATTATTAATTTTACTTATGGCGATTTGTCAAAATTAATAACAGCTAACATTTATCCTAATGTTGAATGACACACTCCAACTTATTTATTGTGACCTAGGAAAAGTACTAAAAATTAAGAGCATTTTCTGGTAAAGTACTTTGATGGGGGAGGGGGAATCCTAGGAAAATTCTGAATGACTAGAAGTTTATTGGAAATGAAAGTCTGTTTCCTTCTTTCCCTGTGGAAAAGGTCATGTGATATTTTGATCATTACTTTTAAAAAAGAAAACAGATAAAGTACAGAGAAAAACACCTAGAGTCTAAATGGTTACAATAATGAAAAGATTCGATTGCTTTATTGAGAAAAGGTAAATGGGAAATGAGAATATGCTAGAAGTCTGGGAAAGAATGCATATTTCATTTTGTATATTAAAACTAAATATCCTATAAAAATTGGAGGATATTTTAGTGCAAATGAAATTCTAAAGAAAAACCTTAAGCAATTCACTGGTAATACTTCATTTGTTTTGTATTTTCTACATGACAGCTGCATCAGAGAGATGACATACCAAGTAAGCAGGATTTGAAGGAGATATATAAAAATGTCCAATGCATCACAGCAATGCAAGTGCTTCTGTGTGGAGATGTGGGAGGGCATGAAGGAGTCTGCATGAAAACGGATGAACTTGTGCTGGGCCCTTCAGGATAGTAAGGATTTTCATAGATGTTTAAGAAAACTTTTCAAATTGATGAACATTAAGGCAGGAATGAGCAAGATGTGGCTGAGTAGTAAAAAGGAGATTGACCTACCTGCACAGTAAAAGTTCAGATCCTGTGTGTTCCAAAAAAGACCTGTCCTTGACTAGCTCCTTAGAGAGAGACTGAGCAATTGGACTACCCAGTCTGATAAGAGTGCTTTTGTATGCCTGCCAAGTGATATCACTTCAGTCTCTGGGAGACTAGAGATTCAGAAGTCCTGTGGGAGCTGCCCACATATGTTAGTGAACCAGATAAAAACCCAGGAGGACACTAACGCTCAAGTGAGCGCCTCTAGGGAGGCAATACTTCGTGTGTGTTGTCAAATACTGTTGCTGGGAGAATTTAGTTGCTGTCTGCAGCCCCACTAAAGAGGAAGCTTGCATTGGCTTCCCCTCGATTTTATCCTATGTACCTTTCCCCTTGGCTGATTTCATCTGTACCCTTTTGTTACAGTACATGGTAATCATGAGTGCCGCAGGATTTCTAAGCCCTGTGAATTCTGGTGAATCATTTAACTTCTAGATGGACTTGAAGACTCCCCAACTCACCAAATTTTTCATTGAAAAATTTGAAACAAGGGGAAAGATTACCTTAACTATTTGGACAAAGTTTATGCTTCATTCACAGAGTAGCAAATTAACTTTTTACTTGGGAGAGTAAAAATGTAAGTGGTGTTAAAGGAACATGGATTCAGTGGCATTGTTTAGAACTGATAGTCTGAATGAGAAAAGATTTTAAGTGAGGAGACTACTACAGTAATTAAGTGGCCAGTTGACATGTTTTTATGTCAGATTTTCAGATGTGACACTAGCTGGAAGTACAGTTTTCAAAAATATGTATAAAAACTTAAAAAGGAAATTATATTTTGGAATGGTGATTCTATCTTCTAAGATTGCCAAAGAAGGAAAACAGCTATTAACTTGAAATTATTTATTCAGTAATAAGCACCAAATACCAACACTGTGCTAAGAACTGAGAACTTAGATGGAACTTAGGGAGATATCTAGAGCTTTAACATCAATAATAGGCTGAAGTGATTGGTGTACGGGTTCATCTAGCAATTTCAATGATAATAAATGCACTATTAGCAGTACAGGTATTCATGCTTATAGTTTGTGGCAAGTGGTGAAAGACAAGATATTTCAGTCTGACAGCAGCATCCAAATTACAGATTAGAGAACTAAAGACCTGCCATACCCAAAGCAATGATCTGGAATGCCTTCCTTAAGTGCCAACAGATAAGTAATAAAAATTGAATCAATAACTTTAAGTGAGTTTATGTACTTTAATGCCTTTCCACATCTTTCTTACTGCCAAAATAAATAATCTAAAAATCATGTTAAATCAGTTTAAAAAAGGAAGTGCAGTGGCACAGGGAGGGAGGGGTTAAAGGTTCAGGAGCACATTATATTCACTTTGTACAGCCATTGGATGTAATAATAGAATTATGAGCCATGAACTGAATTCTAAGTGGCTGCTATGGAGCTTTCTAGAGGCAGAATTTGCTGCAGCTCCAACTGGTTTCCTCAGCCCCAAAAGCATCTTTGAGAAAGCTTTAATTTTAGCTTTCCAGAAATATTCATATGACATGTTTAGAGTCTGGAGTATTTATTACCATTAAATTGGAACTCTACCCAAATTGTAAAATAGTGATCCCTGTCAAGTTGAAATGACTTTAATGTTTTCATTTATGCTTACACTATTTAAGAGAGCATGACTAATAATCTCAGGATAATTTAATTTTCAAATCTTTGATGCATTTTTATATAACAAAGATAAACTGCCACATTATATTAACTTACATTTTGTCATTCCTTAGAATACAAATTTAATGTACATTCCAGTAGTTTATTCCTCAAGTGTTTGAATTTTACCCTTTTAAATTCTGTAACAGAATCTATTCCCCAGACAACCAACATTTTAATGGAACAAAATGAGGTCTGCAATTGTTAATATGCATTTTTCTCCTGTTTCATTTTCTAATAAAAAGAAAGTTTCCAAGACTGGAAATTTGCTTGGTAATTGATGGGTAAGGCTTTCTTTTAACACTCTGCATTTTTCACATGTATGCTAGTATCAGTATCTAAGTTACATTGAAATCTCAATAATTTGGTATCAATTGACTTGAAATTTGTGACACTTGGGCTAGATAGTGTTACTTATTTCACTGAAAGAGAAGAGTTACTAAAATGCAGAGGGTAAGTTTAAAATAACAAGAATAAGCCTCTAATGAATTTTTAATATATAGTACTCAGTTATAAATAAACACTATTGAATTAGGAGACATTTTATATACTCTTAGTAGTTATTGTGAGTTATTTTATACATCATAGAAGTTTGAGCTGAAAGAAAGGTAAAGATCACCTAGTTGAATTTCCTTTATAATACAGAAGAGGAGAGAATCTTAAACTAGGCACGTGCAAGCCTGAAGTTGCCAAGTAACATGTAGAGGGAGTTGTCAGAGTAATGCCAACAAATGAAAGCTAAGCAATGAGAAAATCTCTGGGAAAGAACTACTGGATCCATCATGCCCGAAGATGGGACTCATAAGACTTTCAGTTAGATGGTACAAAAATTTTCCTTTGCATAAAATACTTCGTGATATGTTCTGTTAATATGCAACTAAGAGTCTCAATAATAGATTTGCTTTGAACTAAATATTAATATATTTTATGTAAAACTCAATAAAATTCATTCATCAATTTGGAGTGCTTATAGCTAAAATTTTTAACCTTCATAATTTTCAATATATCTTTTTATTTTAGAAATAAAAATGCAAGTTTGTGTGCCCTTGAGTTATAAAATTAAACTGTTCTTAAAATTCTACTCATGAAACATAAAAAATTAATTATTGAGCATCTCATATATACAATTAGTAATAATGTTTTTTTCCTTTTAAAGGCACCTTTTGTATGTTTCTATTTCCATTAGGCAACCTTTAACTGTTATTTCATGTATTGAACTCAAGGATTTGACCTTAGTTCACAATTATTTTCTAACACAAATTTTATAAATGAATTCTTTGTGAATCTGCGCAGCATAAATCAATCTCCCTGGATCCTAAAGTGATCACATGTAGTGTTCTGCCTATGGATTTGAAATACCAAGACCAGACTCCTAAAGCATAAAATATATAGTATAATAAGGATAACTTAAAAATTCTGACTGTCTCATTAGTGCATTAGGGATTCTGTTGTTGTATTGAAGCACACTTACTGGCAGTTCCTTTGCTTGTCTCTCAGATAGTGCCTATGAAGAAATCTGACACTTATTTAGAGTAGGTTTCACCACTAGGAAAATATGCATATTAATTTGAACATAGTGACTCTTAATAGTAGGTTATATAAGTAGATTCAAATCCAGGAGGCTGGACTATGAAGATAGAACAGAGCAAGAGAGAGCACAAGCATGTACCTGTGTTCATCTTAGAAGAACAAAACATCCTAAGGAAGATAGATCAGGCGTGGTGTAGCTGCCTGAAGATTATTTTTCAAGTTACCCAGGCCCTTATTTTCTATTTGGCCATTCTTTCATCCTTATAATTTTTCTGTGGTACCTCATGCCTTATATTTTATTTCTAATTGAAAAGAATATAAGCCTGGTGTGTTGGTGTGTGCCTTAGGCCTGTAGTCTCAATTAGTTGGGAGAATCTCTTGAACCCAGGAGTTCAAGATAGCCTGGACAACTTAGTGAGAATCTGTCTCAAAAAATGAAAAGAAAAAGAAGAAGAAGAAAAGAAATTAGGAGAGATATGGAGAGATAACAGAGAGAGAAGAAAATGTAATAAGAAAGGTTCATTATTATATGGGAGAAGCAAATGCTTTTCTAACTACAGCCAGCAGACAATCGTGAATGCCATTGGCCAAACTCTGACATAGGACCACGCCTAACTGCAAAAAAGGCTGAGAAAGTGACAGATTTTATTTTTTCTTTTCATGGTGATACCCTATTACTCTAAATAAAAATGGGGTGATATTAGGAAGCGTGGAAGATTGGAGATGGGAGTACAACAGGGATTCCTGTGGTAGTGCTAATTTAGAAGCAAGCATCTCAGATGCAATCAAATCTAATTCCTACATTCTTGATAAATCTCTGGTTGTTACTCATTAAGCCTAATTTGGACTGTTCTCTAATGCTAGAGAGAACACCAATTTGCAACATTAATTCTCATTTTTAATACTTCTATTGTTAGAAATATTCATGAATAAAATACTTTATATTAAGTTTATACTACTTCTCCATGTATTCCAAATATTAGTCCTTGTAATATCTTCTATAACTATACAGACTAAGTTTTCTCCCTTATTCCCTGTTGCAGATGCATGCCTCTTTGCTAAACCATATGGAGCCTAAGGCAATAGGAAAAATGTAAAACCTTACATATACTTTTCAAAATATCCTCCCAGATTTTGAGTTAATAAAAGCTCTGCAATCAAAACACATGACATGTAAAACTGAATGACTACAGAAACTATAACGTTGATAATAAATAAAGTAACTGCTGAGTGTGTTTGATGAATGGAAAACATTAACATACTAGGTTTTAGATTTCAGGAAGGTTAGAAGTTAGCTGAGGAAAGTGAAAATTACAGAATCTAAATAATTACCCTAGAGGAAAAATAGAAATGAATCCTCGTTTCTGATGTGGGTTAGTGATCTTGCTAAACTCCTACCTCCAGTCTAGAGTGACATAAAAAGATTTGATTTTAAGATGACCTATATATACAATAGTACAAACAGAAAACGATTTGTCTGCAGCTACCATTATTCTTTCTTTTAAATGTGTTATTATCCTCTGTTAATGGATGAGAGGAACTACTAAATGTTACACTATGAGTGTAACATTACACTATGAGTTACTACCAACTAGTTCTTCTGAAGAGTAAATGAACACTATGGAGCCCTAGTTCCAGAAGCAAGAAAAATATACCATTTTTATCATTAAGCCAGAAAACTGATTTATAGATTGTCAATTGCACATACATCCTAATTGAATATTAAATGAAAAGCCTATTAAATATTGAATTTCACCCCACACTGGCATGATTAAATACCCTAGGATACTCTATCAACAACACTGATGACTTCAAGTTTCATATTACCCAAGGTTATATGCTCAATAAATTTCAATTTTCCTCTGCTAGTCCTAACTAAAAGTTACATGTTTTATTTTTTTTCTCTTCTGTAAATGTTCAAAGTCTCATAACTTTAGCCCAGCCAGGCATTCAAATATTGATTGCAGTTTTTCTTATTTTCCAGGAGCTCTGGACCCGTCCAGGACTTGTTTTGTTATGCTCTGATCACCCTGAGCTCCATTAGATATTCCAGTGATGAGTGAAATATTCTTACATGGAAATATTTGGGGGGACAATCGAAGTTTATGAAAATCCTCTCCTCAGTCAAATCTTTAACCATAGGAAATTGAAAATGGTACTTCCTTTCACTTGATTTTACTCTATACCTCAACTGGTATAACCCCTAATCAAACAACTTAGCAGCAAAGCCTTATATTATGCTGAAGCACTGGCATATAAATGCAAAACATTACCAAGCAAGGCGAGAAATGACATAAAATCCACAACAAATATTCCTTCAATGATTCTTAATTCTTTTTTAAAATTATTCAAAAGAAAAATGCTATCACCTTTCCCTCGGCCCAACTAGGTAAAAAATGCATCCTCTAGGTATTCTAAATCTTAATTTCTAATTCCTCCCTTTTTTAGATTGTGCTCTGAGGTTTTGTGCTGACCACCAGGGGCATTTCAAAGTCTATGAAATGGAGTCAGAAATAGGAAAACTGCCAAATGCATCTGTTATTGTTTAGATGTGGTGTCCCCCAAAAACTTACATGTAAGACAACGCAAGAAGGTTCAGAGGAGAAATGATTGGATTATAAGAGTCTTAACCCAGTCAGTGAATTAATCCCCTAATAGGGAGTAACCAAGTGGTAACTGAAAGCTGGTAGGGTGTGGCTGGAGGAGGTGGGAACTGGGGCGTGGCTTTGGGGTACATATTTTCTATCTGCAGAGTGGAGACTCTGCTTCCAGAACATCATGTGAGCAACTTCCCTCGGCCATACTCTTTCACCATGATGTCCTGCCTCATCTTGAGCCCTGAGGTGTAAAGCCAGCCTCCTATGAATTGAGACCTCTGAAACCATGAGACCTCAAATAAACTCTTCCTCCTCTACAGTTGTGCTTGTTGGGTCATTAAGCACAGCAGTGAGAAAGCTGACTAAAAGAACAACTCAATTTCTTTGGGTCAGAGGAGAATTTGGTGGACAGCCACCCAGATCAGGAAAAAAAAAAAAAAAAATCCTGAAAGGAAAAAGAAATCCTGGTGACAAGTGGGCCACCAGAGGAGGGGATCTTGAGGGCATATCAGGATGTTTTACATTTTCAATAGAATTCCAAAGGACATTGGGTTGTTTGAGGTTTTTGTTTGCCCAAAGATTTCCCCACCTTCAAGAAGAAGGGATAGGCAGGTCTATTTTGGTACTTTCTTTCCTAGTGAGGAGACCACCAGGGGCAATGCTGGACTGTGGCTGACATTGTTCACACTTCCTCCTGGGACATGGTCTGAGGTCATTATCAGCCCTCAAACGTGCTGACCATGGGGAAAACATAGCAGGTACATATCTGAGAATGGTGGACTCTAGAAATAGATATGTGGGTGTCCAATTCCAGACATATATATATATATATATATATAATTCTTAGGGGGAAAGATGGATATGTACAAGTACAATTATGGTACAATACTTGATATATGCCAAATCATATTTGCACACATTTTGCTTCGACAAATAAACACAGCTTTGAGGCCAAGGAACACAAGTAGCAAAGAACTATGGGAAAACTGCTGGTTGAAGATTACAATGTGGACAAAAAGACTGTGTTTATGGTACGTATGGTGCTTTGTAGAAGCATAAAGGCCAAAGAATAAAACATGTAAATGAAGAGTAGGATAAGTTTATGTTTATACTAGATTCAAAGCATGCAAAGTGTCATAATACAGAAAGAAAATATAAAACCAAAAAGTACATATTAACCAAATTGTCAGATTTAAATTTTAAGATGCATGAAAGAAGAAGACTGCTATGGTTTAGATATGACTTGAGTATGTCCTCTGAATATTCATCTGCTATAAGTTTGATACCAGTGTAACAATGTTGAAAGCAAAAGCAATGGAAACTTTATAAGATGGGGCCTACTGCAAGATCACTAGGCCAGGGGGTTTACCTTTGGAAAGGATTAATACAGTTTTCATAGAATCTCAGTTAATTCCCATAAGAGTGGGTTGCTATAAAAAATAATGAGCATGGCTTCTGAATTTCTCTGTCTTCCAACACATCTCACCATGTGTTCGGTTATACATGTACTACTGCCATTGTGATGCCATTCACCATGATGTCCTCACCTGAAGAAAACAGATGAATTATCAGATCTTGGATGTTCAGCTTCCAAAACTTTGGGTTAAATAAACCTCTTTTTAAAAATATATTACCAAGTCTCAGGTATTTTGTTATAGCAATAGAAAATGGGTTATGCCCAAAAGAAAAAAAAAGGTAGAAATGAAAATTTAAAGGCCTTTTCATCATTAAAGGTCCCTTTTGCCATTTTATACCTATTAACTTCATCAGTGTTTTAAGACTGCATATGGAAAGCAGTCACAAGGAATGCTATTTTCTCCACATTTAGTAATCACAGATACCATACACTCCTTGTCTTCCTCCCCAGTCTGCTAAGCAGAGCATCTGCTCAGCATGAGATCATCAGTGTAACTAAAGTAAGTTGAAATCATCAAGGGCAAACACTGTTCCCATGTTTGCAAATGGAGTTCACATAAACATCCTAATTCCAGTACATTTTTTAAAATATTAGAAAAAAACTTAAAGAGATTCTGTGAATCTATATGAAATGTATGGTTTAAATTGAGAACAACCACTTTGGGATATCTGAAGATATAAAAGTAGAAATCTCTTCTTTACATTGTTTTCTAAGTAGTTTTTTCTTTAACTTGTATGTATTTTCTTAAAAAGAAAATACAAACCATGTTATATCGATTATTTATGTCTCTCTTCAGTGAAATTACATGCAGCACAATGGTTTCAGTAATAAGAAGTCTGAACATGATAGGTATCCTAAAGTATACTTCTTCATGCAGTTAAGTGTAATCCAAAATTTACTTTGTTTAAGTGGTTCTGCATTCTTCATTCCTCCTGCTTTATCAGGAGCAGAATTTTTCATTTCAAGAGTAGCCTGAGAGGGCTATGAAACAAGATGACTAGGAAATCAGGTATTGAATATAATCTGAAAGTTAGTTGAGATAAAAAATGTAAACATTTTTATTCTGAAATGAGGCTATTTCTCAGAAGAACCTCAAAAAGAGAAATGGACACAGAATGTATTACACATAAATAATTACAAAAGTTACTTATACATTCATGCAGAATTGGTATTGAGATGAACCTTCATTCTTGACCTCTGACAAGATTGGTTTCGATATGTCTTATATTCCGTGTAAGGATAAGAATCCAATACAAATATGAATTCATTGTTGATACTAAGGAGAAAGTAAGAATACATGTTTGACAATAATAAACAATAGAGAGTATGCAGAGAAAAAGGAACACTTTTACACTGTTGGTGGGATTGTAAATTAGTGCAGCTACTATGGAAAACAGTGTGGAAATTCTCTAAAGACTAGGAATAGAACTACTATATGACCCAGCCATACCACTCCTTGGTATTTATCCTAAAGAATTAAAGTTATACATAATGATACATGCATACCCATGTTTATAACTGCATAATTCATAATAGCCAAACTATGGAACCAGTCTAGGTGTCCACACTGAATGAATGGAGAGAGAAAATGTGGTGTATATACACAATGGCGTTTTATTCAGTTATAAGGAAAAATAAAATCATGTCACTGTAGGAAAATGGATGGAATTTGAGTGCACTATGTTAAGTGAGGTAAGCAAACTCAGAAGGTCAAGGTCATTATTTTTTTTTTCATAAGTGGAAGCTAGAGAGGAAAAAGGAAAAAAAATGGAGGATAATCTCAAGTAAATTGAAGGGAGATCAATAGAGCGAGGAAGGGGACCAGGATGAGGGAGGAGGGGAAGGAAAGGGAAAAAGGACATACTGGAGAATGATACTGGCCAAATTATATTGTTGTATCGAGTGCATGTACAAATATGTAACAACAAATCCCACAATTATGTACAACTATAATGCACCAGTTAAAAATGGGAAAAAGTCTATAAAAAGAATATGGGTTTGATAAAAGATACAGCTCCTACTGTGAATGTAAAATCATGTTCCAAATGACTTTCAAATAGAAATATGGATGAATGTGAGCCTGTTTATTGAAGGGGAGAATCATGCCCTGAGAGCATTAATTTCATACTGGATGGTGCAATGTGGCAGTGTGGTTTTAATAAAAGACATCAAAACTGTAACACAAATCAGAGAATTGTAGTGGCAGAATAGTTAAGTATATAAATAATATTTTTTAAGCTTTTCTTTCTTTTTTTTTTTTTTTTTTTTTTGGTACCAGAGATTGAGCCCAGGGGCACTCCACCACTGAGCCGCATCCCCAGCCCTTTTTTTTGTATTTTATTTAGAGACAGGGTCTCACTGAGTTGCTTAGGACCTTGCTAAGTCTCTGAGGCTGGTTTTGAACTCTCAATCCTCCTGCCTCAGCCTCCCAAGTGCTGGGATTACAGGCGTGTGCCACCGTGCCTGGCGCTGTAAATAATTTCTTATCAAAGAAATAAACTGTTTTACATTGACCAGCCTGGACAAACACATGGAGAGCAAAAGGGTAATAAACTATAAAAAGTTCATTATTTTCATAGCCATGTGAGTTATTGGTGCTCCTTTATTACTTGAAATGGTTAGTTCAGCTATTTTAAAGACACTTGTACACTTTTGCAGGTGGGCATATAAGACTCATCTAAGAAAGTGTATAGTTTTTGACATTTGAAATATGATTATCAAAAAGTAATTCAATCACTGCACACGTATTGGTTACTAGTAACCTCTTATCTTTTTTCCCCCAAATTTAGGCCTTATTTAATATCCCTATTTCTTTTTATTTCTTTTTTTTAATTTTTAGAGACTTCATTTTGATTCATTGTACAGAAATGGAGTACAAATTTTCATTTGTATGGTTGTGCATGATGTAGATTCATACCATTCATGTAATCATACATATACACAGGGTAATGATGTCTGTCTCATTCCACCATTTTTCATGCCCCTTGCCTCCCCCTCATTTCCCTCTTCATGATATAAATTTCCTCCATTCTTCTTATCTTTTAAATGCAGTGCAATATATGCTAAGGAGCAACTTTAGTGTCCAGAGAATAAATCCTATAACTTCTTTCCACATTCCATTTGGTTAGTTGTATCACATAGTAGTTTTTCACTTTCTGAAATACTCAAAAAAGATTTGAAGTAGATAGCAAGAATTTACCAGAGAATATCAGTAAGTTAGAATCACAAGAATATTAAGCTGAGGGGAAATCAAGACTAAGGACCAATTTTAATTCGTGATAAATCTAGTAAGACTAAGAACAGTTTTTACTGTGTATTTTCTATGAATTCAGGTTTTGCTAGATTATCAGTTATTAAATATTTTGTTTAAAAAAGATATGGTAATTAAGTTTTCTGTCATAAAATGCATAACTTTTTCTTCACAAGATCTGGCTACAATTCAAAAGGGTAATATTTTCTACTGATTTTCTTAATTATCAGATAAATTAATTTTTCATATTTTATAGTAAAGAAGACCTATGCTCTCATTTAAGCCCATTCTTCCTTTTATATTCCTGTGACACTCTTCTTCTCATCCTCTATATTTGTCATGCCTTTTTAAAATGAATTTCCCTCTTATTGACTAGGATAAACATATACATATTCTTCTAGCTGTTCTTTCTGGTTACTTTTGAATTCCTTTCCTCTCTTACTGCCTACCTATGACATGTTTGGTTTTACCAGCATTTCTACATCTCAATACTGTAGATACGTTGTTGTTAATTACTACATTTTAAAAAATTTATGAAGGTCACAAAGAATGGTCATTTCCTTCTGAAAGCATTGTCATTTTAAAAAGTTGATGTATGATGCATTGGAATAGGAGATAGCATGTTAAACAGCAAGAAAACAATTTTTCAAAATAGTAAAAGAAAAAAACTGACTGTTGAGGAAAACCCTACACCTCGATGCTTTGGGAAGAGTTTTGATTATAATCCTTCAGTAAAATTCTACTTTCTGGTCTGGCATGATTCTATTTTTCATCTAATACAGTAAGAAATAAGGCATACAACATAATTTGTATTTCAAAATTGTTATATAATAATTTAATAGATTTCAAATAGTTCCAAATTTTTTATATGGATGAGAAGTAAACATTGATTTATTTTTTTTAAATTTTATTTATTCATTTATTTATTTTTTTTTACAGACTGCACTTTGATTCATTGTATGCAAATGGAGTACAATTTTTTATTTCTATGGTTGTACACAATGTAGATTCACACCAATCATGTAATCATACATGTACATAGGGTAATAATATCTGTCTCAGACCACTATCTTTCCTTCCCCCACCCTCTCCTGTCCCATTTCCCTCTATACAACCCAAAGTTCCTCCATTCTTTCCTTGTCCCCCTAAACATCTCGCCATTGGTTTATTAAACATGGTTTGGGAGTGTTCTGGGAAAATATTATCAAGAATAATGAGTATCAAACTGGACCAAATAACAATCATATTCATCTTCACTACATAATCTAAGCCAAAGAACACAGGTTTGGGTTTAGACATAGTTGAAATCAACCCATAAAGAGTCTAGCTTTGCAACTATAAATTCAGTCATGTGTTTAGGTAAATATGCTTTAATATCTAACCTGACAGTTGTAGATTACTGGAGCGAGAAAGCGGTGCAATAAATAAATAAATAAATAAATAAATAAACAAACAAACTCTGATAAATACTTTTCTCTCCACATAGGAAAGAATTGATATTCAGAATTTCTAGAGTTGCATGTGGTTTGAAAAGATATATTTAATGATGATATATGGTCATGCATTAAGAAATGTTAAGAAATCATGAGCTATAATTCCTATCTAAGCTCACAACTGGAAAACAGTAATCCCCCTTATCTACTGAGGGTATGTTCCAGGAAGCCCAGTGGATGTCTGAAACCATGGATTGCTCTGAACCCCATATACACTGTATTTTCCTAAACATACATACCTATGATGAATTAATTTATAAATTAAGCAGAGTAAGAGGTTAATGACTAATAATAAAATTGCAATTATAACAATGTACAGTAATAAAAGCTATATGAATACTTTCAGAATATTTTATTGGGCTGCCATCTTTTCGTTTAAAGTAAACATTTTGTAGCTTCTCTTTGGCATATCCAAAATGCCAGCATCACAACTCTTCCACTTGGGGGCTGTTTTTAAATAAAATAAAGGCTACCTTGGCATGAGCATTGCAATACCACAACAGTCAATCTGATAAATTTAATATTTTCAGACTGTGGTTGCCCTCGGGTAATTGAAACTGCAGAAGGGAAAACCATGGATAAGGATGTTTATGTTACTTAAATCAGATGACTTAAACTATCCCTGTTAACACTTCTTAGATGTTCACCCTGTGTCTCACTGGCCTTACCCCACTTCCAGCCCTGATGTATTGTCAAGAACAACAAGGGTCTCAAAAGAGAACTCAGCATGAAAGTATGGGCAATGATTTGGGTTCCACATAAAGTCCTGAGCGAATTGGGGAAATGCTTTGGGAACAACGGCAGAGCATTTCACTGTGAACTAAAATAGCTAACTCTGAGAATGCAAGGTGTGTCTCACAACTCAAGACTGCGGGGAATCTGGGCCCACATTAATAAATAATTTATCCTTTCCTTACTAATTTAATTATTACAATAATCAGGTGCTAATTCTTAATATATTTGAGTGTGTCTTAGACTTTCTATTCTATTCCACTCATTTGTCTGTTTACTATGCCACCAAATAACATGTAAGTAGTAGAAATATGTGTTTGTCTTTACTTTTTATCAAAACTTTTCTTACTATAATCACAACAGTATAACAGAATAGCATCATAAATAATTCTATTTTTAAGAATCTCAACATTTCAATTTGGTTTACAGAAAATCATTAGAATAATAGGAAAAAGTTCACTTTTTTAAAATAAATGAGCCACTTTAAGATAAATGAAGCATCTCTCTATTCCAATGTTTTTTCGTTAGTAAAGTGCATATTTCCATATTGACATATGTATATAAAATCTGTTTATTAAAACAATACTGAGATTATGCACACCAGTTAGAATGGCCCAAATCTATGACACACATAGACTGCTGGTGGGAATGCAATGAATTCCCATTTGTCATTTTAACACTTCTGAACAAAATTAAACATATGTTACTGCAGGATCCTGAATACCACTCTTTGGTATTTATCCAAAAGAGTTGAAATCTTATATCACCCCCAAACCTGCACAATGATGTTTACAGCAGTTTTATTCTTAATTGCCAAACTTGGAAGCAACCAAAAGGTCCTTCAGTAGGTGAATGGATAAAGTGTAGTACATTCAGAAATGGTATCTATTCAATTTTACAAAGAAATGCATTCTCAAGTCACTAAAATCATGGAGGGACCTTATGTGCATATCACTAAGTGAAAGAAACTAATATAAAAAGTTTACACACCTTATGATTCCAACTGTAAATCATTCTGGAGAAATCAAAATTCTGTACAGCATGCTTCTCTTAGCTGTGGCCCCCACACCATACTCCCCAGAGCACTTCAGCACCATCTAAGTTCAAACCTGATGGGTTAAGAGTTGGGTGGACTTCATGGTACCACTGGCATCCTATGGTTTTAGCTCATCAAACAGTATCATGAAGATGTTCTAGAGTATAAAACAAGAAATGGTTCCAAATAAACCAGAGAAATACTTATATAGTTTTTACTTTGTAGGACCAGATTCTTGTCTATGGCACATTTGTGAATTACCAATAACTTGGCTCTCCACCTCTTTTAGCAGAATCATTTTTAATCATAAAAATTTATGACTAAACTATAGTCAAAGAAAGTTATGCTTAAGAGAGAGACCAAAATTGTATTACCTTCTTAAATCCAATAGTGCTTTACACACGGCCTTCAAAACACTTACAACACGTTATAATTTGTGTGCATATTTCTTAATATCTGTTTGGCATATCCCATACTTGAGTGTGAATTCCATAAGAACAAGAACACTGTCTATTTTGTTAATGGTCATAAACTGAGCAACTTATGGAATGCCTGGCTAATCTAGAAGTTTAGTATTTATGGACTAAGTGACTGTATAAGGGCAATATATATATATATAATTATATATATATACACACACACACACATATACATTATATATATGTATATATATATATATATATATATACACACACACACATTTTATACTGGGGATTGAACATTGAACCCAGGGGCACTAAACCACTGGGCCATGTCCCAGCCCTTTTTATGTTTTATTTTGAGACAGGGTCTCACTATGCTGCTTAGGCCATATATATATATATATATACATATATATATATATATATTTATTATTTCTGAAAACCCTTTTTAAAGAAGTCCTGTATTGTACAGGGTGAGAGATATGGGTTTAGTTTCATTTGCTGCATATGGATTTCCAGTTTTCCCAGCACCATTTGTTGAAGAGGCTATCTTTTCTCCATTGTATGTTTTTGGCTCCTTTGTCAAGTATGAGATACCTGTATTTTTGTGGGTTTGTCTCTGTGTCCCCTATTCTATGCCATTGCACCTTCTGTAACATTCTGTATCTGCACCTGTCTATTTTGGTGCCAATACCATGCTGTTTTTGTTACTATTGCTTTGTAATATAGTTGAAGGTCTGATATTGTGATATCCCCTGCTTCACTCTTCTTGCTAAGAATTGCTTTAGCTATTCTGGGTCTCTTATTCCTCCAAATGAATTTCATGATTGCTTGCTCTATTTCTATGAGGTCCGTCATTGGACTTGCATTGAGTTTGTATAGCGCTTTTGGTAGTATGGCCATTTTGACAATATTAATTCTGCCTATCCAAGAACATGGGAGATCTTTCTGTCTTCTCAGATTCTCTTTAATTTCTTTCTTTAGTGTTCTGTAGTTCTCAGTGTAGAGGTCTTTCACTTCTTTTGTTAGATTGATTCCCAAGTATTTTATTTTTTTTTGAGGCTATTGTGAATGGGGTAGTTTTCCTAATTTCTCTCTCAGAGATGCATTACTTACGAATAAAAATGCATTAGATTTATGAGCATTAATTTTATATCCTGCTACTTTACTGAATTCATTTATGAGTTCCAGAAGTTTTTTGGTGGAATTTCTAGGGTCTTCTAAATAGAGAATCATGTCATCAGCAAATAGGGAGAGCTTGAGCTCTTCTTTTCCTATTCGTATTCCTCTAATTTCTTTGGTCTGTCTAATTGCTCTGGCTAGAGTTTCAAGGACAATGTTGAATAGTAGTGGAGAAAGAGGGCATCCCTGCCTTGTTCCAGTTCTCAGGGGGAATGCTTTCAATTTTTCTCCATTTAAAATTATGTTAGCTGTGGGCTTAGCATAGATAGCCTTTACAATGTTAAGGAATGTTCCTACTATCCCTATTTTTTCTAGTGTTTTGAGCATAAAGGGGTGCTGTATTTTATCAAATGTTTTCTCTGCATCAATTGAAATAATCATGTGGTTCTTGACTTTAAGTCTGTTGATGTGGTGAATTGCATTGATTGATTTCCGGATGTTGAACGAACCTTGCATCCCCGAGATGAAACCCACTTGATCATGGTTCACTGTCAACTCAAAATGGATCAAGGACCTAGGAATTAGACCAGAGACTCTGCACCTAACAGAAGAGAAAATAGGTACAAATCTTCATCATTTTGGCCTAGGACTAGAGTTCTTTAACATGACTCCCAAAGCTCAAGAAATAAAAGCATGAATCAATGTTTGGGATAGAGTCTAAAAAGCTTTCTCTCAGCAAAGGAAACAATCATCAAAGTGAAGAGAGAGCCTTCAGCGTGGGAGAAAATCTTTGTCACACACACTTCAGATAGAGTACTAATCTCCAGAATCTACAAAGCACTCAAAAATCCTTACACCAAGAATACTAATAACCCAATCAATAAATGGTCCAAGGAAATGAACAGACACTTTACAGAGGAAAAATCTACAAGCAATCAACAGATTTGTGAAAAAATGTTCAACATCCCTAGTTATAAGAGAAATGCAAATCAAAACCACCTTAAGATTTCATCTTCCCCCAATTAGAATGTCTTTTATTAAGAATGCAGGCAGGGTTGGGGATGTAGCTCAGTTAGTAGAGTGCCTGCCTCGAAAGCACAAGGCCCTGGGTTCAATCCCCAGCACCAAAAAGAAAAAAGAAGAAAAAAAAAGAATACTGGCAACAACAGGTGTTGGTGAGGATGTGGGGAAAAGGGTACACTCATACATTGTTGGTGGGATTGCAAGTTGGTGCAGCCACTCTGGAAAGCAGTGTGGAGATTCCTTAGAAAACTGGGAATGGATCCACCATTTGACCCAGTTATCTCACTCCTTGGCCTATACCCAAAGGACTTAAAATCAGGTTACTACAGTGATGCAGCCACATCAATGTTCATAGCTGCTCAATTCACAATAGCTAGATTGTGGAACCAACCTAGATGTCCTTCAGTAGATGAATGGATAAAGAAACTGTGGTATACATACACAATGGAATATTACTCAGCCATAAAGAAGAATAAAATTATGGCATTTGCAGGTAAATGGATGATGCTGGAGACTGTCATGCTAAGTGTGATTAGCCAATCCCAAAAATCCAAAGACTGAATGATCTCTCTGATAAGTGAATGATGATGCATAATGCAGGGTGGAAGGGTGGCAAGAATGGAGGAAGGATAGATAGCATAGAGGGAAGGGAGGGGTGGGGTCGGGATGGGGGGGTAATAATAATAACAGAATGTGACAGACATCATTGCCCTCTGTACATGTATGAATATACAGATGGTGTGACTCTACTTTGTGTACAACCAGAGAAACAATAGCTGTATTCCATTTGTGTTCAATGAATCAAAATTAAATAAATTAAAAAAGAAGTCCTTTATTAATCCTTTTATAAGTGAAAAATTCCTCTTAAAAATTTCAAATTTTATGGATTAGTATGATTAAAGCAGATAACATTTATCTGTGATCACAGTGATCACACACATCCACAAAAGAAAAACCAAACTCTTGAGGAAATAAGAAGATCTGTAGGTACAAGGGGTTCATGGAGAAGTGATGAATAGCTGGATTACAGTGGACAAAAATAGAAACTATTCTCCATGGTACTGTAATAGTAGGTAGGTCATCATCATTCATTCCAAACCCAGAGAATGCACAAGACCCAATAGTGAACCCTACTGTAAATTTTGGTCTTTGGTTGATACCCATGTGTGATGTAGGTTCATCACTCTATGCATGTGTGAGGGTAGAGGATATATGCATGTTCTGCTAGATTTGCTGTGATCCTAAAACTGCTCTAGAAAATAAAGCCTATTAAAAATATCTTGCAGCCCCAGCGGAGAATTTGGGCCCGGTCGGCGCCATTCTCCAGATTCCCTGGCGGAGAGTCTCCATTTTGACCTCGCTGAGCCCCCGGACCTAAGCCCACCCCTTTCCCCGGGGACACAGCGCTGCGGCTTCAGGGACACGGTGCTGTGGCTCCAGGGACACGGCGCTACGGCTCCAGGGACACAGTGCGGCATCTCCTGGTTGCCTCTGCCCAGAAACATTGATCATTCCCAACCTGGAGGTGGTGAGATAGCGGCTATCTTGGTTCACCACTTGACCAAGCACCTCTCAAACATCTGGTGAGTTGCTGGAAATCTGCAGGGACGCTCTGGGTCTTTACAGGAAAGTTGCAATCCCTCTGATTTGCACTACTAGAGGGGAGGATATATGAGCAGCATGGGAAGACACGGGAAGAAAGTGTCCCAAACAAACCTGGATGGTGCATCAGGAGATCCTAAGGACAGCACGGTAGAGGGAATGACAGAAATGGAGTTCAGAATGTTCATAATTAAAATGATCCGAGAC
>JAJEJO010003245.1:0-24048 GCA_020662805.1 Glaucomys volans
TTTGTTTTCAAGATTAAATATTTTGTCTTCATTGTCTGAGGTTCTGTCTTCCAAATGATCTATTCTGTTAATTATGCTTTCTATTGAGTTTTTAACTTGGTTGATTGTTTCCTTCATTTCCTTGTTTCCTTCAAGAATTTCTGTTTGTTTTTTTCCTCAGAATTTCTATCTCTTTATTGAAGTAATTTTTTGCTTCCTGCAATTGCTCTATTAGCTGATTATTCATAGCCTGAGTCTGCTCTCTCGTCACATCATTCTCTTCTCGGATCACTTTAATTATGAACATTCTGAACTCCCTTTCTGTCATTCCTTCTACCATGCTGTCTTTGGGTTCTCTTGATATGTCATCCAGGTTTAATTGGGACACTTTCTTCCCGTGTTTTCTCATGGTGCTCATGTATCTTCCCCTCTGTTGCTTGAGGGGTGCTTATTCAAGTGGTGACCCAAGAAAGGTGCTGTCCCACTACCTCCAGGTTGGGAATGATCAATGCTTCTGGGCAGAGACCGCGTAGTGTTGATAGACAATTAGATACAGAAAGGTGGTAGACTCCGGGCCTGGGTGTGGGCCTGGGCACTAGATCAAGTTGGGGTGGTATCACAGAACTGTGCTCAGTGATGGAGACACTGGGCTTGAGAGCCCAGGCTGACCTGAACTCCTCGCTGGGGGTTCAGGCAGTGGCAGGTGGTTGCTCTCTCCTGGGGACACTGTAAGCTGGCGCCAAAGGCCCTAAGCTCCCCGCTGGAGTCAGCAATCCCAGAGGCTCCAGCCGGACCACTCCATACGCAGCTGGCGGCCCCAGGATGCTGGAAATGGACCCCCTCTGCCAGGGAAGCCGCCAAACTCAGAGCAGTTCCAACTCCCTGCCGGAGTCAGCGATCCCAGGGGCTCCGGGCCGACCTCTCCAGGTGCAGCTGGAGGCCCCAGGAAGCCGGAGATGGGCACTCTCCACAAGGGAAGCTGCCGAAGTGGCGCGGAATAGTTCCCACTCCCCGCCAGAGATTGCGATCCCAGAGTTTCCCGGCCGGACCTCCCCAGACGCAGCTGGAAGCCCCAGGAAGCTGGAAACGGGCCTTCTCCACCAGTTAAGCCACCAAAATGGTGTGGAGTAGTTCCAACTCCCTGCCAGAGTCCCTGATCCCAGTGTTTCCTGGCCGGACCTCCCCGGACGCCGCTGGAGGCCCCAGGTAGCGTGAGATGCTAGGTCTCTGTCTGCGAGGCCACCAGCTGGTGCCAGAGCCGTGGCCAGTGACTCCAAAGCCGCTGCTGGGGACCCGCACTCACTTGTTGGCTGGCGCAGACCCAGGTCGGTGGCTCCGAAGCAGCTGCAGGGTCCGGCGCTCCCGGATGGTAGCTGCCTGCAGCGAGGCCGAGCCCAGCCCGGCTGAGTTGGTTCTGGAGCGGCACCTGGGGACCCCTTTTATGTGCTTTGAATATAAATCTCATTGAGAGTCATATTCCTGCTCTTTGAATCCCGAGCAAGTAGGAATCCATGGAGCAAGTAGGAATGCAGCCTTCCTCTAGCCCGCCATCTTGGATCTCCTCCAAGTTCTTAAGACTGACCTTTAACTTGGGATCCTCTTGTCTGAGCCTCCTTAGCCTCTGGGATTATACGCATGTGCTACCACACTTGGTATCTCTTATTTTTCTCATTTGTGAAGAACTTGTTTCCGGCTATATTATCTTATAAATACTTTACTATTAGGACTACAGAGATAAAATATTTGTCCTCACTTCTTTAATTAGATCTTCAAGTAGCCAAATTAGCACACTTGAGAAAATTAATGGGTATATCAGAAATAAAACATCATTTTATAATTGTGAACTATTTAAGTCCACCCTGAAATATTAAAAAAAAAAAAAGAAAAAAAGAAAACACTGCAATTGTAGGTGTGTCAAGAAGAAAATAATAGCTCGTACTGTAGCATTTCTCTCTAGTCTTGGAGACAACTGATAGTTGAATTCCTTTTTGCAACAATAAATAAGAAATGTATAAAAGATTGAAAGACCATTAAAAGAGCCTTTGTATCATTTCTTCGATTGTTCATCAAAGGAGTAATCCATACTGATGACAGTCTGTTGCCCTAAAAATGATTATTAGTGATACAGCCAAGTTACTAGGTGGGATTAAAAGCTAACGTCTAGGACCGAGAGTGTAACTCTGTGGTAGAGCATGAGCTTAGCATGTGTAAGGCTCTGGGTTCCACCCTCAGCAACAAAAATGAAAAGCTAAAGACTTCCAAGAACTGTTGAGGTCATTGAGATGAGATGGCCTCTGTGCACTTGGCCTTTTCTCCAGTGCCCACACATGTCCAGAGTTTGGAATTGTTCTGGCACAGTTAAAGCTGCACCTCAGTGTCATGCATTACCATACACGTTGTGTCAATGACTGTTCTGCAATACTTTTAAAACTGTGCAAACTTGCTTCTGGGTAAATGTATTGGGTTATAGTATTATGATTGTCAATCTGAACTCAAAACCACTGCTACTAATTGAGTCAGTGTTGTAGTGATTAACAAAAAGAAAACAGATATGGTATAGACTTCAAAAGTTTCCAGTGGAGCTGGGCATGGTGGCACCTGCCTGTAATTCCAGTGACTCGGGAGGCTGAGGCAGGAGGGTAACAAGTTCAAAGCCAGCCTCAGCAACTTACTGAGGCCATAAACAACTTAGCAAGATCTTGCCTCAAAATAAAAAAATAAAAAAGGCTGGGGATGTTGCTCAGTGGTTAAGCACCCCTGGATTCAATCCTGATATTGCTCCCCCAAAAAAAGTTTCGAGTGATATATTTTGAGTATTCTCTGCCAAATATGGGTCATTCTGATCCATCTTCTTGATCAATAAAAAAATTGACATAATTCATTAAAAATGTCCTTATAATCAAAGCTATTAAGACTGAGAATTTGGTTCATTGCTTCAGGGTTTTGATACTTTTTTTCAGAAATAATAATTTCAGAATGTAAGAAATGATAGTTGGATTAAAAGGGATATATTAGAATGCTATGCTTTAAAAATGTAATAAGCCAGATCTTTGACTAAAGGAATGAATTTTGTAGGCTCCTCCGACCATTATGCATTGAATGTGAGTCAGCAGTGGATTGTTGGGGAAATGAAAGGTTTTGACTGATAATTTAATTAATGATATCAAATAAATAGAATTATTTAGCAAGCAGAAATCTTAGAGTGTCACCCTTCCTCCAATCTTTGCCTAGATTCTTCAGGGCAGGAAATCTTTCCTGAGCAAGTCGACACAATGGCCTGGGTCTTTGGTTAAATTCCCAGGCTATAACAATCCCAGATGTTGGCAATCCAGGGCTGGTATAGGCATGATCTGGATCATGGAATTCTCTCTTGTTGCCACACCCTAGCTTGGTACCCATGCTTAGGTGTACTTCATGTTCAAAAGAACTTAAGGAGTTCCTCCCACATCCAATTTCCAGGCAGCAGAGTGAGGAAGGAGGCAAGGCCGTCAACCACCTGCTGTGCTTGCCTTACATCATATAGGCCTGGATGTTGTCTCAATGTCAGTCTTGACAAAAGAGACGCTAGCAAGTGTTGTCATTCAGTTAACAGCTCAATAGTCCCCCAAGACTGTTGCTAAAACTCAAGGAGGAAATACGTATCATGTGACAACTAGCAGCCTCCAAAAGTGCTTGTTGAGGTCCCTCAATTTCTTTCCCCTGCAAGTTAAGTCAGAAACCTATCTTTGCCTTGATATTTCCTGCCTCTAGGGTTTCGCTTTCTGATCTTCATACTCTCTATTTTCTTAACTAAACATTATATAAAATCAATATGTAATTTATATTCATTCTATTTATTGTTTATTTTCCAAGACCTTTTGGTTTTTTGAAAATGGCAATATTGACTATTTAATATTCTTTCTTCTAAGGAATTGACAAATGTTGGTTTATATGATTATAACAACATTTTCCACACTGAGTTGAGCTAGCTATGAAATAATAATAATATTGTAAACCTCTAAAATTTTCTGATGATATGTAAGAATGCTTGATGAATTCTGAATCCCCTATCTATATATAACTTTTATCATCTGTGCTCATTGCTATGAGTCTTCTTTGTTCTTCTTTAAAGTGTTAATTCATGTTTGTGAATTCTAACACTGACTCATTTGTTAAATAAAATGTATCTTTTCACACTGGAGTTTTGTATGCATGATTGTACTAATATACTAATTATCTGCTACCAAAAATATCTTGCAAAAATTGTGAGGCATGTGGAGTGATAACATATTATTTGCAATTTCAGAGAAAATAAAAACATTTGGTGTAATTTTCATCATATAGTTAAAGATTAGCATCTGGGTAAAACATGTAGAAAATTATGTTCAATTTAAACTTCCCCACAGCTATGGTTGTCAAATCACAGTATGCCTAAATCCTAGAATCCTTGATAAAACTGCAGATTCATAGGCCTCTCCCCTACAGACTCTTATTTGGCAAAAGTAATGTGGAGCCCAGAAAATTGCATTTTAAATCAGCACACAGAAGTCTGCAGACAGGATGTCAAGTGTGATCTAAGAGAAAGCAGGGTGTAGTGTGACAGACCAAGGAGAGCTTTCCTCATCCATAGGACCTGAAACCATGTAAACAACAGAAAATGAAAAGACAGATATATCCATGCTAAAGCCTTCTGTTGCTCATGAGAACATACCTGATACAGATAGGTTGTATTATATAAGATAATACAACCAGTTTTCAGTCTCAAGATGAGATCCAAGAGAGGATAGTTATGATTTGTACTGAGATAAAAGTTTAAAACCACAACATCATTTTCAGTGTCTTAGATCAACTTATATCCAATATAAATTTTGACAGTTTTATTTTGCAACTCATCAGAAACCAGAAGTTAGTTATGATAAATATTGCTGTCAAGCAAGAGCAATATAATGATCATGGTGATGACACTCTTATTCCTCATAAGAAGACAATGCACTAACTTTTATATTGTACAAATAAAAAAGTGTAGTACTTTAGAGTTCTGCTTCTGAAGTCCATTCAAGAGGTCCATTTCATTTCATGGATTTTGCCTTTGATGCTTCATTCAAAAACTTACCACCATCCCTCAGGTCATCTGGGTTTTCTTCTATTTATTTTCTAGGAGTTCTACTGTTGTTCATTTTACATTTAGGTCTATGATCCATTAGGAGATTCTGTTTGATTTTGCTTTTGTGCTTGTTTTTCATGTGGCTGCCCAGATATTCCAGTCTTGCCTTTACTCCTCTTCAAAGATGAGTTCACTGTGCTTTTTGGGTCTGGTCTGGGTTCTCTACTCTGTTCCATTGAGCTCTTTGTCTATTTTTTCACCAGCACCACACTGGCTTATTACAGCAGCTCTAGAGTAAGTCTTGAAGTTGGGTAGTGTCAGTCCTACAACTATGCTCTTCTCCTTCAATATTATGCTGGCTATATTGGGTCTTCTGCCTCTCCATATAAGCTTTATAACAATTTCCTTGAGATCTACAAAATAACTTCGTGGGATTTTGGCTTAACTGCACAGAATCTATAGATCAAGTAAAGAGAATTGATAACTTGAAAACACTGAGTCTTGATAACAATGTCTCTAAGTCTCAGTGATGTCAACCGTACAATCAGAATGAAATTACTAATTAACTCATGAGATTGTGATAACAATTAAATAAGACTATGTATGTGTCTTTGCATTGTGTCTACACAGGAATGTTCAATATTATTATACCTGAAACACATATCATTCCAAGTTGTGACTAAGAAATAAATAAGGGGAGACTAAAACAACAAATTCTTAAGATCTTTACCCATTGGGGTAGAGGGTTGTGAAACTGCTGTATAAAGGTTTTTGTCCAGTCATGTACTAAGAATTTTTATTCTAGAGAAATTTCCATGCCCCTTGACTGTCTTTAAATTTTTTTTTGGAGTAGAAGAAATATGCAAGTGAATAATTACTGAAAATCCTGTTGTCTATAGTTACTTTTTAGGAAACATAATCTTACTTATTCCCATATATCATGTATCCTGGAAAAATAAGAAGGTCTAGACCTCTTTCTTAGGGAAATTCTCTATTCATGCATCTGTTCATCTGATCACCACCATTGCCATGGGCTTTGCTGGATCTGAGAGAATTAGCTGATCAATTCTCTCCCTAGGGTCTTTCCTGACTGATAACTTGAATTCATGAACAGGAGAAAATGTCTATTATGTTACCTTATAGCTAAGTTGTATTTATGAATCACCTGAATCTAGTTAACTTGCCTTCTTAAAACAGGTAAATATTATTCAATTTCATTTAATGTTTTACAACTGAATGCATCAATTAGTTATTTGCTAGAAGGAGATAGCAAAAGCAAGAATGGCAGAGCCATCTGGGTTCATTTGGTATTGCATATAACTAAATGTCACATAAAAATTCAATGACTGTAATTGTCATCCTTCTGCTGATGGCAACCAAATCTGTATTTCCAACCCAAATATATCCTGAGTTTCAGATCAATGGATTGAATTGCCTCCTGGAGTATCAAACTGCAGTCTCACAAGCAACTACTACCAATTAATCATTCAACCCTCCCCAAAGCTGTTCTTTCCACACTGCTCTTTAGTAAATAGCAATGCTATGATCAGTTACCAAGCCCTGCACTTTTCTTCTCTACTTCTTTATATTCACACTGGCAGTTCTTATTTTTGATCCTCTACACCTCAAGTTCAGGTTGCTGAAACTGCCAAGTTATTTCCTTTCAGCCTTTCTCCTAGTCTAGCTTATTTTCTATGCTACCAACAAAATTATGCTTTCAACCATTCTGAAAATCTCCCACCTGTTGGTTTTACTTTTACTTCCAATGGCTATTCATAACACATAAGATTAAGTGTCATTTGTTGGCCATTGTGCTTTCCTGAAAGATCTTTATGCTCTCACTCTAACCTAACTACATGGCATCATCTGTCCCTTTCATCCAAATTTGCATTGCTAAAGTTTACATGAGGAATACACTCCAAAGGCCCATGTATTAACAGATTATTTTCACGAGTGGCATTATTGGAAGGTGGTTGAAATTTTAATGGGGGAAGCCCACTAGAAAATTTCAGGTCACTGGGATATTCTTTCAAAGATACTGTGACCCCAGTCCCTTCTCTCTCTCTCTCTTTTACTTATTTATTTATTTGCATCCCAGCTATTAGGTGAGCAACTTTTCTCTGTCACACACTTCCCACCACAATGTGCTATCTCACCACAGGCCCAAAATAGTGGAACCAACAGTCCATAGACTGAAACTTCCACAACTGTCAAATAAAATAAATTTTTCCTCTTTACAAGTTAAGTATCTCAGGTATTTTGTTACAATAACAGGGAAAGCTAGCACACCAATAACCAGCAAATGCCTATAGACAAAGAAATTTATATATATGTATATATATATTTATATATTTGTATATATTTATATATATATATATTTGTATATACATACATATGTATGTGTGTGTGTAGATATTTTATATATATATATATATATATATATATATATATAACATCTTGATCAAAGAAGAGCACAAATCAGAGAAATACCAATACCAAAGTATCTCTGTAAAAGAAAACATTAGGTGGGACTTTATCATTTATTCATCCTAAATGATTCTAAGGAAGAATTAGAAAAAGGATAGCCAACTCTATGAGGTATAGTTTTGGGAAACAGGGACAAATCAATGGCTGGGTACTTTCACCTTTCTTTCCTTCTTTTTTTTTTTTTCTTTCTCTCATTCTTTTAATCTAGGAGACAAGTAGTTCAAAATAGAACTGGAATTGTCAATGGTAAAGAAACAGTAGCCACTCACTTTTGCCTGTAGAAGGAGACATTGAACAACTTGTGTGTTCACAAGGCATCCTTTTGCTGTCTCATTCAATTCTGGTCCCAGAGTGTCCTTGCCAGAGTATTGATTATATTGTGAGAAAGTTGTATATGCTTAGCTAGGAATACAAAGGCCAAACTGTCAGCCTCCAGCAGTGAGCTGCTAGGGCAATTTTTCACTTTCTCACTGCCCATGTCAAGCTCTACATCCAGGTTTACCAAACAATTTGAGGTCCTGAAAGAATCTGCTTTTCTTAATATATGGGTCTTGACAGAAGTAGTTTCCAGAACATGAACAACCTCAACTATGTGTTTTCCAGGATACCCTCCCACCCCTTCTGTGGGATTGTGTCCTTATCATATGTGTATGCAAACATGGACGTATAAGAATTCCATGAAAATATTAACATTGTTTATAAAAACATAAACTGCATAAAAATTAAAGGCAAACAAATAAACTGACCTTTATTAATCCATTCACAAAACATCTCATTCTTCTCCCCAATTTAATTACTCTTACTGCTTGGAACGTATATGTAAAGTCCTTTTTTCCTATACAGTAATACATGTAAACGTATTTTTTTCACTCAATAACATATATTTAAATACGTAGAATGCATGTTCTGATGGGTTTTACCGTGCTTTCTTCAGAGTCCTCAAGAATCATTGCAAGTGTTGGAATGCTTGTCAATATTCTTCCTTCACCGGCCTGCGATATACTTTACTTCTTCAGTATCAGATAAATCTCAATAATGCTTGAACAATGCCTGAAACAGAGTAGGTTCTCTTAATGAATATAGATGGGAAACTTGGAAGTAAGATTGTAGACTATTTACATAGGAAAGCAAGCTATTTGAAAGTTTTTCTTAGGAGCATGGAGTAAAAATGGAGGGAGATAGTTAAGGAAATTCAATTAAAAATAGCTTCATGCATTCTGTCTCCTTTGGAGTTAATATTAGAGTCTGTTCCTAAAGATTACTCTACTTCTATAAGTGCACAATGGCCAGATTCAATACTTCTTTCTGAAATTGACTCTCCTGTGGAATCTGGTGGCTGCCTAGCCGCCTTTGTACATACTGGCTCACTGCATATACCACAACAGCTAAGGGGTCCAATTGTTTAATCAAAATTCTCTTCAGAATTGGCTCTTTTGATTGCTTCAAGTCTGAGGGTTGGAGATATGCTGAAATTATTAAGGAAGCAAGTTTAAAAATGTAAAGAAAAGATTTACAAATTACATGTTCTCCACTATGACTCAACGTACTAAATGGTTTCACTGGGATTTTGACCAAAAACAAGATTTAGATAACTTGAGTTAGAGAGTTAGTATAACTGTTAGTGACAGTTATTCAGTGTCACTAACTAAAAAGAGATCCATATTTTTAAAATACAAGATGTGCATTAAAACAATAATGACATATGACATGAATTAGACATCTTATAAAATTTTTATCTTATGAGAAAAATGTGTTGTTGATATAAATAAAGTCAAATATTAAAAGATTTATGTAGAAACCAATAGGATATTTATTTATATTCTTGATCAAAGATATGCAGAATCTAAACAATAGAATATGGAAAAGAGGTGAACTGAATATTCTCTCTCTCTCTCTCTCTCTCTCTCTCTCTCTCTCTGTGTTTGTGTGTGGGAGAGAGAGAGAGAGAGAGAGAGAGAAAGAGAGAGAGAGAGAAGAAACATACAAAACAAAGGTTATCAGTGCTTTTTTTAGTGTAATGAATACGAAAGGATTTGCCTGCATAATAGAAACAGTGACCTTAGAAAATATATCCCCTGAAAATTAAATTAATTGACCTATTAGATAGAATTGTTTATAATTTTCCAGATAAAATTGCTCCTCTGAAATATAATCAAGCAGTTTTAGTTTGGGATAAGATTATACTCACTCATACCCTATGACAAGAATTGCTCAAGAACTTTGATATTCCTTTAAAAATCACTAGCCATATTGTGAATTGGGTGGATTTAACTCTATTGGAAGTGAGAAGAACTTTCTATCTTGCATTCTGATGGTGATAGATGATATCTTGCTGTAAGTAATTTGCTGGGGATATAGCATAAAGTCACATCCACTAAAGCAAGTTTATATAATTACTAAAATATGAGAAGACTTTCTCTTTTGAGTTTATGAAAGATCAAGATTAGAATAGAAAAGTGTCGAATGCAAATATTGGCACATGCTAAAGAGCAAACTAATGAATTGTAGAATAGTTATTCATGCCTTTATACAAATATTAGATATTAAAAGGCTGACATGTGATCAGAATGCAGTCATTGCAAACTTTTTAAATGTTGTGTTTTAATATTTTAAATTGTAATACCAAATTTCCACTTTTCACACTTACTTCAAATGCAAAAAGGAAAAAATTTTATAATGTGAAAAAGATATTCTATTCAAGGTTGACACCTTGGAAAAAGTAACAATAATATATCAAGAACATAGAAATTCTTTTTCAATATGCTGGAGATGGATATGCAATCAATGAATCTAACACTTTTTTACATTTTGGAAGTTTTTACAATATATTTAATAACATGTTATTTTAATTCATGTATCTTTTCTAGAGACCTTTTTTAAAGGGAATTTATTTTCCTAATTCAACTATTCTATAAGAAGATTTTAAAAGGAATATACTAGACTTTGAAGTCACATCATCTAAATGTATGTCAAAACAAATTACTTCTGAACTATATAAGGAAAACATTCCCATGAATTATAAATCTTGAATAAATACATTAGACACCCAGTTATTTACAAAATAAGATAAAAATAAATTCACCAGAGAACTGCTAACAGTAGCTTAAAATTCAAAATATTTGACGATGCTTTAAACTCCTTCAAAAAACCCTTTTGTATAACCAATAAATCTCTCTAGACTTTACCATCACATGCTAATTTAGTTGATATCATGTCATTTTAACAAATTCAAAAACAATAACAAAAGTCATCATAACAATGTATGGCCAGGTCAAAGAATGGGCAATATTCTCTGACTTATAAATCTGTTAACAGATACCTTTGGGAACTAAAGGTTTAACTAAGAGGTTAAAATGTATACATGTATCAAAACTTCACATTGTACACCATAAATATATTAAATTATTATGTGTCAATCAAAAATAAATTCAAAATAGGAATAAAAATCAAATTGACAATAGGAAGCCCAATTGAATTAGATGAAGTGTGCACTTAGCTCACATTTCTCGAATGAATATCCAAACAAAATATAAATTATACAAAATAGGTGGTATGCTCTAAATTTTAATACAATAACATGGAAAGCAAAGTCATTTGAGTACATCATATTACAACATACCTCTAAAGCAGTAAACATGTTGCTGGAGAATTGACCCTGAATTTGAAGCCATTTGGAATTATGCTAGCACAAACATAGCAAAACGTAATTAATAAAAAAAAGCACAAACATCGTTACTAGTAGTTAAACCAAAGAATAAAATAGTATGTGATGAGCAAAGAAGTTTAATTTGTATGTTTAAAGAAAGAGAAGCACAAAGGAAAAAGTTATCATTAAAAATAAGAAAGATTAATTTGTATACCTTTATCTTAATAAATTAATAATCAAAGAACTTTTATTCATGATATGGAAAACAACCAAGCTAATTGTAAATAGTTAATTTGAAAAAAGTTCTTCTCTGTGACAAAATAATGAGCAAAATTTACAATTACAGCTAAAAGTTCATTATCCAAAGCTATATATTATAATCCAAGCTATTGTAATCACTTAATGTACCTAAACATTTTTGGTGAACCAAAATTTTTTTTTAAATCAAATGAACTGATTTCTTAAGTGATAATTTTGAAATTCCATTTTGGAAGTCAAATTGATGATAAAGTTTATGATTCTATAGTTGCATCCTGACACACTAAAGGTGGATATATTCAAGTTCTCTTCTGGCCTAATTAAAGTCCATGGATACAGTGGCACATATCTGCAATTCTGACTACTGGCATGAGAATCACTAGCTCAAGGCCAGCCTTGGCAACGTAGACCCTCTCTCAAAACAGAAAATGAAAAAAGGACTGAGGATGTAGATTAGTGGTGGAGTGCCCCTGACCCTTCCCAGCATGGCCAAAAAAAAAAAATTTTTTTTAAAAGGTGTCCTATACGTCCTGAATGCAGATCAGAACACATTTCATATGTTTTTTCTTTATACAAAGGTGTCTCACAGTATGAAAGGACTCAAGAATTAAGATCTATTCTACAAAAAGCCCTGATATATTTAATAGATATCTGTATTTAATAAATTATTAAAATGCTTATCTAAGAATTAGGCTCACTAGGGGAAAAATGGTGATAATGTAAATTTAAAACTATTCTTAGGAATTTATTTATTTTAAAACAACCTTGTTCTTCATTTCCTGTTACTAATTTTCCCTATCATATTAGCTTAGACCTTCCTAATGTTTAACAATGAAATTTCAAAACGAAAAAGCTGTCATATGGAGTATTTCAACCATTTGCAGATGCCATAAATTGATGCAAAGAATCATTTTGATATCTTCCCCAATACCACATCTACAAGTATGTTTCCACCTAAAACTACCACTTGTCTTATCTGTATGAAGCATGCTTAGCAGTCCAGTCAGTCAAGCTCATAGGGTGAGCAGCAATACAAATTCTACAGGAAGTCTTCAAAGCTTTCATTCTGCCATAGGTAGTAATAATTGCATATTATTCATATGTGTCATTTACTTTAGCAGATAACTCCCCAAAATGATTGGTTTTGATTTACTTTGGGAAAAGACAAGAGAAGCACAGGCATAGTTTTAGCTGTTTCTTTAATTTGCAGTTTAGTAAGTAAGTTAAATCTCCTGACTTGGTAAAATGAATAATCCTCTTCCTTCCTTGTATTTACTATCCAAAAGTTATTCCCAGGCATTTTACATAGATTTATCTATTCTTGATTATTCTCAAATCACGAAAGGGGTGACCATGTATTATACTTGAAACTGAAACTAGAATTGTAGAGATAGCCCTTTGCCTGCTAATTCAGGTTGATCTTCTCAGTGAGGGTTTTTATTAGGAAATGCTCAGATTTATAACTATGTATAAACTGTGTCTCAGTAATAATTTTCATTACAATAATGCCATCATGGTTGTAGGATTTTGAAATTCATTATGACTATTAATGATAGCTATTCAGATATAGCATACTAATAAAAATAAGCTTTTATTATCACCCCCATGATTCAATTATTTTCATCATCAGGAGCTGCCAAAGCAGAAATAAGTAAACAATATGCACCCCCCACCTCAGCTGGCCAAACTAACACCTTTTGACACAATAGAATTAATTATTACCTAACTTCTCTTTCAGGAGCTTGTTAATTTTAGGTATCATTAGTTTTATTTCTGCAATTAGTTTACATAAAAATCACCTTTCCATCACAATATGACATAATTTCTTCTATTTATATTGATCATTTCATTATTATCATCCTTTTTTGTAATTGCCACAGAAATTACTGTCAAGAAAACAGAATCTAAATATTCCTTTTTGTGATCTTGTACTAGGTAGAGCTCCACCTTAATATCAACATTTTTTTGGATTGGCTAGACATCTTGAAATATTTATACTTCAGAATAATTACATATATTAATATATTATGCAGGAAAAAATTTTGAGTTGACTTAAAAATAGTCTAAGCAGTATTGTCAATTGGAATTTTAGAATTTACTATACCACTTCATAATTTTACCCTGCTATGACTCACTTTACTTTTCCTGTAATAGCAACTGGTTTTAAATACAAAGTGGGAATAGCTCATTGATGGAGCACATATTCTGATGAGGTTATTGTTTAGATCAGTAGTTTTATGAGGATTACTACATGGTTATCAATTCCTAATAGAGATAATTCTTTGACTTATTAAGTCTGAATAAAAGCTAAGACTTCATAACCTATATAATCATAAATCCAATTTGTCATCATTATTTTTTAAGTTAGTAATGGGTTATTATTCCCTAATTAAATAATTCATAAAAATGGAAGAACAAATAAGACTTAACATAATTAAAGGTAAGATGACTCATAATGCTTCTATTCTTAAACATCTGCTGTGGTTTGTGAGTTAATTTTATAGTTAAAATTATATGTAGAATATGTAACACTAAAGAGCTAAGTATAAATATTATTCAAGATATGGAAATGGAAACAAAAATATAGAAATGAACTATGCAAAAAGTTTTCGTTTGGGGAATAACAAAAAATGTGGAATGACAATCCAGGACATTTATACAGGATATGGAGGTCTCCAATATGTCAAAGATAAAAAAAAAAATTTGGATTTTACCAGGGAAAGCACGAGCTATATAAGATATTTTGTAAGAAAATTCATTGTCACTTATAATGCTATGAGAGATCTGGCAAGCACTGCAGGAAGAGGCTGCAGTTATTAGGCTGAAAGTCAGAGCAGGTTATTCTGTTGTATTGTGTCAAGGAAGAGGTATCTTACTATAGAAAGAACAGTTATTATTGATTTTTTACTATAAAACTGAAACTACAGCAACGTGTTTTGTATCCCAAATAAAATCTATTAGTTCTGCCTACTTTGAAATCATCATCACTCTTGTATTATCCATTTACCAAATAGTCTTAGCCATGTGGTTTACAGCAAATATCACAGTTTGTCACCTGTTAGCTCACCTAGCTAGAGGGGCTGTATTAACCCGTTACCAAACAGCCCATCATGTTTATTATCCTACTGCTTCATACAACTTCAGAGCTCACAGTTGCCTGGATTCAATCATGTGTCATTATTTCTTCAGGAAGTCTATATTTATAGATAACATAATGACCTGCCACACACACGCTTACCATATAGTGAAGCTAAGTACATGGCTACTTAGAGAAGCCTTATCTGCACCACTAACGACTCCATTTAATCCATCGCCCCTATTAATACTCGGACTATTAAACAATAAGCTAATGGCATGCTAAAAATGAAGAAATTCTGAGAGGACACTTTCACAGCTATCCACAAATCCCTTGTACAGAGAGGTCGGGGTGAAATAATCCTTGCCAATGTGCTAGACTCATTTATGGCAGGGCGTTTTAAAGGTTTCGCTCACATGTAGCAACTATGCCAGAATTTGACAGAGGTTGATCACTAACCTGTATTAAACTTCTAAACCACTGAACCCTTTAGTAGTGTCATTTCTTAAGAGTTTTATCTTTTAGTTGCTCAAGTAACTATCACTTGAACACCTATAGTTCACAAGGAAGAAGCCAAAAACAAATATTACAACAAAAATACATCACCATCACCCTTAATGTTTACGTTATGACAAAAAATTATTACACAGCGCCATACACTAATTCTAAGCCTTTATTACTCAACATCACTGTTACAAAAATAGATTTAAAATATTGCATGAAACTACTATTCAAAATATTCCTCAATTACATACTTTCTATCCAAAATAAATTTTTACTCTATTTCTGATTATATTAGTTTGCATTCTATTTATCTACATAAAATGCATTGATAACAATTCTATAATTCTCATATTAAATAGTGGAAATAACTCTGAATCTGTTAGTTTTGGTTTACTTCCAGAGAGGACTAATGAATCTAATAGGTGACAACTATTTCATATACTTTTAGTTTCCATATTTGTAATTTCACAAACTGTTAGAATTATTGCATACACACAGAAAAGTGAAATTCATATGAATTTGGATTTAGACATCTAGCACTGTTTCAACTACAATTTTTTTATCAAAATCCTTCCTAGTAGCAATGAAATTGTTATAATTTTTCTGACTTTTAAATTTATTTTAAGGATTTTCAGAAAGGAGCACAACCTAAATCACATTGACATTTGTAGAGGAACAAAACACTCTATGAATAGGCAAATTTAATTGCTACGTGTGTAGTCTTGTAGTCTTTTTTTGTTTTTTAGATACTTGATTTACTTCTGATGCTTGTGCTTTTACCTGTTCTTTTCCTTTCATTTTTAAAAATATGTTTTTATTTTAATTTTTAATTTGTTCTCATTAGTTATGCATGACAGTAGAATGCATTTTCACACACTGTGCACAAATGGAGCACAACTTCTCATTCCTCTGGCTGTATATGTGCATATTCACACCAGCAGTGTAATCATACTTGGATATAGGGAAGTAATATCCATCTCATTCCATTCTTCCCATCCCCACACACCTCCTCCCTTCACTTCCCTCTGCACAATCCAAAATTACTTCATTTTTCCCTATCCGAACCCCATTATGGATCAGTATCCACTTATCAGAGAAAGTATTTGTCCTTTGGTTTTGGGGTTTGACTTTTTTCACTTAGCATGATATTCCCCAGCTCCATCCATTTACCTGCCAATGCCATTTCATTCTTCTTTAAGGCTGAGCAATATTCCATTATGTATATGTACTATGTTTTCTTTATCTAGTCATCTGTTGAAGGGTATCGAGGTTGATTCCATAGCTTAGCTATTATGAATTGAGCTGCTATAAACATTGATGTGGCTGTGTCACAGTAGTATGCTGACTTTAAGTCCTTTGGTATAAACCAGGGAATGGGATAATTGGGTCAAATGGTGTTTCCATTCCAAGTTTTCTGAGGAATCTCCATACTGCTTTCCATAGTGGTTGCACAAATTTGCACTCCCACCAGCAATGTATGAGTGTACCCTTTTCCCCACATCCTCTCCAATATTTATTGCTGCTGGTATTCTTGATAATTGTTATTCTACTGGAGTGAGATGAAATCTTAGAGTAGTTCTGATTTGCATTTCTCTAATTGCTACAGATGAGGAACATTTTTCTGTATATTGACCATTTGTATGTCTTCTTCTGTGAAGTATCTGTTCAGTTCCATAGCCCATTCATTGATTGGATTTTTTGGATTTTTTTTGGTGGTAAGTCTTTGAGTTCTTTATACATCCTGAAGATGAGTGCTCTATCTGAAGTGCATGTGGTAAAGATTTTCTCCCATTCTGTAGGCTCTCTCTTCATGTTATTGGTTGTTTCCTTTGCTGAGAAGAAGCTTTTTAGTTTGAATCCATCCCATTTACTGATTCTTGATTTTGCTTCTTGCACTTATGAGTCTTGTTAAGGAAGCCAGTTACTAAGCTGACATGATGAAGAATTGGGCCTACTCTTTCTTCTATTAGGTACAGGGTCTCTGTTCAAGTGCCCAAATCTTTGATCCACTTTGAGTTGATTTTTGTGCAGGGCAAGAGGTAGAGGCTTAATTTCATTTTGCTACATATGGATTTTCATTTTTCCCAGCACCATTTGCTGAATAGGCTATCTTTTCTCCAATGTAGGTTTTTGGCACCTTTGTCTAGTATGAGATAACTGTATTTATGTGGGTTTTTCTCTATGTCTTCTGCTCTGTGTCTACATGTCTGTTTTGGTGCCAATATGAGGTCATTTTTATTATTATTGCTCTATAGTACAGTTTAAGTTCTGGTATTGTGATTCCCCCTGCTTCACTTTTCTTACTAAGGATTGCTTTGGCTATTCTGGTTCTCTTATATTTACAATTTCACAATTTTTTTTCTTAGTTCTGTGAAGAATGTCATTTGGATTTTGATATGAATTGGATTAAATCTGCATAACACTTTTGAGAGTATAGCCATTTTGCAACATTAATTCTGCCTATCCAGGAGCATGGGAGATCTTTCCATCTTCTCAGATTCTCTTTAATTTCTTTTTTTGTTTTGTGTAATTTTCATTGGAGAGATCTTTCACCTCCTTTGTTAGATTGATTCCCAAGTATCTTATTTTTTTTTGAGGCTATTGTGAATAGGGTAGTTTTACTAATTTCTCTTTCTGTGGATTCACCACTGATGTATAGGAATGCATTTGATCTATGGTGTTAATTTTATATCCTGCTACTTGCTGAATTCATTTATTAGTTCTAGAATGCTTCTGGTGAAATTTTTTGAATCTTCTAAACAGAATCATGTCATCAGCAAATAGTGATAATTTTGAGTTCTTCTTTTCCTATTCATATCCCCTTAATTTCTTTCTTCTGTCTAATTGCTCTTGCTAGAGTTTCAAGGACGATGTTGAATAAATGTGGTAAAAGAGGGCATCCTTGTTCTGTTATAGTTCTTAGAAGAAATGCTTTCAATTTTTCTTCATTTAGAATGAAGTTGGACTTTACAATGTTGAGGTATGTTCCTATGATCCCTAGTTTTTCTAGTGTTTGAAAATGAAGTGATGCTGTATTTTGTCAAATGTTTTTTCTGCATCTATTGAAATGATCATATGATTCTTGTCTTTAAGTCTATTGGTATGATGAATTACATTTATTGATTTCCACATGTTGAAGCAAACTTGCATTCCTGGGACAAATTCCACTTGATCATGGTGCACTATCTTTTAAATGAGTTTTTGTAGGCAATTTGCCAGAATTTTATGGAGAATTTTTGCATCTGTATTTATCTGGGAGATTAGTCTGAAGTTTTCTTTTGTGATGTGTCTTCATCTGGTTTTGGTATCAGGGTAAGAGTAGACTCATAGAATGAATTTGGAAGGGTTCCCTCCTTTTATATTTCATGGAATAATTTGAAGAGCATTGGTGCTAATTCTTCTTTGAAGGTCTGGTAGAACTCAGTTGAGAATCCATCTGGTCCTGGGCTTTTCTTGGTTGGTAGGCTTTTGATGGTGACCTTCTATTTCATTGCTTGAAATTGATCTCTTTAAATTGTGTATATCCTCCTGATTTAGTTTGGGTAGAACATATGTCTCTAAAAATTTGTTGATGTCCTTGAGATTTTCTATTTTATTGGATTATAAATTTTCAAAATAGTTTCAAATTATTTTCTGTATTTCAGTAGTGTCCATCTTGATACTTCCATTTTCATCATGAATTTTAATAATTTAATGATTTTTAAAAATTTTAATAATTTTCTATCTTTCTCTTCATTAATGCAGCCAAGGGTTTATTAACTTTATTCATTTTTATCAAAAAAAAACAACTTTTCATTTTGTTAAGTTTTTGAATTCTTTTTTTGTTTCAATTCATTGATTTCAGTTCTGATTTTAATAATGTCCTGTCTTCTACTGCTTTTGGTGTTGATCTGTTCTTTTTTTTCTAGAGCTTTGAGATGTGGTGTTATGTCATTTATTTGTTGACTTTTTATCCTTTTAATGAATGAGCTCAATGTAATGAAGTTTCCTCTTAGCACTGCCTTCATAGTGTCCCAGAATTGTGATATGTTGTATTACTATTCTCATTTACCTCTAAGTATGTTTTTATTTCCTCCATGATTTCTTCTGCTATCCATTCATCATTCAATAACATGTTATTTAGTCTCCAGGTGTTGGAGTAGCTTCTATTTTTTTTTTATTATTGATTTCTACTTTCATTCCTTTATGATCTGATATAATGCAGGGTAGCATTTCTATTTTATCTGTATTTGCTAAGTGTTGCTTTGTGGCACAACATATGGTCTATTTTAGAGAAGAATCCATGTACTCCTGGGAAGAAAGTGTATTCATTCCATAATGGATGAAATACTCTATCTATTTCCATTAAATCTAAATTATTGATTGTATTATTTAAATCTATAGTTTCTTTGTTTAATTTTGTTTGGAAGATCTATCCAGTAGTGAGAGGTGTGTTAAAGTCACCCAATTATTATTGTATGTCTATTTGATTTCTGGAAATGAGAAGGATTTGTTTGATAGATACACTTTTGTTTGGGGCATAAATATTTGTGATTGATATGTCTTCCTGATTTATGGCTACCTTGAAATGTCCTTCTTTATCCCTTCTGACTAACTTTGACTTGAAATCTACTTTATGTGATATAGGATGGAAACCCCTGCTTGTTTACACAGTCAATGTGAGTGATAAATATTTCCCCAATCTTTCATCTTCAGTCTATGCATGTCTTTCCTATGGGGTGAGTCTTTTTATTTTTTTTATCTAGTCTGACAGTCTATGTCCTTTAATTGATGAGCAAAGGCCATTAACATTCAGGGTTATTTTTGAGATATGATTTGTATTCCCAGTCATTTTGGCTTATTTTTGGTTTTTAACTTTATTTAATGACTCCTTTGATTGACTTTTCCTTTAGTGTAGCTCATCCCTTTGCTGCTTTTCAGTTTTTTTTTCTTTTCATCCTGGAAGATTTTGCTGAAAATGTTCTATAGTGCAGACTTCTGAGTTGTGAATTCTTTTAAATTTTGTTCATCATGGAAGGTTTTTATTTCATCTTCAACTTTGAAGTTTAGTTGCACTGGATATAAAATTTTTGGTGGGCATCCATTTTCTTTCAGAGGTTGATATTCATTGTTCCAGGACCTACTGGCATTGAGGATCTCAGTTGAGAAATCAGCTGAGATCCAAAAGGGTGTCCCCATATGTGTAATTTGATCTTTTTTTCTTACAGCCTTTAAAATTCTATCCTTATTCTATATGTTAATCATTCTCATTATAATATGCCTTGGTGTGGGTCTGCTGTAATTTTGTATATGTGGGTTCCTGTAAGCCTCTTCTAGTTGGTTTTCCATTTTGTTCTTTAGATTTGGGAAACTTTCTGATACCATGTCATTGAAAAGACTGTATATTCATTTGGTTTGTATCTCCACATCTTCCTCTATTCTGCTAAATCTTAAATTTGGTCTTTCTATGTTATCCCATATTTCTTGGAAGTTCTGATCATGATTTCTTATCATCTTCTGTATATGGTCAACCTTATCTTCAAGAGTCTATATTTTGTCTTCAATGTCTGAGGTTCTGTCTTCCAAGTGGTCTAGTCTGTTGGTGATACTTTCCATTGAATTTTTAATTTGGTTTATTGTTTTCTTCATTTTGAGGATGTCTGCTTGATTCCTTTTTATAATCTCTGCCTCTTTATTGAAGTGATCTTTCACTTCCTGTATTTTCTCTCTGATACCATACTGTATTTTGAAAATCAGTTTAACTGTGTACCATTTAAACTCCTTCTCTGACATTTATTCTCCTCGTTGTCTGTGGGTTCTATCATTGGAATAACTTGGTTTCTTTGAGATGCTTCATTCCCTTCTTTTTTCATGTGGTTTGTATCTTTCCATCTAGTGGAATGAATCTGAGGCAGTACAGTTTCTACCCTGTAGCCTTGTAGTGTCCCTGAAAGATTCCAGTATCTCACATTTAAGAGGAAGGACAATATTAACAGCACCCAATGGAAATAACACAACCTTAAACCAAATAGCTCCTATTAAGGCATCAACTGTTTTGTTGCAATAAACAGAAATGATGTGTTCAATTATCGTGTACAATATAAACAGTATGTTTGCTAAAAGGGTTTGCCTTTTCAAACAAAGGACAAAGAGGGAACAGAAGTAGTATAGGACGTAAGTTTATGAGTGAGAGGGAGAGAAGATAGAAGAAAAAATTTATAGAAAGAGTGAAGGAGGAATTAATAGAGGTTGGCTCTTAGCATGAGAGAAGTGAGAAAGAGAATTCAGGGAGGCAGATAAGTGAGAGAAAAAACATATACAGATATAACAAAAGTAAAATATAGATCCCCAGGGTGGAACTCTGGTCTTCCGGAGCCATTTTATGGCATCTCCTGGAGAGAGCTCCTGCCTGCGGCGGCCTGAGTCTCCAACACCAGCGGGGATCTTAGGCCCTTTGATGATTATCTTACGGTATCTCTGGGAGAGAGCAATCGCCTGCAACTGCCTGAGCCCCCAATGTGGACCTCAGGCCTGCCTGGGCTATCAAGCCCAGTGTCTCCATCTCTGAGCACAGTTCTGTGCCCCCACCCCAAATTGGTCCAGTGCCCAGGCCCACACCCTGGCCTGGTGTCTAGCACCTGTGCTGCATCTGATCCTCTATCAACACCAGGCCGCCTCTGCCCAGAGCACTGATCATTCCCAACCTGGAGGTAGTGGGACAGCACCCTTCTTGGGTCACCGCTTGATCAAGCACCTCTCAGACATCAGGCCGTTGAAAAATAAAAGGTGTGAACTGTACAGTACATTCTTATCGCAGAACATTTCTAAATTAATTGTAATACTACAATTATTCCTAATATACCCACTATAGTCCTACCTTTTTCTTTTATTAATATGCTTCTCACTTTATCTCCTTTTTATATATCCATTTCCTTGGAGATTCTCTTTTTTCTCACACTAACAACCTATTTCTTTTAATTCCACTTCCACTATTCATATGACATAGTATATCTACAGACTCATGTCTCACCTCAATAGTGTTTTGTCCTATACCCCTCCTCATTCTCCCTGTCCAACATTAGGAATTGCAGTCCTTATGGCAAACTTACTGGTTATGCTGTAGATAATAATTTTAACTCATCTCTATTTATTAAGACAACACTGTTAATATCTTAATAGGGACTATTTAGATTAAGAACACATATTGTTTATATGATGTGCTGCTAATATTGATCTCTCAATTCAAGGGCAGGTATTGAAAATAGGCAGGAACCCTGTAAGTCTTTAAGGGGAAAATGCAATACCTAGTATTCGCACTACTAGAGGGGAAGATTCACTAGCAACGTGAGAAAACATGGAAAGAAAATGTCCCAAAAAAACCCAGATACTATACCAAAAGAACCCAATGACAACATGGCAGAAGCATTGTCAGAAAGGGAGTTCTACATAATTAAAATGATCTAAGAAGTGAATGAGGAGTATAGACAGCAAATGCAGGCAATGCTAAAAGAGCAACTGAAGGAAGCAGAATATCATGTCAATAAAGAGATAGAGATTCTGAAAAAAAACAAACAGAAATCCTTGAAATGAAGGTTACAATAAACCAAATTAAAAACTCAATAGAAAGCTTAACCAACAGGCTAAATCACTTGGAAGACAGAACCTCAGACAATGAAGACAAAATATTTAATCTTGAAAACAAACTCAACAAGACAGAGAAGATGATAAGGAATCATGAACAGAACCTTCAAGAGTTATGGGACATCATGAAAAGACCAAATTTAAGAGTTATTGGGATTAAGGAAGGTACAGAGACACAAACCAAAGGAATGCATAATCAGTTCAATGAAATAATATCAGAAAATTTTGCAAATCTGATGAATGAAATGGAAAATCAAATTCAAGAGGCAAATAGGACACCAAATGCACAAAATCACAACAGATCCACACCCAGGCACATTAAAATGAAAATACCTAACATACAAAACAAAGATAGAATTTTAAAGGCTGCAAGAGAAAAACATCAGATTACATATAGGGGGAAACCATATGAATATCAGCAGATTTCTCAGCCCAGACCCTAAAAGCAAGAAGGGCCTGGAACAACATTTTCCAAGAACTGAAAGAGAATGGATGCCAACCAAGAATCTTATACCCAGAAAAACTTACCTTCAGATTTGAAGATGAAATAAAATCCTTCCATGATAAACACAAGCTAAAAGAATTCACAAATAGAAAGCCTGCCCTACAGAAAATACTCAGCAAAATATTCCAAGAGGAAAAAATGAGAAACAACAATGTAAGTCAGCAAGGGGAGGAAATACCCTAAAGGAACAGCCAATTAAAGAAAAATCAATAAGATTAAAAACCAAAATAAGTCAAAATGACTGGGAATATAAGTCATATCTTGATAATAATCCTAAATGTAAATGACCTAAACTTATCAATCAAAAGACATAGATGGGCAGATTGGACTAAAAAGAAAGACCCAACAATATGCTGCCTTCAAGAGACTCATCTAATAGAAAAACATGCCCACAGACTAAAGATGAAAGGTTGGGAAAAAACATACCATGCACATGGACTTAGTAAAAAAGCAGGAGTTTCCATCTTCATTTCAGATAAAGCAGACTTCTAGCCAAAGTTAGTCAGAAGGGATAAAGAAGGACATACTACTTAAGGGAAGCACAAATCAGCAAGACATAAAAACAATAAATATGTATGCACCAAATATTGGTGTATCCATGTATGTCAATCAGATCCTTCTCAACTCCAGGAACCAAATAGACCAAAACACAATAATACTGGGGGACTTTAACACTCCTCTCTCACCATTGGACAGATCTTCCAAGCAAAAATTGAACAAAGAAACCATAGAACTCAATGACACAATTGCTAATTTAGACTTAACAGATATATATACAATATTCCATCCATCGAAAAGTGAAAACACTTTCTTCTCAGCAGCATCTGGATCCTTCTCTAAAACACACCATATGTTATGCCACAAAGCTACTCTTAGCAAATACAAAAACA
>JAJEJO010003245.1:29048-115305 GCA_020662805.1 Glaucomys volans
CATTTGTGTTCAATGGATCAAAATTAAATGAATAAAAATAATAATAAAATAAAATAAAAACAAAAGCAAAATATAAGATAATACCACAAAATTGTAATATATATTCACACATCCTATTCCTCAATAAATTGATGTATGAAAAATATTTGTACTCAAAGATGGCAGGATGTGAGAGAGAAAGCTAAACCATGAGGAAAATCTCAGTGGAATATTGAATGATTCTTTCTGTTTGCTTTCAAAATTTTTCTAAGCTTTCCTTTTCCATCAATAGGTGGAGGTGTCAAGTTTGATGGTAGCTCCAGTCTGGTGGGTGCCAGACCAGTTAGTTGCATGAGCTGGTAGCAAGATGCCCTCACACCCTCTTCCATTCTTCCCACCCATTGTAGTTAGCCCCATCCATCCCCTTCCATCCCCGTGTACTTCAGGACTCACTGAGCTGGAGAGAGCCCGGTTTTCTCCAGTTGCTCCAAACTGTGTTGCCACAAAGGGGATTGCCCTGGCTTTCCACAGGCTTGCCAGGGCCAGACTGGCCCAAGAAGACCCAGCTGCAATCTGACAGATCAGGGCTTCAGATTGCCCAGGCTCTGCCTTGCTGAAGTCCCAAGTTCTCAATGCCATTTCAACTTGCAGAGAGACCACCACGGATGCACTCACACAAAGGAGTGATCCTGCATAGAAGCAGTGTGATGGTGACCACTAGCACACCTAGCAGGAAGACCTCAGGTGCAACCATAGTGTAGATTCCCCAACAATATAGCTCCAGCTGCTGGCCAGTGTCCCAACACTGAGATGACCACACCCTGAGATAGCAGCCTTTGTGGCAGCAAGCCTTCAGGCCCCTTGGCCCTGCACTCCCAGGCCCTGGCCAGTGTCCCAAAGTGGCCATGGCCCCATGTAACCAAACATGTGGGTAACCTGACGATGGATTTCCAGGCAGCAGTGGGCAGCAGGTGATCCATAGGAGGATTGTGGGCAGTCTGTGGGCTCATGTGTGTAATGGGCAGGCAAAAGACTGGCAAATGGCAGGCAGTTGGGGGTGGTCAGCAAGCAATCTGTGGGAAAAATGTAGGCAATATGCTGGCAAATGGTGGAAGACTAATGGGGCGGGAGACAAACAGCAGGTGATCATTGGGCAGCTACATCTGCCTTCTAGAGAAACAATAATTCCTCTGCTTAAATCCCAGTCACAGAGCAACAAGGCATGCAGCCTCCCTCTAGTCTGCCTTCTTGGACCTTCAGAATTGCTATAATTATAACCCAAAATTTTACTCTAATTAGCACTACCTTAGATTTCCCAGGATATCAAGCTCTATGTGATATTTATTAAAAACAGCAATTTCTATTATTCTATAGGTCACAGACTTAGCCTACAAATGAATTTTTAAAAGACAGTAAAGTGAAAATTAGGTAGCCTCATAAGACAATTTATCAATTTAAATTACAGTTATGGGATAATTACTTAATACCTCCATTTATTTAAACCTCTCATAAACTATTATAATAATTTTTGAAAGTCTTTTAATTTATCCCATATAATAACTTTGCTACAATGTTTGGAGAGCATGACATCATTTTTATTTATTATAATACTTTATTAACACAAAATGTTAATCTACCACCATCAAACATTGCATCTTACTTTAACTCTCAGAATGCTGTTTAGCAGTTCTAATAATAGTAATTGATGTTTTTCTACTCTTGAAATTATCAATCTAATTCAATGTTAGAAATTACTATTCCTAGAATTATTTTCCACCATATGTATAGTGCTCCAAAACAAATATAATATGAATTATTTATTCACTAAAATCCCATTATTCTACAAGTGATATGTAATATTAATTACATAATGAAATCAACTCCATTTTTATTGAACTATTTTTCAACTCACTGTCCACTGCCTTATCAGTAAGTACAAGCTGGTTATTAACATTATTACTAGTTCTTAGCCAATTTCACCTATTTGAACTGTGTGAAAGACCAAAGTGCTATATTTTAATACTTATTTTATTTCAAATAATTTTAATCAAACATTCACTACTGAAAAATTTAATATTTTCTATATATTATGTGAAGCACTAATAATTGTTATTATTGCCACTTGCAGTGGAAATAAAAAAAATTAAATATTGGATTCTCCTTTCTATCTTATAAATTAATTGGATAGTTTCCACTAGGAGCACTGATTTATTTCAGCACCACAAACTCCCTAAATTTATTTATAATGTTGCTTTACCACCAACTAATCCCCAATAGATAAGTTACCATGACTAGCATACTTGTTATATTTATATTAAGAGCAATAGCCATACAGAGACTAGCAGAAGGGTACATCAAAGAATAAACTATACCAATTGCAGAATGAATTAAATCACAGTGCCTATACAGTTTTTCACAATTATTATGCCTTAATATGCCTCAGAAACTGTCTTCACCATTAGGATCCTAATAAATTATCTATATACTAATTAATTAAATCAAATATGATAGCACTTTATCCAGTTGCTTTTAGAAAATATTTTTTCAATTCTTATCTGCAAGAATAAACTTCAATTAATCACTGCAATTAGTAGATGTACTAGCCTTCTATCTCAACAATATACAAATCAATTTTGCTCCTTACACTGAAAGAAAGCACTCAATGAATATGTCTATAGGGGGTCAAGTTTTCCACCCTATTCTTTGTTCTGTGAATATGAAAATTTTGATAAGTAGTAATCACCATAATCAACTATTTATGTTATTAAATAAAGCAATTCTCTTATTGTTTTAGCATCAGCTTCTGCTCAGCATAATTGTACTAGGATTCCTGTTTCTGTGTTGGGAACCCATTCCAAATAAAAACTTGATCTGTAGAGCCTGAGTGTCCCTACTTTTCCTTTTCCATGCCTACACATGTCTGATCAACAAAAATCAAAAGAATCTTCTTATGAAAGCCCAGGTGTTTCTAACCAAGTAATCATCCTGTAGGTGAAAATCTTCAGTGAATTCATTGACTAAAATAAGAAAGAACATTTTCCTTATAATAATGCTCCTGATTCAAATAAAATAGTCCTAAATGTGAACCAGGAATGAAGTTGAAGAACAAGAGAGTGCATTACAATGCAAATACATAATGTGAACATCAGAGAGAATTTGCATTTTTAAAGCTAATGGAAATTCTATACATAAGACTTTTTGCAGGGAATGGGGATTGAACTTAGGGGCACTCAACCATTGAGCTACATCCTTGGCCCTATTTTGTATTTTATTTATAGATAGGGTGTCACTGAGTTGCTTAGCAACTCACCATTGCTGAGACTGGCTTTGAACCTGAGATCCTCTTGCCTTGGCCTCCTGAGCCGCTGGGATTACAGGCTTGTGCCACTGTGCCCACCTACATATAAGACTTTAAATTGATATTCATAAGTACTATTATCATGCTTTATCATCACAAAATATTATATAGATACTTAATCAGTTTTGAAATAGTGATAAAACCTTACTGAGGGCTGCAAAATAAATAACTAGCTGTCATCCACTTACCACTCCTGCAGAGGCTGGTCTTATCACTCTTCCCTATCGTAAATTCTTGCATTTTACATTGATCAGACATTCTGTTTTTATACTTGCCCTCCCTATATGAAAACATCATGAAATATTCTTATCTTTCTTCCTAATCTTTCTCAGTTATTTGTTACTAGTGTCTACATTAAAAGAATTAACATAAAAACCAAATATATATCAAAACAAATAAATAAAAGTATAACAAAAATAAATAAAGATAAATAAATATGGAACATAAATGTATTTGCACTATACATATAGTATATACACTACTATTGACAACCATTTCTGAGAAACCTCAAACTTGAATTTCTATATATCTTACTGATAACCAACACAAAGGGCATGCAAAACTTGGGCAGTCTGTTTGTTTTTCTGTTACGATGTGGAGATTTCTGATAATTCCACCACAATAAGTACCAGAATCAATAAGAATATTTATATAATCATTGGAATAAATCAAGAGAAGGAAAAATTGGAATAAAGAAAGGAATATTGAATAAGGAAAATTGAAATAAAGAAAGAGTGGAATAATCTAGAGTTAGTTAAAGGGGAAGCATTCTGGTGCATAGAAGAAGAGTTGATAGGAGCTAAAAGCAAAGAAAATTTGTACTAGTAGCTGAATAGAAGAACATAAGATATAGATGTAGAAATGTGAGTTTAATTTTATAGAAGTGAGTTTGATTGGGAAAACATGAGAAGCAAAGACATCATCTGACAGTGAGATTAGTGGAGTATACTTAAAGATTTGAGGAAAGTGGAGAAGACAGAATATAATAGCTTAAGAGAAATAAGAGAAACTAGAGAAAAATGGTATGATTATAAAAATGGGTCAATTTTATTGATATTCGAAAAAAATAAAATTAAAAAATATATATACTATTTGAATTTCCTTCATATTTACTGGAACACATATTTGAATCCTTCCTGGAGTAATTTGGGACTGTATGCTCAACATTTTTATCATCAGTTCAGACAGCAGAGTAAGAAAAACTAATACAGAAGTGAGTAATGCCAGGGGTCACAGCAAGGAAAATCTCTTTCATCTTTCTTTCTTGCTCATTCTCACTAGAATGTTCAGTGTATTTATCATGAAAGACTGTCCACAAGATAGACTCCTGGATTATTGCCTCTTGGCATCAATATCCTTGCCTATTCTATCCCCTCTCACACTGAATCAAGACTGATCTGTATGACTAATATATGGTGAAAGTATGGATTCCAAGGCGATGTCATAAAAAGCCATTGCAGCTTATGCTTTGTTCTTTAGTAATGCTTTCTCTGGGGGAAGCCTCCATGATGGGAAGCCATTCAGGTGGTCCGGCAGAGAGGCCCAGATACAATGGAACTGAGGCCTCCTGGTACTAGCCAAGGATAATATCCCAGCCTTGTGATGGCACCACTTCAGTCCCAATCTAATTTTCAGGTGGGTGTAGCGCCAACCAATATCTAACTGCAACCTCAGAAGAGAACCTCAGTCAAAATTTCCCAGACAAATCTCTTCGAAATCCATGACCCAGAGAAACTGTGAGAGCTAACAAGTCCCTACTATCAAAGCACTAATCTTTGGAAGATTTGTTATAAGCATCAGATAACTAATAAAAAGAATTTGTCCCAAGAAAATTTGTCCCATTAAGTTAAATGGGAAAAAAATCCCATTCACAAGAGTCCCACACTTTTGACTTAATCACCTCTCAAAGATCCTACTTCCCACCATCACTTTGAGAGTAGAATCTCAACACATGAATTTGAGATTTCATGGTTAAGAGAAGGCTCATAGCTCTCTGATTTTCTTCTTCAGACTGCATGTAGTAAGAGTCAGTTGGAATTTAACTCCTGGCAAGTTGCTCTCCCTCTTAAATGCTCACAGGAAATATCCCCCAATTCACATTTATTTTATGACTCACTCTAAGCAGAGTTTTCCTAGTATCGGTCTTACACTTTGGGGGCTATTATATCAAAATACCATAAGCTGGGTAGCTTATAAAGAGCAGAGACTTATTTCTTATAATTTTGGAAACAAAAGTCCATTGTAGGTGCAACATGGCTGCCTAGAGGGGCCAGCTTCCTCTCAGACTGTCTTTTCACTGAATCCTCAGATTTTGCAAGGAACACACAAGTTCCCTAATAGACTCAGTAACAGGGCACTAATTAAAAAAGTCCCACACTTGTGACCCAATCACCTCTCAAAGATCCTACCTCCCACCATCACTTTGAGGATAGAATCTCAACATATGAATTTGAGAAATTAGCAGCATCCTTAGCATGAATTCTTCATTTCAAAATATAATTGGTTGCTTGCTCTATTTCTATGAGGTCCATCATTGGGATTTTAATTGGAATTGCATTGAATTTGTATAGCACTTTTGGAAGTATGGCCATTTTGACAATATTAATTCTGCCTATCCAAGAGCATGGGAGATCTTTCCATCTTCTCAGATTCTCTTTAACTTCTTTCTTTAGTGTTCTGTAGTTCTCATTGTAGAGGTCTTTCACTTCTTTTGGTAGATTGATTCCCAAGTATTTCATTTTATTTGAGGTTATTGTGAATGGGGTAATTTTCCTAATTTCTCTCTCAGAGGATGCATCTCTTATGATTAAAAATGCATTAGATTTATGAGCATTAATTTTATATCCTGCTACTTTACTGAATTCATTTATGAGTTCCAGAAGTTTTCTGGTGGAATTCTTAGGGTCTTCTAAATAGAGAATCATGTCATCAGCAAATAGGGATAGTTTGAGCTCTTCTTTTCCTATTTGTATTCCTCTAATTTCTTTGGTCTGTCTAATTGCTCTGGCTAGAACTTCAAGAACAATGTTGAATAGTAGTGGCAAAAGAGGACAACCCTGCCTTGTTCCAGTTCTCAGGGGGAATGCTTTCAATTTTTCTCCATTTAGAATGATGTTAGCTGTGGGCTTAGCATAGATAGCCTTTCCAATGTTAAGGAATGTCCCCACTATCCCTCTTTTTTTCTAGTGTTTTGAGCATGAAGGGGTGAGAGACCCAGAATAGCTAAAGCAATCCTTAGCAAGAAGAGTGAAGCAGGGGGTATCATAATACCAGACCTTCAACTATACTACAGAGCAATAGTGACAAAAACAGCATGGTATTGGTACCAAAATAGACAGCTAGATCAATGGTACAGAATAGAGGACACAGAGACAAACCCACATAAATACAGGTATCTCATACTTGACAAAGGAGCCAAAAACATACAGTGGAGAAAAGACAGCCTCTTCAACAAATGGTGCTGGGAAAATTGGAAATCCATATGCAGCAAAATGAAACTAAACCCTTATCTCTCACCCTGTACAAAACTCAACTCAAAGTGGATCAAGGACCTAGAAATTAGACCAGAGACTCTGCACCTAATAGAAGAGAAAATAGGTCCAAATCTTCATCACCTTGGCCTAGGACCAGATTTCCTTAACATGACTCCCAAAGCGCAAGAAATAAAAGCAGGAATCAATGATTGGGATAGAGTCAAACTAAAAAGCTTTTTCTCAGCAAAGGAAACAATCAGCAATGTGAAGAGAGAGCCTTCAGAGTGGGAGAAAATCTTTGCTACACACACTTCAGATAGAGCACTAATCTCCAGAATCTACAAAGCACTTAAAAATCTTTACACCAAGAACACTAATAACCCAATCAATAAATGGGCCAAGGAAATGAACAGACACTTTACAGAGGAAGATCTACTAGCAATCAATAGATTTATGAAAAAATGTTCCACATCCCTTGTTATAAGAGAAATGCAAATCAAAACCCCCTTAAGATTTCATCTTACCCCAATTAGAATGTCTTTTATTAAGAACACAGGCAACAACAGGTGTTGGCGAGGATGTAGGGAAAAGGGTACACTCATACATTGCTGGTGGGAATGCAATTTGGTGCAGCCACTCTGGAAAGCAGTGTGGAGATTCCTTAGAAAACTTGAAATGGATCCACCATTTGACCCTGCTATCCCACTCCTTGGCCTATACCCAAAGGACTTAAAATCAGATTACTACAGTGATGCAGCCACATCAATGTTCATAGCTGCTCAATTCACAATAGCTAGATTGTGGAACCAACCTAGATGCCCTTCAATAGATGAATGGATAAAGAAACTGTGATATATATGCACAATGGAATATTATTCAGCCATAAAGAAGAATAAAATTATGACATTTGTAGGTAAATGGATGATGTTGGAGACTGTTATGCTAAGTGACATCAGCCAATCCCAAAAATCCAAAGGCCGAATGGTCTCTCTGATAAATGAATAATGATGCATAATGTGGGGGGAAGGGTGGCAAGAATGGAAGAAGGATAGATAGCATAGAGGGAAGGGAGGGGTGGGGTTGGGTTGTGGGGGTAAGAAGAATAACAGAATGTGTGACAGACATCATTGCCCTGTGTACATGTATGAATGCACAGATGGTGTGACTCTACTTTGTGTATAACCAGAGAAACAATAGCTGTACTCCATTTGTGCTCAATGAATCAATAAGCAAATAAAATAAATAAATTAATTAAAAATTAATTAATTAATTAAAAATAAATAAATAAAAAAATTAAAACATAAAAATATGTAATTGGACTGCCAGGCTGTTGTCAATGTAAACACATCAAGTAAATTATGAAAGTAAATAATATTAGATACTCATCATATAAAAATGTTACCTTGAAGATGATAAATATGAGAAGATAAAAGTATATTTTAAGATAGGTATGTATTAATACTGCTGAAAGAGGTATATAATAAGGTCAGTTTTGACCAAAAATCTACAATTGTCAAATAAACAGTGTGAACTGATAGAATTATGTACTTTTCCAGCTGCTGATATACCGCAGGGGGATCATCTGCTGAACAAATGAAAGTTGTAAAGGGAAAGTGAAGATAGCAGATAAATTGAAAAGAGTATCAAAACAAACATAAAATGAAGACATAGCATTGTTTTTAACCAGAAAGCATGTTTTATTTCTTAGAAAGCTTCATCTTGTCAATACTTCAAGATTAAATATCTGTACATCTTTACAACTTCTCCTATTTTTAACCATGAGAATTTCTAACAACTATTCACATAGTCAACAGATATGTACTGAGGACCTACTTTATGCCAAGGACTGTTAGAAGCACAGGGTATGCAGCAGTGAATAAGAAAGGCAAAAGCTCCTTCTTCATGGAGCTTAAAACTAGTAGAAGACAAAAAACACCAAGTAAATGTGTAATATAAGTTAGTACTAAGAGCCATGGAGAAAGAAAAGGTGAGATGAAACAAAATGATGGATTCTCTATTTAAGTGAGCGTGGTCAAAGTCTAACAAAGTCACTTGATATTAAAAGTAAAATGGGTACGAATTTGTTTCTCGTCTTGAGTGCATGAACACTATTTCCCTATGTTCCAGACTGAGTTCAATTCCGTTTTGACAGCTTCCTTCTATTTCTTCTCTCCTGAATGTTTAGTGAGAAATTCAGTCAGTCATGTTGCAAGAGGTCCTTTTGCTTCCTTAGAGTCATGCAAGGCTCCATGTTACCAACTTTGGAAAGTTTGAAGAAAAACAACAGAAATACTTACCAGAGACCACACAAAGATGTTTATTGTCTTACGTTGCATGGGCCATTCAGAATCATACGGCACATGTAACTAATGCTGTGGACCAACTTCCAGCATTTTCATTGCTGTGATTCCCCAGGCTGTACCTCTTACATTTCAATTCCCAGGAGCATAAGTATTCTTTTAAATGTCCCCACCATTCTGGTGTGGGTTATTCAGCTTTTCATTGCTATCACCAAAAAAAACTTGACAAGGAAAACTTGGAGGAGGAAAAATTTATTTTGGCTCACAGTTTCAGTGATCTCAGATCATGGGCAACTGGCCCTATTGCTCTGGGCCTAAGGTGAGGCAGAACATCACAGCAGAGGTGTGTAGAAGAGGAAAACTGCATATCTCATGGCAACTGGAAAGAAGAGAGACAGAGGGGAAGGAGAGCAGGGTCAGATATAGTCCCCAAGGCCACACTCCAAGAGACGTACTTCCTCTAGGCATGCCCACCTGCCCAAAGTTACCAAGCAGTAGTTCATTTAGCTATCAATAGATTAATCCCTTTCCTGGATTAATTCACTGATGATGTCAGAAAACTATTTACTCCCCAAACTCAGTTACAGGGCACTAATCCCATTCTGAACCTCTCTACATTGGGGATCAAGCTTTCAACACATTCACTTTGGCAGAGATAGTCTAGATCTAAGCCATAAACAGCAAATAAGAGGGAAGTACAGGTCTATGTCAAACCTCAAAGTACTCAATGTACAACAGTTAGTGAATCCATATGTTCCCAGGGTCACTTCTCTCCTTTTTTCAAAGTCTAGAATTCAGGCATACTTTTCTGAGCCTTTTATTTGTTGCATGAGATATATAGATTCCTGTACAGGTACTTGGGAAGGAAGATTGTTAAAAATCTTCTAACAATCAAATCAATATGCGTTTTACATGGAGTCCGTGATAGAATATGGTAAGGGTTCAGACATTTATAAAAAAGTGGTTCAAGTAAAATAGTACTATATCTCATGGTATAATCAAGAATCCAATTTTTATAGAAGAAGCCTTTAACTCCAGGTTACCAATCCTAGAAGCATAGTCCATTTTTCTCTCATTTTATTATTCCAGAGAGAGACCAAGTAAGGTGTAGAAGACACTAGAGGTGATACCGTCTCATGGCACTATAGGAAAGGGCCCTATCCACAGTTCAGACTTCTTACAGTGCAAATTTGTGAATAGCCTTAGAAGTGAGGTATAAAAGAAAAGAACATAGGGACTGGATAATCTAATACAAATATCAGTGCAAAGATTATTTTAAGAAATTGTATTAAACTACTAAAGCAGAATTCCTCAACCATTTTCCCAGTATTATCCCCTGCAAGGAGCCATGGTAGATGTTTTGTTCCTGACATTAGCCCTCACAAAATTGTGATAATACATTCTACTATATTTTATACTGTGTGCTCATTCATGCTTTATACTTAGAATAAGGTTGTTGGTTGGTTTGTGAAGTTTTTTGGTTTGTTGGTTTTTAACCATTTCCCTTAAAACCAATTTTTTTTCTTTCCTTACTTATTTATTAATTATTACAACCCATTGAGAATACATGTTACTATATGTAAAAAAATTTGAGTGCATTCCCTTCCACTAAGTAAAAGTATGCCTGCTTGTGATCCATATGTTATGGAGAAACCTGAGATTCTAGGATTAGTCACACAAAATGCTTTGTTTGGTTTCTGTATAAGTATTTATCAAATAAATGAATAAATAAAACACTCAAGATTATGAACTTGGAAATGAAATCTAATTGTTGATTCTGGTTATTACAAGATTTTGAAATCTTATTGCCTGTCTAGGAGTGGTCTTCAAATACTTAAGTAACTGTTTTTTAATACATTGTGTTAAATAAATACTCCCTTTTTTCATAGCAATTCCTTTTTTATGTATTACCAAAAATCATGTCCTGAACAAGAATGTTTAAACCAATTTTAGTCATAGTAACCCCAAACTTAAACTAATCAGAATCCAGCAGACTTGATAGGTAAATTGTGGCATATTTATGGAATAGAAAACTACCCATACATTATCAAAAATCAACCATTTATGAATGAAAACGCATGTATAAATATCAAAATTGTATTGAGTCAAAAAAAACAGGAACAAAGGATGCAAGATGCATGTAAAAGGTACTTATAACATATAATCTATAATTCCATTTATATGTAGGCCAAACTCAGGCAATGCTAATCAATGTGATATGAACCAAAGCACTGATTGCTCATGGGAGGTGGTAGATTGATAGAAAAGGGCCAAGAGGGACCTTTATTAGATGATGAAAATACTCCATATTTTGATGTCGACATTTGTCAAGCTGTGCATATAAGATTTGTGCATTTTACTGTATGAAAGTTGTTCCTCATAGGTTAAAAGATATTGCCACCACAGTGATGTTAGCAAGTGCCATGCAGTGTCATGGAAAAATCCATTTTTAGTTAAAAAAGTAACTTTTTCTGCCAGGAGGAAAATACTCTATAATTGCTATTGCAGCAGCATAGCAGAGGACACTCATAAAGCAGGCCAGGAAGTTCCTGAGAGAAAGCTGCCAAAGACATTCCTGAGTTCCAAAGCAAAGCAGGCACACGCTTTGTGCACAGGGGATGAGGCAAACCATCCCAAAGGCTATACACCAAGTGAACTTTGAACAGTTAGAGGTTCTATATCAAAGAACTATTCGAAATAGCAATTCAGGTCATGAAATGAAGAAACGATATCTCAACAGAAAATAGCAAGTGATAGAATCCTACAGGACCCAGGGCAGATTCAGTATGTGCAGCACAAAAAGAATGGAGGGTCCAGTGTTATCCAAAAAAAGACAGACTTTAGCAGGTAAGGAAAATTGCTGCTTCCTGAATAAGAAGGACTGTGAACTCATGAATAAATTTATATGGATGTGAATAGAACTATATAAAACATAAATTTTACATAATAAAAGTTTTTCTTTACATTCTTTTAAATAGGTACATTCTGTTTCAATGAATATTTTTCATCTTTTCTACAATAAAAAAAAATCTCCTGTAGTCATTGTTGCAGAACTAACTGAACTGAGTGTGCATTACCTATTAATTCTCTCTGCTTATGCTAAAGATTATTCTTTTAATGCTAATGAATAGTACTTCTTCCCTCAAATCTATACTGGTTTAGAAACCAGATTGAAACTGAAGGCAGGAAGACCTGTAAGCAGGGAAAGTTAAGTTTGTGGGGCTGGTTTGCAATTTAGCAAAGCCTTATTCAGCTCTGTACCAAATTTGATACAGACACTAGTAACAAAATCAGATCCAGGTTTGAATGTATTTTATTAGTATATTATAGATAAAATAAAAGGGAATGGAGAAAGAAAAAAAATAGTATACACTTGTATCAGTAAGTGAAAACCGGAAACTATTTGAAACTTAAATGCATATCTCTAACCATTGTATGACAAGTGCATTTTACATACATATGTTGCCTTATGTTTTCGTATACTGATTGTCTTTGCTTAGAAAATATAAAACAAATATTGGCCATTTCCTTGGATAACACATTTTTCCAGACTCAGTCTCATGAGCAAAACTGAGATTTTCTTGAAGAGAAACAAACTCTTTGGAGTCTCCTCAAGACTCTAAGAAATTCGCATGTGATCCAGAAAGATATTTTTTGTTGTTGTTAATTTTTTTTTCAATTTTTGATTTTGTTTGTTTTCAATCACAACCAATTTAAAAGCCTACCTAATAGTAGTTCCACTTTTTTTTTCTTCTGGCCAGCTTGGTGTTAAAATAACAATTATCATGGTAGGAAAGAGTCGACATACACAAGACCATTTTCTCCATATTGAGCAACAACAAAAGCTTTATGTAAGGAAATGTTCCTTTCATCTGTCAGCTGCTGCTCCCATCACTGATGTGAGGCCATTGGCAGGGAGTACTTGAATAGGTCAGTGCACCATCAGCTTTGAGACAAGCAGATAAGCCCTCTGTCTTTACCCTGCTGCTGTCTAGTTGGGCAACTGTGGGGAACTTTTATTAGCCACTTAAAAATTAAGAAAAAGATAACATTCCTCCTAGTATGTATACCGTTCAGTAATACATGGGAAAATTCAACAAAAACATCTGCTATCCATTTATGCTGCAACATATTAGGTTCCTAAATTAGTTTACTGTAATCGCCTTAACATATTATCACAAATTTGGTGACTTCAAACAACAGAGTTACTTTCTCACAGTTCTGAAGACTAGAAGGTCAATATCAATTTCACAGGCCATGTTATCTTTGGAGACTCTAGGGGAGAACCTACCTATTGCATCTTCCAGTTTCTGATGATTATGGGTATTCTTTTGCCTGAGTCCACATCACTCTAGTCTCTGCCTCCATCTTCAAAAACCTTCTGCCCTTCCGTGTGTGTGTGTGTGTGTGTGTGTGAGTGTAGTTTGTATGTGTTTCTCTCTTATAAGGGCACATATAACAGTGTAAAGCCCACCCAGATAATGCAGGATTCTTTTTTTGTTTTGTTTTTATTTTTACAGACTGCATTTTGATTCATTGTATGCAAATGGGGTACAACTTTTCATTTCTATGGTTGTGCAAGATGTGGATTCACACCATTCATGTAATCATACATGTGTATTAGGTAATAATGTCTGTCTCAGTCTGCTATCTTTCCTTCCCCCACCCTCTCTCAGGTTTAATTCCTAGATCCTTGATCCATTTTGAGTTGAGTTTTTTACAGGGTGAGAGATAGGGGTTTAATTCCATTTTATTGCATATGGATTTCCAGTTTTGCCAGCACCGTTTGTTGATGAGACTATCTTTTCTCCATTGCATGTTTTTGGCACCTTTGTCTAGTATGAGATAACAGTACTTATGTGGATTTGTCTTTGTGTCTTCTATTCTGTACCATTGGTCTACCTATTTTGGTGTCACTACAATGCCTTTTTTTGTTACTATTGCTCTGTAGTATAGTTTAAGGTCTGGTATTTTGATACCTGCTGCATCACTCTTCCTGCCCAGAATTGCTTTGGCTATTCTGCGTCTTTTGTTCTTCCAGATGAATTTCATGATTGCTTTCTCTATTTCTATGAGGAATGGCATTGCAATTTTAATTGGAATTGCATTAAATCTGTATAGAGCCTTAATTTGACAAACTCTTTTAAGACACTTTTTCCAAATAAAGTAACACTTATAGGACATAGGCATTAAGCTGTGGACACCACTGATAAGGCAAGGCCATTTTTCAGTTCTTAACAGTGCTCAGTAAATGTTAGAAAGCTTTCTCTGTGATATACGCAATCTCTCTGAGTATGGGTTGTTCCCCTTGTATTCACCGTGTGGACATGAGGAACAAGAATTTTATCCTGTTCATTACCTGAAACAATATTTGTGGAACTGACCTATCAGCAGCAGGTGCAGAAAATATATTTTTTTCACTATGGTTGGGAATAACAAGACATCAAAAAAAACTCTTAGGAGTTTTCTTCTTCAGGCAGCAGATCATTCCATTAAACAAAACAGAAATATTAAGATTACTTTCTCCAGACGGCAGCACTCAACTAAATGCAGCTTAAAAAGCAGTATTTTTGAGGTAACAAGAGTGTGTACATTTTCTGGGATATTTATATTTGTACAAAAAATATGTAATATTCACACATTTAGTTATTTGAATTTGGTGTCTACAGAAAACACAGTCAGGAAAACATTGAGATTTGCAAAGTGGGACACGTATAAAACAGAATGTGGTGAAAGTACCTAGCTTGACAGACGGCTGAGGGGGAAATTATGAAGTGGTTGGTGAGACATTTGAATTTTTTAAAAAAGAGCAATGGAAAACTATGAATTAATGCATTATTAATTGTGCTAAAAATTTCCTACCAAAATAAAAGGCAAAATCTTCTGCACACAAATGTATGCTAAAGATCTTTCCTAATCACATGCAAAGAGGATAACTATTTTTTCCCAAAAAAAGCAGGTTACATATTTTAAATATTACACTTTCATAAAGCTTCTACATAATTATTTGCAGAAAAATTTCACAAAAACAATTCTTTCTTAAATGTTTGAAGGAATGTTTATATAATTAAAATGTAGAAAATATAGCAAGAGGAATCTCAAGCTATATTTTCCTTCACCCAAGAAGAAAAGATTGAAAATGGAAACTAGGACAGGAATTACCTTCCATCTTTTCATCATGCACTCTTCTTTTTGGTGGGGTGGGTGCTGGGTATTGAAACCAGGGGAACTCGACCACTGAGCCACATCCCCAGCCAGCCCTATTTTGTATTTTATTTAGAGGCAGGACCTCATTGAGTTGCTTAGTGCCTCCCTTTTGCTGAGGCTGGCTTTGAACTTTCAATCATTCTGCCTCAGCCTCCCCAGCTGCTGGGATTACAGGCATGTGCCACTGTACCCAGCTTCATTCTGCACTTTTACAATCAACAAATTAGCATCCACATGAAGTGCTATCAGTTTCTCTTATAAGCAATCCCTAACCTGAACAGTTATTTTATTGTTCAAATCTTTAGCTATACAAAAACTAGCCTGATCTCAGTATATTAACCATGAACCTTTTTAAAACATATAGGGTGCATGGAATGCATAGATAGATCATTAGTTTATTGTTATTTATGTCATAATGTCATTTAATTCTTACAGGAAAAGCATTCAATGGGTTCTTATATAATACACTTTTACTGAGGAAGTTGGAGCTCAGAGAATAATTTGTTAAAAAGTTTGAAGCTAGTAGAGCAGAACAAACGTCTAAACAAAGATCTCTAACTCCAAAATTTCATCTGCAGTGTTTCTTCTGTGCTGTTAACATGCTACTGCATTTCCTTTCAGTCTTCTTTTCTAGAACTATTTTTATATTACTAATCATAATGAGTGTGCAGTTTGCAAAACAAAATTTAAAAAACCGTATAAAGAAGCTATATTTAATGTGCAATAGAATGCCTCAGCCTCTGTCAGGTAGTTTTACTCGATCCCCTTGGACACTGTTTTTTTCCACCTAGTATGACTAATGTGTAAATATGGTCTTCCACAAATATTTTGTAATGTCCTAGAAGATATCACATGATTGTGTAATCCCCAATGCACACACACAAATAGCTGAGCACTAAATCAGATTCTTATTATTCTAACAGACTCTAATCAGTGCTTGTACTTTTGGATGCTCTTTACACAAGTTATCTGTGATCTTCACAATCTTGCGGAGTGAATATTATGATGAAGAAATTGAGACTCAGAGATGCTCAGGTCACATGGTGCATAGTATCTTTGCAAGAATGAGGAAAAGGCTTCCCTATTTTCAGACAGAAGCAACCTGAGTATCCCTTAGCAAGATCTGGCTGTATCCTCACTGGCTAAGAGATTTGGGCAGTACACAAGCTTAACAATACACAGAACCTCTGTTATGAGAACATAGCTAATAAATAGCAAATAAGGTTTAACATCAAATTATTTGGCAAGACACATATGTATCCAATATGCTATAAAAATGAAATTTCTGAATGCCTGCACAACCCTCCTCCAAATTCCTATGAAACTTGACAAATTAGTTTGGAGACACCATTGGGGCTACTATTTTGACCACACCCATGGCTCTATCTTTCCCATTTTTGCCACTGAGTAACATGATGCTGCATACTTTGTTCTTCATGCTTCAAGGAAAAAAAACATTCTGGTATCAAAGATTCATATATTAAATAGGAATCAAACCAATTAGATTGAAGGTGTTGGGCTGACTTATTTGATGTTCTAAGGAATGCTTACACTGCTGTGGAATTCTGATTCTTAAGATTTTCCAGTTTAAAGAACTCTTATGTTGGACCCATATTTGAAAGAAAGAGACTTGTGTAAATGGAAGAGTCACCATGTGCAGGGTAGGTCATTGTCAGGCCTGGCTGAGGATTTCTCAAGTGCATTGAATTATGGAGCGAGAAGTCAATCCTCCAACTGTGTGGCTATGGTTATATAGTGAAGAAGGCCTTTCAGCAGAGATATTCTGCTCTCCTCAGACTCTCATTTAAAGTGGAATAAAAATCAGATCTCCCAGGGCTGCTCTACTACGTGATGGATTTTGCACTCTTGGTAAATTCCCAAATTTTGGCTCTATCTTCATGTGGAACTAAAAACTTAGATGCTACATTCACTGAAGGCCTTGCTTATCCTTGATCTTGCATTTATATATGAGTCATTTGCATAATTTGTTTGCGAGTGAGGTAGTCAAATTAATTAATGAACTCAGTCAAATCCAATTGTTATTCTTAACAGTATTAATGTCTGATCCAGCTTTTTGGTCTTGCTTATCACACAGTATTTTATCTTATTTGTATTTCAAACTTACTCTACTTCAATTTGCTCATTCTTATTAAGTTTGATAAAAAAAAAATGTAAAACATTTTTATGAAAAGATAAAAAAAAATGCAGTCATAGCCAGTTTGAGTTAAAAAGGACTTTTTATGGCACCTAGACCAATTTCTTAAATAGATAATCATTGCTCTAGGGCATATAGAACCATATACAAATGTTTTCCTTTTTTTTTTTTTGATGCTCCTGTCTATATAAACACTTGCATTAAAATTTATTAGAAAACTCATAGGTCTCACTTAATTGATGATCATGTAAAATAATGGGTAGGGAAGAATTTACAGATTTATTTATCATCAGTTAGTGCAGATAAAATTCTAAATACCTTCTCATCCTCTTCAAGTTCATATATTCTACCTTTATGTTCTATATTTTGAAATTTGCTACCTTTGACTAATTTGACATCTTCATACCTTAAAAATAATTCAACGATGTTGTTATTATCCATAATACAATAGTTTTATACAACCTGATTGTATTGCAATACTATAAAATTACTTTTCTCTGTCATTCTCTAATACTAGGTACTTAATTATTTCCCATATTATTTTTATTATCCATTGTACTAACTATGGATAATATTCTATTGGTCTTCTCCGGAGTTATTACTATGCATTGCTGACAATGACCATGAATGCAAGTTTCATCCATATTGAACAGAAAAATGTAAATAGCAATTCACGTTCTGGTAATGTTAAATTTACTATTTGGAATTTGTTTGATATAATGTAGAATAATACATCATCCAATAATATTTCTCTTGAACTCTTCAGGTCTTAACCATGGCTTTCATTGAGTGTAATTTACTTCAATTTAAACCATATCCTTGTTTTCCACACACAACCAACAGTAGGATAGACAAAGGATAGGCAAAGGATTCACAAGTAGAGTAATAAATGGTTTTACTTACTAAAAGAATATCTGTTCTTTAGCCAGCATGGCTTAAGACTGACCTGCAACAGGAAAACATCACTGCATCAACTGGATACAAAAGAGGATATCAACTGGAAAATCTTGTTTTATGAGAGGAGGAAAAGTTTCAAAGTCTGTGGAAGAGATCAGCTCTGTTGCTGGAGAGGATGTGGCACAGAGGCCATGTAGAGGGTGACGTGGCCATCAGGAATGTCAGTGACACAGGAACACAGAGTAAAGGATGCCTACTGCCCTCAATTGCTTTTTCCTGGAGGCTTAACCAAGGTTGGAATATGAATGAATGTGAATGTACACATAAAATGACACATATGGCTTAAGCCCAGGGTTTCTCAGTGAACCATCAGTAACCCAGAGTCTAAACTCAGCCTCAGTCAAATGTGTGTGAGAATAAACAAGTCACACCATTCAGAAAACTAAAGCTCATTCAATCTGTACAAAGAAATATCATGCTGGTTAATGGTGGCAATCAACTTGCCAGGCCTGAGCTCAAAAGCATTACCCTTAGAAAACTACCTTGTGTCAGTTCAAGGGCATCTATTTGACCCTTTGCATAGAAGCAGAGTTCAGAGAACAACCAGACATGTATTGTAGAATGGGGCCCATGCAGCTCTTGACACTGGCGTGGGGAACCATATTGGAGACTGCTGTTCCAGGCTGGTCCCAGGTTACTAAGGTAAGCCTTAGAATTTTCAGAAGTACTCCACACTACAACTCCTCCTGAGTGTCTGACTAGATCAAAAAGAGAAACTGAAGGTGATAAAACAGTTTTTAGGCACTCACAGATTTCCCAGAGAACTAGTTCTCCATCTCAGGCCTTCAGTTACATGGAGGTCTGCCCTACCAGTGATTGTTCCACAGAATTTAAGAACTTGAAAGGAATCTAAAGTGCAGTTTGCCAATTCAGAAATTTCATTCCAATCTATGCTATGTCCACTAAGCAGTCATCTCCGTGCACTTGAGTATTTCCAGTGATGGGAATCTTACCATCTCCTATAACACAATACACTTTCCCTTAAATAGGCCAGAGACACTACTGTAAGAAATCTGTGTTCTCATGGATTAAACTTTCCAACCACATGGCAAGAACTTCAATCCTCTTTAATAGAATGCTTCTTCCATTATATGAGAACAATAGTAAGTTTCTTCTATCCAGGTTAATCACCTGTTTCATTAGCCATATGCAATCTACTCTTGAATTCTCAGCATTCTTATTTTTCTACTTTATCAATATTGCTCTAAAATATGAGAAGATGTGCTGCAATAGATTTGAGGCTTTTATTTTCAGAAATATTTATTGGGATTTTCTTACTATGAAATTCTGATTATTTCATTGGACAACATATTTGATCAAAAGTAAACCTTTGGAATTCCTTAGGTTTTAATTCCTCCAACAGATTGTTATTATTTTCTATGTGGTATATTAGTAACATACAGCTGTATGTCCCTGACAAACTTCATAAAGTAACTGATAAAGAAATAAAAATATAATTTTACTGTAGGCTTAAAAGAAAAATGTATGGAACATTATGTAGGAACTACATAGACAACTAAACTAGCATAAGTGATATTGACAGAGGATAAGGAAAAAAATCAAGCTCACTTTATATTCTGATTATTTCACAAAAAAAACTCTAAGGACTGTTACATATATAAGCCAGTTCTATAAAAACAATATTTAAAGTGAAAAAAAGAAATGAATTTTGTCAAGTAGGGTCTGAAACAATTATAAAATGCACATATGGCTTCTTCAAAATCATTTTTTTCCTAGCAGCTGTGAATGAAATCTTAGGAGAGTTCACTGCAGGCAAATATGCCCTAATATGAAAATCAGCTCCAGAGAGTTCCTCTCTAGAGGTCATGGAAGACTTGGTTGCCAAGTTATAGGATACATGTAGCTCTAATCCATTCTGTACTTTTTACTATCAAGTCCCTGATGTAGAAAGGTAAAAAGTGAAGAATATGCTCTGTGATGATTCTAATACGTTTTTGTTATCAAAGGTAACATAGTGACTAAAGCAAAATTAAATACTTTGTACCAAGTTCTTAAAGCAAACTGCAAAAATCACCAGATTTATGTTATGTTTCATCCACTAGAAGTTTTGATAGGCTGAGACCTTTTTGAACCTAAGGAAAGAATGATTGTATATGAAGTGAGTAGGTGTCATTATCTTTTCAATTTCTGTGGCAATGCACGAACTGTTGCAATCTAGTTGCAAGTATAGGTCTTTAAGTCAGACAGACTTTGTGGGTTCAAATTCTAATTCTCCTACATAAGAGCCATGTCACTCTGGGTGAGTAAATGAAAATGGTAAGATTCATGTGATAGTAATTTGTAAAGTATTTTACAGTTTAGTAGAAATTCTAACATCTGCTGTCTTATTTATCTCATAGTCATTATCTTAGAATATTGGGGTAGTCAATTGGGGCACTTATTCTTTCTTCTTTTCAACATATATTTGTTGAGAATCTACTTTGCATCTGGGTATAATATATTAAGAAAGGTAGATGAGTACTGTGCTTTTGTGCAGATGGAATTCTATCAAAGGAAAACAGGATCAAGTAAACAGGAATACAAAAAACAATTTCAGATTCTAATTGTAAAGATTCAAATAAGATTGGTGATTCAGGCAGGTTTATGCAGGGTGATTAGTAACACTCCACCTTCTTGCCTCATAAAAGCTACTATTTTAGATGAAAACTTGAATGAACAGAGTACGTCAGCCAGAAGATCAGGGTGGGTTGGTGACAAGTGGATTCTCCCAAGCAAATGTCCTAAGAAATAAAGGACTACAAAGGGTTCTCCAACATGCAATGCCAGCCAAAAGGTAGTAGAGACAGGGAAGATGGAGAATAAATGGTCTGGGAGACAGCTAAGGCCAAGATACTTCTGCAGCTGTGGAAATCAGCATGAGACCATTCCAAGGTCACTCAAAACCTTGAGTATATCCAGTGTCTGGATATACTCACTCTAAATGTATCCCTCTTTTTCTTTACTAGATGCCTAGTTTAATAAACCAGACTGCTAAGTCGAATCTACATTAATCAGCTTGCTACCAGTGCAACCAACTTATAAAGAGGAAAGGCTTATTTTGGCTCATAGTTTTCGAGTTTCCATTCCATGATCACACATACCCTTTGTTTTTAGGTCTCTGTGATGTGTGGGATGACAAAGGCAAGGGTGCATTGTGGAACAAAACTGTCCAATTCAGAGCAAGGAAGCAAAAGGGAAGAAAAAGAAACTGTGGTCCCAAAAATGCACTTCAAGGGCATGCCCTAATTATCTGCTACCTCCAAAGAATCCACAATTCTTAAAGGTTCCACTACTTTCCAAAAGCCCTGTGCTGGAGACCAAGCATTTAACACATTTTTGAGGGGCAATTCTGATCCAAACTATATAGCAGGACACAGCAGAAAAGACATTGACATTTTAGAACATCTTTGTATAAAAAAATTTATCTTCTGATAAATTAATGATCTTATTAATATCATCAACAATTGCTGTGGACTTCTAATGTAGCAATCACTCAGCTATGCACTTCTTTTTTAAAATTACTTTTTCTATCAATAACACTGGGAGGATAACAACTAAATCATGAAACACCTTAAAACAACTAGAAACTTACCTGCAATAACATCTAATTACTGGTGAGCCCAACATAGGTCTGAAGCTTCTTATAGATGCACATTTTGATGCAAGTTATCATTAATACTTTCAGGACAATGGGAAACTATAAAATTCATAGTCAGTTCACCTTAGCATTTAGTCAAACATTAGTGTTGAGAGTTTCTAGGGGTAGAGTTTTATGATAGTGCTAAAGTTTATCTTAGAAGGGTAAAAAATATGCATGCCTTTGTCGGGTAAGAACAAGTAGGAGGATATGATAGTGATGAGGCTTATCTTATATTGAGTAGCTGTTATTAATTTGGTGCGACCACTAATGAGAACATTTTTTTATTGTCTTTTTAGAATTAGATGTGAACTTATAATGCAAGAACATTCTACTTTCATATTTTGCAGCATGATGATTATTACCATTACAGGCCCTGGAATCAGTCCTATCAAGATTCAAATTTTGGTTCTTCTTTATAAAAACTGCATAACTGTGAACAAATTACCAACTTCCATGTTTCCTCATCTTTAGTGGAAAATAATAATAGTACCCAGTTTATTACAGCACTCATCAAAATAAATCAAAATATACACATAAAGTATATAAACAATGTCTAACACATAGCCATAGATTGATTTCAAGAACATTAGCTGTTATTATGACTACTATCATTATTGTGCTTTACAAGGATAATGTTGTGCTTTCTCCTTACCGTAAAGCTGACTGGATAACTGCCTGTCACAATGCATGCTATGGCTTGTGTTTTTGCAGTAAGATGAGCCCAGTGCCATTCTGTTCCACTTACATAACATTTCTCTGAATACTATTTTTCCTCCTATGTGTTTAAAAATAGCAGAACAAATGTTTAGTCTGAAATTTAATTATCAGCTCTGAAACCTGAAGATTTTCCATTGTTCCAAATGAAGAAATCATTTTTTTAGCCCCTCTAGCTATTAAAGTAGAAACAGCGGTCATTTTCTCTATTTTTTGTTTAACAAAATCTGACTGTGAACTGACTATGCATGTGCTAGGTACTGTTTAGGTTGTAATACAGAAATCAATGATATAGAGTTCCTATGCCTTATAAAACTCCATTTTTTCTTTTTTCCGGTGGTTTTATTGTTGTTACCCTATTTTACTCTTCATGCATATTAACAAAAATGAAATGGAACTCATAAATCAGTCCTGTCAGGAGGCAGTCCTGCAATCGCTAGAACAACAAAGAAGGGGCAAAACAACGTAAAACTTGTCTCCCTGGGAGGCCAGGGTTTGTTGTGAGATGATTCTCCTTAGAAGCATGTGGAAGTGATAGCACTCACCTGTGATGTATGCCACCTTTAAAGTGACTCCCTAAAGTCATTGGCTGCAGGGACAGAGCCAGAGGCAGAAACCCTGTCCTCTGATTCTGACACCCTTACATTTTCTACAATATTATATTTCCATTGTTAGCAGCTTATTTTTGGAGATTAGTCTCTTGATGCAGCAGTTAATTCAAGGAATTTATGAAAGTCAAGTTTACATCCATAACAGTTTTAAATTATATAAAATAATAAACTCCTCAAGGTTGGTGAACATGTCTTACTCATGGTTTAATGCCATTTTCGAGCTGCTAATCAGAGAAATTAACACATCTACTGAGTGACTGATAAATTTGAAAAAGAAATCTGAGATAAAGAATAATTCATTCCTACATGGAAAAGAACCTATGATTTTAAGGAAGCTTTTGTAAACATCTTATTTGACAATTTTTAATACCTAAATGCACAGGATCTCTTGTTCAATGCATTTACAGAACTTTTATAGGAGGAAATTCGTCAAAAGCTGGATCTTGATGTTATAGGGAGAGAAAACAAGTAGAGTCATATGATGCCCTCAAAAAACACTCATGAACTTGGCTGCAACTTTCTCATGGCTAATTAGTAGAAACGGTAGCAAATAGTAAACAGAAGTCATCAGTAAAACTAGCGAGCAAAGATCTGGTATCAAGATTATGAAATCTTGTCTGAAACCAAAAAGCAAAAAGCTGAATTTGGCCAACACAAACAAATGTGTAGAGATTAAATGGGAAAGCATAATGATAATTGTCTTTAAAGAATAGTTCATCTAATGACAGTGCAAATTATTTTTTTTCTTTAACATTCCACTTGATTTTTTAGTGATCAAATACTGTAGTCTAAGCCGAGGCCCTTTATGACCTGTTCAAGACCCAAAGGCAAAAAGCATCAGGGATTGAATTCTCCAAGGCTTCCCAGGACTTCAGGAAGATCAAAATGTATAAAAAAAGAAACCCCTGACAAATATAGTTCCCTGTAAGCACACTGACAAAGTAACTCCTTCATTTAATGAAAACTGTCAAGTGAGATGATATTCTAGGAAGTGTGCAAATGAGCCACTGCAGAAACAGAAAAAAGTAATGGGTCCAGGACAAACATTTTTTTTTCTATCTCAAAACAGAAAACAACACAATTGTAGGAGCCTTGGGACTGACGTGCTCCTCTCAGATATGTGCCCTTGTTTTCAGCAAGGCACTGAAAGTATCATCTCAAGAGCATCAATCAAGCACAATGCTGAAAAATCAACTACCCCAAAATACACAGTTCTCCCATTGCTGAAGTGGAAGAAAATCTATTCTCCCTGTACTATTATACAGCTCACATAGGTATTACACGACAACACTTCTTTTCATTTACACCCCTTATGAACTTGATTGATAAAGAAGAAAACATGCTCACAATCACAGAGGGAGGGAGACAAGAAATTCTAGAAGCAGATTTTACCTTTTGTTACAAATAATGAACTGAAAAGCAAGTCTAGATTCAGTGGCCCATGATGTAACAAGACAGGGTGCCAGCATTCTCTCAAGGAAAACTTTGCTGTGTTAGTCAGCTTTCCGAAGCTGTAATAAAAAAACCCTGAGATAATTAGCTTACATAGAGAAAAGATTTACTTTTGGCTTATTGTTTCACAGGTTTCAGTCCATGATCACTTGATTCCCTTGCCTTTGGATCTGTGGCAACATAGCACATCATGGTAGGAGCTTGTGGTGGAGCAAGCTGCTCACCCCAAGTCAAAAAGAAAAGAGGAGGGTGGGATGGGGTCTTAATATGACCTTCAAGACTACACCCACAATGATCTAGCTTTCTTCCATTAGGCCCCACCTCCTAAAGGTTCTAGGACCTCCTAACTGTGCCATGGACTCCATGGGCCTTTGGGGTGCATTTTAGATCTAAACTGTAGTAATTAAAATATCAAAATATTTCCAAATTATACTCTTTAAATTAAATGTTTTCGTGATGGGGATTATTTATCAGAAATGGGAAACTGATTACAGGCTCAGTCCCCATCGTTGGTCAGTAGATTTGCTTTTATTCTGATAGATTCACATGCCAGGCTCACCTCCCAAACTAAATAATAAAGGGCAGGGCTAACTTCTACTTGCTCCTCCCTACTCTGAGGCAGATGGCTGCAGCATGGTTTATAATAGACACGGCCAAAGAAGGTACAAGGACCCCACAAATTCTTCAGTGTAGCTAGAAAAACATTATGAAATGAAATGCTTCTACATGAAGAATAGAGTATTTTTATTTCCCCAAAGTTAAGCTCTATGAAATAAAAGTCTCTGTGGAGTTTATCTAAAACCGTTAGGAGTTTCACAGAGCGATGTAAGAACTTCTGTTTTCCAGAAAATAAATACAATATGAGCAAACACAGCAACAAAAATCACAACACTATTCTAAATCAAACAAACACACCACCAGTTCTATGACTCACTGAAAACAACAGACCTCACAGGATTCTGGATTTAGAAAGATTTTCTTTGTAGTTTGACAAGAAGTGTTTTTCTACTGATAATCAGGTTTAAGGGAAAAGCGCTGCCGGGTAGCTGAGCTCAAGATTAAATGGATCAGGATCAGATAAAAATTTCAAAATGATTCTTTTTTCTGTTTCCATTTGATCTTCTCTCTGAAAATATCTGTCTTAAGAACAAACATATTGCAAATGTGCTATTTTTGTGGAGCAGATAGACAAGTGATAATCACAGGGTTGATAACATCTGTTTGCTTCCAGACACACATGCAAACACAGACATACACACAATGAAATGATGTTCTTACACCATTTTAACTATTTTTCTTCATCAAATATATGTACTGAGTTATGATTTTCTCTATTAAATAAGACTCCTGAAAATATTTTTATATTTCTATCTTTCTCAAACATTTCACATGCTGATGATCATGCCTACCTTTGAGAAAACTTAAAGGGCTATTTATAATCTTGATTATGCTGTCATCATTAAATAAAAATTCTAACAACTTAAAAGGTAGTGATAGTATATGAGCTTATACTTAGGAAATAAAGTTAATCAAAAAACAAAAATGTGATTTTAAACAACCTAAGAAAAAACACGAGACAAAGATGGTTTGTTCTATTTTTCTCTTACAACATAAACAAACATTTTATAAGAGATGCATTAACATTTAATAAAAAACAGAACAATGATCTGTGACAGACTCCAGGCACAAATGACAATTAGCAAGCTTCAAAAGTGAGTGTGATGATGAATGTAAGACTATGGCTCATAAATCAACCTAAGACTTCTGGGATCATGTGAAAATTAGTCAATAGGCAGTCTAAAAAAGCTGTATAAATTGTTTTTAAAGTACTCCTTAGGATATGGAAGAAGAGATATTGAAATGAATTTCTTTGGTATATTTATCATATTTTTGTAGCACTTAGAACATGTTAGGGATGAGGCTATATCATAGTGTTAGAGCATGTGCTCATATTATCAAGGACTAGAGTTTGATTCCTAGCACTAAAAAGAAAACAGAATATATGTTTAAAATGAACAAGGAACTATCAGGGTTTTTGTTTGACTTCTCTATGATAATGGGAATCTCCTGTCTAGGACTGGACAACCATTATATGGAATATTAGCACCTATTTTATATTACAGCATCATATATAGTGCCATTGCATAATCTGACCTGATGAACTCTCTTGGTCAAGGAAACTGCATAATGAGGTAGGAATCAAATCAGAAAATCAGAGAAGTATTCCTTTTCTCTTCTTTCCTTTACCCCTCACAGCAACCATTAGTCTAAGACAAGCTCCCACTGAGTGAGGAACCTGGTCAACATTGTTTTCTTGACACTTCTTGTCTCTAGGCTCATATTATTATTATTACTATTATTAATATTACTACTAACTGGTACAAACATGATATTATATAGTTAAGAAAGGTGGAAGGTACACCCTATATATCTATATAGCTTTTCAGGAGAAATCTTATCTTTGAATTTGAGGGGGAAAGATATAAGTAAACGTCTTCTTTTTAATCTGTTACTTGAATTTTTGTGACATTTCCTGTAAGTCTCCTCTTACAGAGCCTTCATCAGGACATTTCATGGAATCAAATAGAAACACATCAAAATGAAATTAGATGTGGGAATCTCCTGCTTAATATTAGTATATAGCTTATGAAAATTAAACATTCTTGCAGAGAACACTCACTTGGAACATATTTGCATTATGTTCAGAAAGAAAAATGTATTCCATTATATTACTATGCCAAATTTCTAACTAACTTCCCAAAACATAACCAAGAAAAGTATCTACATAAAAGAACCAAATCCCTACAATTACAATTCAGCATGACAGAAAAATACTCATTAAACAATAGATCTGATAGGAAAAATGTAGAAATTTTTACAATAAAATATAAGATAATCTACTTGTTGAGTCTTTGCTTCATGCAAATATCAAGAAGGAGGGTTTGAAGTGGTAGCACCTTCATCTCTTTTTATTTTTTATAAATAAGGGGAAAATTGATATGCCACACAAGTTATTGCTGCATTTGAATCTGCTAGAAATAAACATGGGCTGCATATCCCTGTTTTAATGATAACTTAACTAGCCGATTTTCACCCAAGGCATCTCAAACTCAAGGCCCGTGGGGTTGCCTCCAGAGACTGAGTCAGACTGCTGCTTGCTATGAAAGGCCCATTTCTTGGAAAATGAAGTAGAAAATGTGAAGAGTTAAGAACAATACATTTGTGAACCTTAAGCAGAAAGTTTAGAAGATGAATATTTTGAATATTTCGATTAATAGCAGAAAAACAGGTGGTTGAGGGAGCAAATTTTCAAATAGAGAATATTATTATAGTTGCACATTTCTGGTCATGATACATGAGAGACATGATCACTCAAAGGACAGAAAAAAAATTGAAAGAATGAATCCCTAGAGTATGAAAGGGAAATACTTACAGCATGGTAAATAAGTGGGACCTTAGGGGCTGGGGCTGTAGCTATGTGGTAGAGCGCTTGCCTTGAACATGTGAAGCACTGGGTTACCTCCTCTGTACCACATAAAAAAATAAAGATACTGTGTCCGTCTACCACTAAAAAGAAATTCAAAAAAATAAATTGGACTTTAATAAGAAAGGCATCTTATCACCTATCAGAAAAGTAGGATAGGTAGTAATGCAATTACATACATGAGTAAATTGTTTATTTAGAAAAGGATATAAGAGATTCTCTGGGTTGCATTCATTTAATCAGTAAAATATATCAGCTGACAGCAATGGGGGAAAGGATGTGTTTTTATTTGAGAAGATTGGAAATTGTCACCTTTGAAAATAAGAAAGCAATACATTAAAGAAGATTGAGGTCAGTAGGCAATAGTGAATAATGATTTCTCAAAATACTTTCATCTGTAAAAGAAATGACAACACTGGCAAAAAATAATAATCAAAATCATCTTTCTAAGAACTCTGAAAATTAATAGTTTGTATTACTGGAAAGTGATTATTCAAGGTGAATGGCTGCAACTTGGTAAGAATAGTGAACATTGTAGCATTTTAACAGCCCCAATCCCGTTCAAATCTCTCTTCCCTATATCGTAGCTTTGAAAACTAGTAGCCTTATAGTCACAATAAAAGTCAGCTTCCTGGTAGCCACTGAAGAGGGCAGAGTGGGTTCAGAGCTCCTCTTAAACCCAACTCCTAGATAATTGTCATTATTTTACCTGTTAAGCAGTTGCGTGGAAAATTCTGTTTGCAAAAGTTTGTCCTTATTTGACTTGACTCACTACTATTTGAAGCTCACCATAGTATAGCCTTATCTCTGGAGTAGGAGAGGGAATTTCAAATCTGTGTGAAGAAAGATCTGTCCCATTTCATGGTAGGTGAAACCCTGTCCCAAAGTGTTGTGCTTAATAAGTACAGATTTTCAACCTGCAAACTTCATGATTTCAAATGTTTATAACTTGGTGAATGGTAATATCACATACTGACAAAGAAAGTTTCTCAAAATAAAGGGGTAGTTTGCTCAAGATCAATATCCAAGTCAGGAATGCTGACTCCTGCTGCAATTACCCGCCACATTATAACTTCAAACCACTGTAATTGCATTTAATTAATTGTGTAATGTTTCATTGTGTTTGCTATTTAAGTTGGTCAAATTTATGTTGGTTTGAATTCCAGTTTGAACTGAAAAAAAAATAATGAATTGTAGACATACGTCAATACTCTACATGATAAAATAGCAAACATTTGAACTAACTGCAACTGAATTTTCACTCCTGTAAGTGGTAAAGCTTGGTTTAAAATTAGAAATACACTGAATCAAGGAATATTACATTGAAGAATTTTAGAAATTTGTACTGCTTCGATCGTTTCTATCCTTCTTAATAATTTTCTTTAAATTCCTGAGAGTTATGGGAAAGTAAACAAACTTTTAAATTTCCTTACATTTCCTACATGTGTACAAGTCCACAAATCTCATGGGGGTTGATCAAATTTGCAATGGATGCAGAATACTATATTTCATGAAAGTATTTTTCAAAACTGTCTAAATAATAGGGATCTAAACTGCATATTTCAGGACATTGTCTCTTTTTTCTTTGAAAATATATAAGTGATTTCATTTTTATTTACTTATTTATTTAAAGAATTAAGTTAATTATACTAATTCTACTAGTGATAAATTTCGGGGCTGGGTTCTTCATAGTTCAACAAGTTGTTTTATCTGAGTGTGTGATGTGTGTGTACATGTGCGTGTGAATATTTTTTAAATATCTTAAATCTTTTTTTTTAAATTTTTTATTTACTTATTGATTCATTGAAAACAAATGGAGTACAGCTATTGTTTCACTGGTTGTACACAAAATAGAGTCACACCATCTGTGCGTTCATACATGTACACAGGGCACTGGTATCTGTCACACATTCTGTTATTATGTTTACCCCCCACCCCGCCCCCACCCCGCCCTTCCCTCTATGCTATCTATCCTTCCTCCATTCTTGCCACCCTTCCCCCCCCATTATGCATCATCATTCATTTATCAGTGAGAACATCCGGACTTTGGGTTTTTGGGATTGGCTGACCTCACTTAGCATAACAGTCTCCAACATCATCCATTTACCTACAAATGCCATAATTTTACTCTTCTTTATGACTAATATTCCATTGTGTATATATACCACAGTTTCTTTATCCATTCATCTACTGAAGGGCATCTAGGTTGGTTCCACAATCTAGCTATTGTGAATTGAGCAGCTATGAACATTGATGTGGCTGCATCACTGAGGCAATCTGATTTTAAGTCCTTTGGGTATAAGCCAAGGAGTGGGATAGCAGGGTCAAATGGTGGATCCATTCCAAGTTTTCTAAGGAATCTCCACACTGCTTTCCAGAGTGGCTGCACCAACTTGCACTCCCACCAGCAATGTATGAGTGTACCCTTTTCCCCACATCCTCGCCAACACCTGTTGTTGCCTGTGTTCTTGATAAAAGACATTCTAATTGGGGTAAGATGAAATCTTAAGGTGGTTTTGATTTGCATTTCTCTTATAACGAGTGATGTTGAACATTTTTTCATAAATCTGTTGATTGCTTGTAGATCTTCCTCTGTAAAGTGTCTGTTCATTTCCTTGGCCCATTTATTGACTGGGTTATTAGTGTTTTGGTGTAAAGATTTTTGAGTACTTGGTAGATTTTGGAGATTAGTGCTCTATCTGAAGTGTGTGTGGCAAAGATTTTCTCCCACTCTGAAGGCTCTCTCTTCACATTGCTGATTGTTTCCTTTGCTGAGAAGAAGCTTTTTAGTTTGACTCCATCCCAATCATTGATTCGTGCTTTTATTTCTTGCACTTTGGGAGTCATGTTAAGGAAATCTGGTCCTAGGCCAACATGATGAAGATTTGGACCTATTTTCTCTTCTATTAGGTGCAGAGTCTCTGGTCTGATTTCTAGGTCCTTGATCCACTTTGAGTTGAGTTTTGTACAGGGTGAGAGATATGGGTTTAGTTTCATTTTGCTGCATATGGATTTCCAGTTTTCCCAGCACCATTTGTTGAAGAGGCTGTCTTATCTCCATTGCATGTTTTTGCCTCCTTTGTCAAGTATGAGATACCTGTACTTATTTGGGTTTGTCTCTGTGTCCTCTATTCTGTACCATTGATCTACCTGCCTATTTTGGTACCAATACCATGCTGTTTTTGTCACTATTGCTCTGTAGTATAGTTGGAGGTCTGGTATTGTGAAACCCCCTGCTTCGCTCTTCTTGCTAAGGATTGCTTTAGCAATTCTGGGTCTCTTATTCCTCCATATGAATTTCATGATTGCTTGCTCTATTTCTATAAGGTCCATCATTGGGATTTTAATTGGAATTGCATTGAATTTGTATAGCATTTTTGGAAGTATGGCCATTTTGACAATATTAATTCTGCCTATCCAAGAACATGGGAGATCTTTCCATCTTCTCAGATGCTCTTTAACTTCTTTCTTTAGCGTTCTGTAGTTCTCAGTGTAGAGGTCTTTCACATCTTTTGTTAGATTGATTCCCAAGTATTTTATTTTTTTTGAGGTTAGTGTGAATGGGGTAGTTTTCCTAATTTCTCTCTCAGAGGATGCATCACTTACGAATAAAAATGCATTGGATTTATGAGCATTAATTTTATATCCTGCTACTTTACTGAATTCATTTATGAGTTCCAGAAGTTTTCTGGTGGAATTCTTAGGATTTTCTAGATAGAGAATCATGTCATCAGCAAATAGGGATAGTTTGATCTCTTCTTTTCCTATTCGTATTCCTCTAATTTCTTTGGTCTGTCTAATTGCTCTGGCTAGAGTTTCAAGAACAATGTTGAATAGTAGTGGCGAAAGAGGGCATCCCTGCCTTGTTCCAGTTCTCAGGGGGAATGCTTTCAATTTTTCTCCATTTAGAATGATGTTAGCTGTGGGCTTGGCATAAATGGCCTTTACAATGTTAAGGAATGTCCCCACTATCCCTATTTTTTCTAGTGTTTTGAGCATGAAGGGGTGCTGTATTTTATCAAATGCTTTCTCTGCATCTATTGAAATAATCATGTGGTTCTTGACCTTAAGTCTGTTGATGTGGTGAATTACATTGATTGATTTCCGGATGTTGAACCAACCTTGCATCCCTGGGATGAAACCCACTTGATCATGGTGCACTATCTTTTTAATATGCTTTTGTATGCGATTCGCTAAAATTTTGTTAAGAATTTTTGCATCTATGTTCATTAGAGATATGGGTCTGAAATTTTCTTTCCTTGATGTGTCCTTCTCTGGTTTTGGTATCAGGGTTATATTAGCTTCATAGAATGAGTTTGGAAGGGTTCCCTCCTCCTCTATTTCGTGAAATACTTTGAGGAGTATTGGAATGAGCTCTTCTTTGAAGGTCTTGTAGAACTCGGCTGTGAATCCATCTGGTCCCGGACTTTTCTTTGTTGGTAGGCTTTTGATGACTTCCTCTATTTCATTGCTTGAAATTGGTCTGTTTAAGTTGTGTATGTCCTCCAGATTCAGTTTGGGTGGCTCATATGCCTCTAGGAACCTGTTGATGTCTTCCAGGTTTTCTATTTTGTTGGAGTATAAATTTTCAAAGTAGCTTCTTATTATGTTTTGTATTTCAATTGTGTCTGTTGTAATATTTCCATTCCCATCACGAATTTTAGTAATTTGGAGTTTCTCTCTCCTTCTCTTTGTTAGCGTGGCTAAGGGTTTATCAATTTTGTTTATTTTTTCAAAGAACCAACTTTTTGTTTCGTCAATTTTTTGAATTGTTTCTTTTGTTTCAATTTCGTTGATTTCAGCTCTGATTTTGATTATTTCCTGTCTTCTACTACTTTTGGTGATGATCTGTTCCTCTTTTTCTAGGGCTTTGAGCTGTAATGTGAGGTCATTGATTTGTTGACTTTTCATTCTTTTATTAAATGCACTCTCTGCAATGAACTTTCCTCTTAGCACTGCTTTCATAGTGTCCCAGAGATTTCGATATGTTGTATCTTTGTTCTCGTTGACCTCTAAGAATCTTTTAATTTCTCCCCTAATGTCTTCTGTTATCCATGTATCATTCAATAGTATATTATGTAATCTCCAGGTCTTGGAGTAGTTTCTGTTTCTAACTTTATCATTGATATCTAATTTCATTCCATTATGATCTGATAGTATACAAGGTAGTATCTCTATGTTTTTGTATTTGCTAAGAGTAGCTTTGTGGCATAACATATGGTCTATTTTAGGGAAGGACCCATGAGCTGCTGAGAAGAAAGTGTATTCGCTTTTTGATGGATGGAATAGTCTATATATGTCTGTTAAGTCCAAATTAGCAATTGTGTCATTGAGTCCTATGGTTTCTTTGTTCAATTTTTGCTTGGAGGATCTGTCCAACGGTGAGAGAGGAGTGTTAAAGTCTCCGAGTATTATTGTGTTTTGGTCTATTTGATTCCTGAAATTGAGAAGGATCTGATTGACATACATGGATGCACCATTGTTTGGTGCATAAATATTTATGATTGTTATGTCTTGCTGATTTATGCTTCCTTTAAGCAGTATGAAATGTCCTTCTTTATCCCTTCTGACTAACTTTGGCTTGAAGTCTGCTTTATCTGAAATGAGAATGGAAACCCCAGCTTTTTTACTCAGTCCATGTGCATGGTATGTTTTTTCCCCAACCTTTCACCTTTAGTCTGTGGGCATGTTTTTCTATGAGATGAGTCTCTTGAAGGCAGCATATCGTTGGGTCTTTCTTTTTAATCCAGTCTGCCAGTCTATGTCTTTTGATTGATGAGTTTAGGCCATTTACATTCAGGGTTATTATTGAGATATGACTTGTATTTCCTGTCATTTTAGCTTTTTTAGGGTTTTTAGCTTAACTTTGTTTCTCCTTTGATGGACTCTTTCTTTAGGGTAGTTCCTCCCCATGATGACTGAGATTGTTATTTTTCATCTCTTCCTCTTTGAATACCTTGTTGAGAATGTTCTGTAGGGCAGGCTTTCTCTTTGTGAATTCTTTAAGCTTTTGTTTATCATGGAAGGATTTTATTTCGTCATCAAATCTGCAGGTAAGTTTTGCTGGTTATAAGATTCTTGGTTGACATCCGTTTTCTTTCAGAGCTTGAAATATGTTGTTCCAGGCCCTTCTTGCTTTTAGGGTCTGGGCTCAGAAATCTGCTGATATCCGTATTGGTTTCCCCCTGTAGGTAATCTGCTGCTTTTCTCTCGCAGCCTTTAAAATTCTATCTTTGTTTTGTATGTTAGGTATTTTCATTATAATGTGCCTTGGTGTGGATCTATTGAAATTCTGTGCATTTGGTATCCTGTAGGCCTCTTGTAATTGATTTTCCATCTCATTCATCATATTTGGTAAATTTTCTGATATGATTTCATTGAACAGATTGTTCATACCCTTGGTTTTTATCTCTGTGCCTTCCTCAATCCCAATAACTCTTAAATTTGGTCTTTTCATGATGTCCCATATTTCTTGGAGGTTTCATTCATGATTCCTAACCATCTTCTCTGTTTGTTCGACTTTGTTTTCAAGATTAAATATTTTGTCTTCATTGTCTGAGGTTCTGTGTTCCAAGTGATCTATTCTGTTAATTATGCTTTCTATTGAGTTTTTACTTGGTTAATTGTTTCCTTCATTTACTTGTTTCCTTCAAGGATTTCTGTTTGTTTTTTTCTCAGAACTTCTATCTCTTTATTGAAATGATTTTTTGCTTCCTGAAATTGCTCTAGTAGCTGGTTATTCATAGCCTGAATCTGCACTCTCGTCACCTCATTCTCTTCTCGGATCATTTTAATTATGAACATTCTGAACTCCATTTCTGTCATTCCTTCTACCATGCTGTCTTTGAGATCTCTTGATGTATCATCTAGGTTTGTTTGGGACACTTTCTTCCCCTGTTTTCTCATGCTGCTCATGTATCTTACCCTCTAGTAGTGCAAATCAGAGGGATTGCAGTTTCCCTGTAAGGACTTAGGGCGTCCCTGCAGATTTCCAGTAACTCACCAGATGTTTGAGAGGTGTTTGATCAAGTGGTGACCCAAGATAGCTGCTGTCTCACAACCTCCACGTTGGGAATGATCAGTGCTTCTGGGCAGAGGCACCAGGAGACACAGCACCGTGGCCCTAGAGCTGCAGTGCCGTGTCCCCGCGGGAAGGGCTGAGCTTAGGTCCGAGGGCTCAGACAGCCAAAGATGGCGTCTCTCCGCCAGGGAAGCTGTAGAATGGTGCCGATGGGCCCAAATTCCCCGCTGGAGCCAGCAAGCAGCTCCGCTCCCAGCCAGATCTCACCTGGAGCCCCAGCGCCGTGTCCCCGAGGGAAGGGGTGGGCTTAGGTCCGAGGGCTCAGATAGCTGAGGATGGCGTCTCTCCGCCAGGGAAGCTGCAGACTGGCGCCGCTGGACTTGGCAAGCAGCTCCGCTCCCAGCTAAATCTCACCCAGAGCCGCAGCGCCATCTAAATATCTTAAATCTTGACATGAGCTATTATTTAATGGTCATAGCACTAAATGTGATTGCACTTGACGATAGATTGATTCATGCTAATGTAATAAAATAAAATATATCCAAAATTTATATATGAAAATTTAAAAATATTATTCAGCATGAATATATATTTTTAAAATGCCTACTTAGATATATTCTTACCCCATCAGTAGGAACTATTTCTTGGAAAGAATGTGGTAAAACTTAATGTAAAACCCCACCATGCCTTCAGTACAGAGGAGTTACTTATTCCTGCAGGATGTTGCAAAATTCTGAAGCTTTATCCTTCAACAGAATTGGGTATAAAAATTTAAATGCACTGCTATAGACATTTAATTTCAGTATTTCAAACCCAAAAATGGACAATTATAATTTTGACCAAGTGATTAAATTTCCTTTCAGTTTCTCTTTGATGGAAATTTTTTATTAACTATCTTCATAAGACTTCAAATTCTATTCTAAAAATAATCCAGTATCTATTCTCAATTACTTACTTAAAATTCCAGCTAGACATGAATGCATTAGGATACAATTGGATAGTGGAAAATCTGTGCTTTTATTCCAGTTTTTTTGACCTACAATCAGACGTCTAAACCAAATGATTAATATTTAAAATGTGAGAAGGACTGAGTCTTTGGAATTAAACTACATTTGAGGTATATCATTTGCATAATGTTCTTTGCCTAACTCATCATGAATCATTTTTTAATATATTTGAAAACTGGCTGAGTGCACAGCACAATCATGAGCACCTGAAACTGTCTCATTGAAAGAGCAAAATACATTTTTCCATACTTTACTGACACACTAAATGCTATCCCCAAAGAGGTACTGAAATTCTTGAGACATTTTTTAATTTACAACAGGGAGGGACATTTTGACAGAAATGCTGTGGTGTACATGCAAAAGACATTATGGCTCAGGGCCTGAGATATTCATTTATTTGTCACTCATTCAACAGGTATTTCTCATTATCAAAAACTTCCTGTGGGCCCAGCATGGGGTTAGACACTTGGATGGAAGAGTGAAGGCAAGCTATACCAAGATCTGTTAAGGAAAAATACTAGGAGATCAGTTCAAGAAATAGTGAAGCTCACTGTTCTGGTTATTAAATAAGAGAGCAGGCCACTAGTGAGGAGGAAATATACCTCATATTCTACTCCCTTCTCACTTCTGCCCTAGTGAGATCAGCATTCAAAGTCATTATAAACCTTACTAGAATATTGCACACAGTACTTTTAAATGTAATAAGGGTATATATAGAGATGTATCGATATATTTGCTTGTGTTTGCCTAAAAATACATGGAAACATAATAAAACCCAAGGAATATAAAATAGTTATGCCCACGAGTAAATGAGGACAGGATAAAAGCAGGATTTCTCTGTATAAACATTGTTATATGATTTTGACTCTTTGGTCATATGATGATATTATTCAAAAATAGTAGTTTGTAACTACATATTAATAAAGAAAAGCATATTGGGATCTTGATGAAATGGTAATAATGCTGGATGTTATTCAAACACAAATTCTATATTTCTATTATAATATATTTTACTATACGCCCCGCAGCTCTCCAACCTCTCAGTGGTGATATTTGGGAAATAATAATAGTTACAATTTGTTCACGGCATTCTCTTTGCCAAGACATATAATAAAGTTTCACTTAAAACATTGAGAAAATTAAATGTCTTTATTATCTTCCTTTGAAAACCTTTTTACAGGTGAGGAAATCAAGTGGAAGAGAATATATCAGTCCCAAAAAGCTAACTCTGGATGTCACAAGTTGCTGGATACTCGGGCTGCCATTCTCCAAATAGAATGAGCTGATCCAAGCAATGCTTCCACAGAATGAGTGGCTTTCTTCTCCTAAAGAAGATCCCCTGGGACTCCAGTTGCTTTTCCCAAACAACACCTTTCAATGGCTGACTACCAATTCCTGAATTCTGGGAGACAAAATTATCTAAGTTTCCTTACAGATGAGATTGATATTTTATGTTTAAAAAAACAACTACACATCCACTTCCCCTGCCAAAAAAAAAAAAAAAATGAGATAAGACTCATGGGAATAAGCAATCTTTCTTCTTGAGCATGGACCTGAATTTGAGGGTCCAGCAAAATGCTGTAACCTCTACCATAACTGCTCAGACAATAGGAGATGGGGATTTGTGCTTTCTTTTGATCTCTTGCTGACTGGTCTAATGTGTTTTTCCTTTCTACATAATCCTTCCTTAACCCATGTTGTACTACCCTTGTTTGATATTCAAGCTGAGTGACAGTCTCTTCTGTTTGAGACAGAAGAGGAGGTCCTGACACTTCCCTAGAAGGGCTTTGACAGCTGTGGCCGCCCTAAATGCCTCAGGGCTATTGCAACTGTATTATATACCTCATAACTACTCTGGGAGAGTTTTTGCTTTAGCTATGGTGCGCTTGAGACCAAGATCCATCCCAGAAGACTCCAGCCTTCTGCAGCCAGATAACCCCATACCCATTCTGGTCCTAGAGGAGGTCCTGACACTTCCTTAGAAGGACTTTGACAACTGTGGTTGCCCTAAATGCCTTATTGGAACAGTTCATGTACTGCTTCTCCTTCTACTTCAGCATAAGTACTAGTAAAGCCTCTTGTGCATGGTTTATGTTACTTATTTTTATTTCTATCTTGAGTAGAGCAAACTGAGCTGATTAAATGAAGACTGCTGGTGCTGAAAGCAGCCAACAACTCGGGCTATTAACACTAAGGGTGAATAGTAGCCAGAGAATGGTGGGGAGCAAGGGAGAGCTGCTAGAAGCCACCAGCTGTGGTTGCTGGGAGAGTTCTAGAGAGTTGCTGGTAGCTAGGAGAGCAGTGAGGAAGGCCACTAACACTAAGAACTGAGAGCCACTGGTATTCAAAGTTCAGAGATGCTAACACTAAGGAGCTGCATTTTGCATATTTGTGATTTCTATCTGAATTGATCAAAAGAACCCTCAGCTGACTAGTGACAAGTTTACCAGCAAATTGATGGGGATGGGACCACACCCTTAATATCGGTGCCCGAATCATCCTGGAAGTGTTGAATGGCTCTGCAGAGTAGATACTTACAGTCCATATGTATTTCTAGCCCTCTCTGGCTTCAAAACTAGGTATTGATAACATTTCCCTTGCTAGAACTTCTGTTACTGGTATAAAAATATTGCAGCATAATTCGTTGGAGGTCAAATAGAAGAAGTGTGTCCGCCTTAAATCCCTGCATACTATAATGATGGATACAACTTCACAGGCACTTCTAACGTGCCAGATTCTATGCTAAATCCTTTACAAATGTTAGTTATAATTTTCAATATGACTGCAAGATACCATTGCTTCCTCTTACAGATAATTAAACAAAGCTTTCTTAGAGAAAAGCACTTCTTCCAAATGGTTTGGTAGCAAACAATTGGTAGAATCAGAAATAAATTCAAATGTATCAGATTTCAAAATCTAGGTTCTCCCCTCTACAATCTTGGGTGGTTATTTATCTACAAGAGAGAGAAAAAAAGTTTTAAGCACTACATTTCCATCAGTAATAAGGAAGAACAGCCAACAAAACTACTCTGAGTCTCACTAGCAATATGAACCAAACACAGACCGACTCCATAGAAACAATGTTTATCTCATAAATTCTGAATCTCAGTTGGGAGGATGATAATTTCCAAAAGACTCACAAGCTATATGCTGAGAATTCTACAATTTAATGATCTTTCTGATCTACTAATATTAGTCACAAAGCAAGTCAAACTGCATGGGTATGGTTCGAGAAAAACAATAATAATCATTTAAGTTATTAATATGATTTTTCACTTGGGAGTAAGAGTAATATGATAAATGTCCTCAGTTTTAAAGTAATATTGTTGGGAAGAGGCATGAGAATGTTCTACATTATTCCAGAGAAGAATTTGCTCACCCTGACTCTGAATTAGAGTCAACTGAGGAGTTCTTTAAAAATTGCCTAACCTAGGCTCAATCCCAGAAAGTTGCATTTAAATGTTTCAGAGTAGTATCTGGAATTTTGAAAGGTTATCCTGGTTGAACCAGGGTTGAAAATCAATGTACTAGAGAGAAGAGAGGAACACTGGTTAACAGTTGTGGTGAGGCAAACTTTACTGAACCCAGGTTTGCAACAGAATTCAGCAATTGTTCTTAAGTACAGGGATAGTCATATGAATATGACACAGTCCTTATCCACCAAGAACTTATGCTCAAAGTATATTTAAATGTAATTTTAATACAAGGCATATTAATAATAGTTGTGCTACTTTGGTCAATAGATATCACAAGATCCAACAAAAAAAAGAAGAACTCTTTAAGTATAATTAAATAACCTTGAAAGATTATAGGACAGTTGAACTAGAGTAATGAACTTAGTATAAGCCTTTAAATAGAGCATTGAAATAATTCAATAAATTCAATAATGCAAAAAGCTACCTCAAGAAGGAGGGTGCTATATCTAAAAACAACAAATTAAAAAACAATACTGAAAAAAAAGAAACAGGGTGCTTTCTGCCAATGAAAAGACATTCAGATATGAAAAAATGATTTCTGTATTGGATAGGAAATCTGACTGGACAACTGTATCAATCAGGAGAAGAATTGCATGATATAAGATGATAGACAAATTTATTTTCAGGAATTAACATTATGAAATTATAGGTATTAGCAAGTCTGAAATCCATAGAACAGGCTGGAGAGTCCCATGCAGTGCTGATGCTTCAGTCTTGAAACAAAATTTCTTTTTCTCCAGGGAAATATAGGTTTTGCCCTTAAGGACTTCCAGCTGTTTGGATGAAGCCCATTGACATTATCTAGGATAATCCCTTTACTTAAAAGTCCACTGACTGTAGATGTCAGTCATATATATAACATACCTTCACATGAAGACCTCAGTTAGTGTTTGTTGTATAACTGAGCATTAGAGCCTGGTCAAGTTGACAGGTAAAACTAACCACTAGAGCAACCTATATTTTTCCTTCTAAATCTGGGACTATTTGCTTACAATTAGGAAAACAAAAAGCGGAGGAGAGAACTCTCATGTCATTCATAAATCATCTGTCCAAAAATAGCTTATGCAGCTGCCATTACTACCACCCACTAACACATCCTAAATGACTGTCTTCCCTCACACTATTGCTACACTTCTCATTTAGGCAATGGCATTAGATTGAGATGAAAAAGCATCAAGCCCAGATCTGTTTAAATACACCTATTATTTTTTCATCTTCATCCTGTATTGCCAATGCTGATGTGTGAAAGGAATGGTAGATACTTTTAAAAATAAAATATCAAATAATTTCAAAATAAAATTATCATATAGGACTCATTAAAAATGTGTTTTAATGGTTCTATACTAGATGTTTAAGGAGAGCTTCCTACCTCTTTCTAAACCCTACACTCAAAATGGAATCTTAGGCTATCAGCAAAAAAACTAAAATTTGAGGTACAGGCCAATAATGGAGACCTAAGTACACAATGACAGCTGGTAGAGCCTGAAATGGATAGCACCTGAGCACATTTAATTAACCAAAGCACGTAGAGGAGAGAGTGAAAGAGAGATAATATAAATTTTCTTACCAAACTAATACAACCTATATTAAGGTTCAGGAAGGAAAGATTTCTGCTCATTCACATTAGTAATTTCTCTTTCTTGTCATGGTTAATTTTACGTTCCATCTTGACTGGGCTAAATGATGCCCAGAAAGCTGGTAAAAATGTTATTTCTAAGGCTGTCTGTGAAGATGTTTCTGAAACAAATGAGCATTTGAATTGATAGGCTGAGTAAAGACCACCCTACCAATGTGAGTGGGCATCATCCAACCCATTCAGGGTTCTAATAGAATGAAAAGGAGGGAGGGAGGGAGGGAGCTGGGACATCCTTCTTCTCTTATCCTCAGAATAGTGATCCTGATTTTCAAGTCTTCAGAATTGAACAAGGATTTATACAATGGACTCCTCTTGAACTATCTCTTGCAGATGGCAGATCACAGATCTTGGACTCCATAATCAAATTCCTATAATCAATCTCTCTCTCTCTCCCAATTAGCTCTGTTGTTTGAGACCTAATACACTAACATAGGCTACTTAAAAAAGCTACTCAGGTAATAGAAGTTGGGAGGTCCTTGTCTATCATTGCAATGAAAAAAAGTGGAAAAAAGTTACTAAAAATATGCTAATAGGAAAATCTTGTGTGCTTAGGTCTGGATTTGGTAGTTATGAAGCATGCTATAAAAGCTGGCAACAAAAATAACATTCATACCATGATGGAGAGAAGGCTAATTACTACTACTACATATGTGGACAGGCTCAAGTATATACTCTTTTGATTGTACAGGTAAAAAAATGATGTTATCTGCTTGGGCCTAGAATTGTTTCAGTTGTTTAAAATAAAAACAAGAGAATGTTTTTGGTGGGTAGGGTACTGGGAATTAAATCCAGGGTGCTTAACCACTAAGCCTCATTTCCAGTCTTCTTCTTCTTCTTCTTTTTCTTCTTCTTCTTCTTCTTCTTCTTCTACTTATTATTATTATTATTATTATTATTATTATTATTATTATTTTGAGTTAAGGTCACAACTAGGCTGTGGAGAGTCACGCTGAATTGCTGAGGTTGGCCTCAAACTTGTGATTTTCCTGCCTTAGCCCCCTGACTAGCTGGTATTATAGGCGTTCTGTCAATAAAGAAAATCACTGATAATGTCAATATTTTAATCATACACAAACTTCAAATTTGTTATATGTAAAAGGCATAAATTCATTTACACATTCAGGTTTGAATGTTTTCAAAATACTTAATCTAATATATTAATCATGTTTAGAATTGATTGGCAGAGATATTCAGAAATATATTTGTCCCTTATCAGGGATTTTTTACTATGATTGTATTTATTGTCATTACAAATGCCAGTTTTTGAAAAGATTTCCAATTCCCAGGAATACATTTAAAATACTGTTTTTCAAGTAAGTAATAAAGTTTTCCAATTGTCTTATAGCACTTGTACATACACTGAATATATGTACACATTTTTAAAAGGTAGTATCTAAAGCTGCTTTTAAATGTATTATTCATTGAACAACTGGTAATCAGACTGAAATGAAGATGTTGATGGTCGAGGAGCTAACTTGCTAGCTAGATTTAATAGAAGAGTTGGTTGTAAATTAACTATGAAAGAGACAAACAAATAAAATGAAATGTAAAGTGTTCAGTTTGGAAGAAATGCATTTAGAAAGTCAAAAGTACAAAAGGGAACAAAATACAAAGCTATTACTAGGTCCTAGCAAGTGCTTTCACATAATTTTCTAATTCAGGTTATTTTGAAGATAGACTGAAACAAGTTGCATTCATTAAATATCAAAGATACTAGGTTACAGTGAAAAATAGCCTGTGTTTTCAGTCACTAGAAGTCTATTTAATAGTAAAATCTATTTCAAATTTTTCATTGTTTCTTATTTTTAATTTGACTGAAATTACAAAAACTTCAAACAGTGACATACTTTACATATCTGGCTTTGAAAAGAAGATAGAGTATAAAACTCAAAACAGAGAAGTAAGAAGAAAAATGGTCCATTTTAACAGACTAACTTTGAGTCAGATGCGGGGGGTCCACTCTAACCCTGGCTCTACCTCTAGGTGACCTCTAACTAGATTGAGCACCTGGACACCTTGAATTTCTTCCTACACAAATCAAGGAAATGAATGACATGTCTAAGACCTTCTAAGATGTGATGACTCTTTAATCTTTAAATAGGTGCCTAAATACAGATTGAAAGTAATCTTCCTATACATTCTGATTACAAAGGCCCCTTCCTAGAAGTTGTTCCAGAAGCTCCCACTGCCTTTACCACAGAGTTTCTGTTATGGGACACCTACTGGCAATCACCTCTCTCTGCTCTGTACATTGCACTGAGTTCCAGGCATGGTGAATTGCTCACATGTTCTCATACACCCAAGTTCCCCTCTCTGGATTGATTTTCAATCCAAAAGCCAAACTAAATTCTCAGAGGCAGAATAAAAGAACATGAATGTGTAGCCCTTCTTGTTGATGGAAATTTTGTTGTTCTCAAATGAAGGTCCTTAAGCACCTCCTCTAGGAAGAGAAGTTTGAAGTATGAAAGCATTTTTTCCCTAAGCAATATTTAGCAAAGGATTCCTGAATCTAGCCTACTGGGTACGTAGTCATGAAGGACTTGAGGAAAAGCAATTATACCTATAATATTTTCATCAACATAAAATGTCTCATAATTATTTCTGTGGCATATCAGAGCTACATCTCTGCTTTCAGAGATTGTATGAGCTCCAGGAAGAGTGAATATAATCATCCCAACACAGAGATGCCAGTTTTAGGGTAGTTATAGGGAGATCTCAGGGTGTCTTGCATGACCAAGAAAAATTCCAGGTACTGAAAGATGAAATACAGTCTAGGCATCAGTGAAAAACCTTGAAATTCCCATGGAACTAAGGAAATCTGAGCACAGTCCCAGGTACAGAGTAACAGATATCTAGGATTGGGCAGGGGCAGGGTAGGGAGGTACAGATTGAAGTTCCAATGTCATAATCATGAATAGAGTGTAGTAATCATGCATAAAGTTTACTCCCTGTAAACTTTTAAGAGTTGGAGACACAATAAATTTCTCAGTTATCAAATGCAATTTCAGTTCTATCATTTCCTAATTAGGATTTTCATTATTTAAATCTCTTTCTACAGCATTACAATATGAGTATTTATTGAGTACAATTTTGTTTTTTCAGGATGGAGTACGAACAAAAGGAATTGTAATATCTACAAAAAGAGAAAGCTTTAAAAAACAAATGCTTATCAAATATTACCCTATTTTAAGACTATGTATATGTGTGTGTGGGTACTTGTTCAATACTTAACCTGTTAGGTAGCTTTTATTATCATCATACTGCAGAAAAACAAGCTGAAACATAGAAAGATTAAATAATTTGCCACGCAATCAGCAAAAAGAAAGCCAAGATATGGATTTAAATACACATACAAATTCTTATTCACTATGCATGCTTCACACCTGTCATAATTCTAACTGTATTATTCAGAGCAGAATTAGCACCCTAATACTCAAAAATCTCAGTGGCTTAATATAGAAACATTGCTCAGACCAAAGTCCATTGTGTGCATCTGTGCGTGTCTGTGTGTGTGTGTGTGTGTGTGTGTGTGTGTTTCTGTAGGAGAGAGAGAGAGAGAGAAGAGAGAGAATAGGTGCACTGTGCACACATTCATGTGTGTATTGAGAAGAAAGGGGGAGATAGACGGACACTGTCCAGTTACAATTTATGACCCACCATTTGTCATGTTGAATTTCTGGGGTGTCTATGGAAACAGAAAAGATGTACAACTGCATGAAGGTCGTTTTATTCATACACCCATTTTCCCTGGCTGAAGGTCAGTCCTATGTTCCTACCTGACTTCAAGTGCCTGAGGAAGCAGGTACCTGTAAGCCCAGAAAAAGCAAGAGATACACATCTCTGTCACTAGAAGACAGGGGCTGCAGAGTGAAGAAGGTAAAACAAATCAAGAAAAGCAACACCATCTCTCAACATTGTTATTCACCAAGAATCTCCCTTTTTTATGAAAAATCCATTTCATGCTTGTCTACTTTAGTAAATCGCAAAATTGAGTTTAAAATTGGTTAAAAATGAGAGTGATCACAAGGAAACTAAAAGGCATTTGATGTCCACACTCAGAGACTGGCATTTGCCCAGATGCTAACATAATCTAATTCTAGTCCATGATCATAATCTGTGGTATTTCTTTCCTTGGAGAATGGGTGCTCATTTCTGGCAAGCTGCTCTTATCCTTATACCTGCCGAAATAGTGGAAGATTTTTCCAAATATAGGCAAAAACCTGTAAGATATGCTATTGTAAACTATGTTCTTTAATATTTAGTCCAAACTAAGATAAATATCACAAAATACCAGTGAAAAAATACAAATGTGTAAACTGCAATAACCAATAAAGCCCAATGTCTTAGTAACCACTCAATACATGACAGACTTACCTGAAGAGTTGTCTTTATACCCCCACAGAACAAACAGAGTGATTTGAAAGGGAGACAAATGTATAGTTTATTGAGTTTCACAAATGTTAAATTGTAATAAGATTCCTCTCCAGAATAATTGATATTCATATTCAACAATATAAGGAGAAATGTATCTTGCTCTTTATGATTGCTATATTATAAAAATAAATCATTATATACATTTCTTATTCATAAAACTTTTATTCATACTTAGTGAAATCATTAGAAAGATCACTGTGATGTTCTAATTGTAAATAACATTTAGAATTTATACCTGAGGAAATGTAATTTTTTTCTAAATTGTCAGAAAAGACTTAAAAAGATCCACAAAAAAAGAGAAGAGAATTTAGTGGAATAAAAAGTGTGGGTGTGTGTATATATATATGTGTATTTCTATGTATGATGTATCTATCTATATCTATATCTATATATAGATTATATCTACCTATATCTATATATAGATCATATCTGTCTATATCTATATCTACATATAGATTGCATCTATCTAGATCAATAGATAAATAGACACATACATACATACATACATACATACATGCATAGATTGTTCTTTTGGCAAACAGTGTTCAAAGACTATGAAAGTACCATGCCAGAGTAGATGTCATTGATTCCTCTTATTTTTCCCAATATAGTAGAATGGGAAGTGATTTTGAATTTTGGTTATATTTTAATTTTTTACAAACATACAGTAACATGATGAAAGAATAATGATATATCATTTAAAAAAACAGATTTTTCTGGTTATCCACTTCCTGGCTGTGTATTTAACCTTAGAGAAGTAGTTACAGAATCTCTCAGAAGTTCAATCTACTGTCTAAAAGTGGAGATAAGAAGGGTCACCAAAATGCAGAGGTATTTTGAATCTTTCTGAAGTAACACATATAAAGCCCTTGCAACATGGCAGGGCACAAGTTATGAGCTCAATAAATTTGTTATTAATATAATTATTATGGGGTAATGCTATCCAAAAATTTAACTACATTTATCTTTCTACTTTCCTGGTTTTCTCAATGTTTATTCAGCTAGTGTTAAAGAAGATACCTGCTTTATCTAAAACATTGGAATTAAATGAAGCATGACAAGAAGTAAAGATCACAACCACAGGCAACCTCTGGAGAAACTCTACAGGTTGCATTCCCTTCTTCTTATGTCAGCCCTAGCATGATCTGTAGGAGGGAATATATGCCATCATATGATATTTATTAACCACATGGAACATGAAATCTGAAACTATTGGAAAAACGATGAAATCTGACACTGTTGGAAAAAAACTGTAATTGAGAGAACTGAAATAGATGCAAACGTCTCAGAACTTTAGTCCAAAATAACAAATTATAATTCTACTGAGAAGAATACAAACTCATATCTCCAGGGATGCATAAATAATAATAGATATTCAATGAGCAGAGAAGACAGAAACCATTATTACTGAATGATTCCTGGGAGTGTTAATGGGAAACAAATTAAATGTGAATTTATATTGAAACATAAGAGCTACTAAGAATGATGCAAAAATGCTAAAGGCTTGATAACAGCAAAGTACTTGTTTTGGCTGAAAAAATTGATGGGATCCATGATTATATGATTATGTATGGGCAACTGTGTTTTGAGAGAAATACCCATAAAAATAGATATCTGAGGACTTGGATTTCCTTAGTGGGGGACAGTGAGAGCAGGAAGCACTTGTAGGAAACACTGTCTGGGTCAACCAACATTTTCACTGGGGGGAACAGCAGGAGTCATTCCTGTTGACAGGAAAGAGAGTATGGCAGAGAGGAAAGGCAATTAGAGGAAAACAAGTTTAGGATGACATATCAAAAGAATCCTCTTTGACAGATGAACACTGTCTAGATTCCCAAGGAGAGAAATATAAATTCATCCATTGAACTTGTTTTAATGTGGTAGAAAGATCCAGGAAATATGCGTATGGAGAAAATTATTTTACCAGGGAAATAAATCGTCTCTATTTTCTGAGAGTGAAACACTTCATAGTGCAGACAATTGATGAAAACAAACAGAAGATCACATATATTTTTATCAGCTATTTCACAATGACAGTTTTGATCATTACCAAAATGCTAATATTGGGCTTCTGGGTTAAGATGGAAGCAAGCTGTTGTCTTCCTCAAGTCTCAGTCAAGGAATTCAGTTTCATTATTTCATATCTTGTTTCCATACTTCTTTTCCATTGCAGAGACACTATCTTACTAAAGTAGCTTGCACTATTTTCTGTTTACTCCAGTTAGTGTTTCCTAACTCCCATGCAGTTTACTGAATGGCCTGATTTCCAACTTTAATTCCTTCCTCCTCACTAATTTGATAATGGCTCCAAATTTACTATACATTACATATTTAATACTGAGATTCTGATGTGCTGAGCATTAGACCAGATACTTCTATATGTTTCATCATATGAAAAGTCATAAGAGTTTAGGTGGATATTTTTTCCTTACTTTACAGAAGGTCACATACTTTCAGTAGCCAAAGAGCTATTCCATCTCAGGGCTTTCTGACTTTAAAATCCATATTCCTACCTCCACTAAGCATTGTCATTTCCATGTGTTCATTATCCTCAGAGTACCAGGACAAACAATATTTATAATACGAAGGTTCAACATTTATGAAGCCATCAGATATGATTTGGAGTGGTTTGCATGATTTCTAGTCCATCTTTTTTGATCAAATCTTCACCTTAATCAAGATCCACTTCAAATCCCAGAAATGCTTAGTACATATAATAGTAATTGGAAAATCAGATTTTCCTGTCTTTCAATGTAACTTTTTGTACCCCCATTATGTCAGGATAGAAGATAACACTGTGGGTTTCATAAGTTTCACCCATATCCTTTGAAATGCCTGGTGTTGAATGGCCTTTTGAAAATGATTTGAATTTAATCAGAAGGAAGAATGGTTGAGCTTCCAAATAAGATATGCATTGAACTCAAAGTGCTTTGTTCATTTGATCTGAACTTCCCATTTAAATATGCTTTTAGGAAAGAAATTCCAAATGCCATCAGTGTAGGCATGTCTGTGAAAGCACTGGAATGTTTTCCACTAAAGTGTCAATGGTTTACTTCAGGGCAATCAGAGTGGAAAGGAAGGAAGTGAGAGATGCTCACATTCTGGTCCATCTTAATATCAGGAGCTTCATCACTAAAATTAGAAGGAAACTGTTTCTACACAAAGTGAAGGAGTACTTAGACTCTCCAAAGCTGCAGTGGGAGCTACCCTTCCTGAACGTATTTCAGCATCCATTTTAGGGATTGTAATTTCTAATAATGCAGCAGGAGAAGAGGCAAAAGTCAACAGGTCAGACAAAATTACATCATTAAATTAAGGAATTTTATATGAAGAGGAATAAGAAAGAGAATATCTTTAATCAGGTGCATTTGGAAGACTTTAAAGAGCTTTAGTTATTTGATTCCCAAGCAATATTTCCCAGTTCATAATTACGGTGAAATAAATTCCTGTGTATACTCTCAAATTATCAAGAGGGAAACTGAAAAGTCTCTCCTCTGTCATGTAGAATTGCACAGGAAGCACAAAAGCATTTGGTTAGGAGTTGCATACATATATGGGCTTTATGTTTTATGATCTAAAACATAAATGGAGAATTTTTACCAAAAGCTGATAGTAACTAACAAACATAAATGTTGTCAAACTCACAGAAGAATCAAGATAAGATGGAAAATGTTGTATTTAGGAAGGTGGAGTTTTATAGGTAGGTCATGGTTTCATATAAACAGAAAAAAATATGTATATTTTAGATTAAGTTGTATTTTTATTATTTATTTGTCAGTTATTTATTTACTTATATACATTTTTGTGATGCTAGGGATCAAACCAAGAGTTTCTCAGTTGCTCTACTACTGAGATATATTTCTATAACTGTCAATTAGGTTTTATTTTTTACAAGTTTTTTACCTCTAATGTTTTGAGTGTATTTACACCTTTATAACTTTATTTCATCAATGGGAAATAATCCTCTCCAAACTGGTTTCAGATTAGTTATCTCCTTAAGAAGCATAAGTGAACAGACAGGGTGGCTAACTGGGTCTTCCCTGGCTAACCTCCATCTTTCCTAGCTCCCTGCTAGTGGTCTCCTGGATTTCATTTCTAAACTTCCTTTACTCTCCTTCCACATGTAACCCATCCTGTTTCCTTTAACTGAAAAATCATGATTCATTGCAAAAAGTGTTCAGTAGTTATCAGTTCACACATCCAATTCACTGGACTTTCAGAATTCTTACTTGTTGAAGTGAATACTTCAACTAGTGACTAGTGAATACTAGTGAATACTTCCAAACTCCTGATTCTGCTCATTTACAGGAAACATGATGACCTAATGTAATGACCAAAATCCTAAACTTATTCCCTTGTAAATCAGAACCCCAAAGAAGTAGCACCATGATATTAAAATGCTATTGCTAATTTTCTGAGACTATGAATTTGTTCTTTCTTGCTTTAATTGGGATTTTGCCTAAATCTCTGTTCCTGAATTTCTCTTCCAATCAAATATCTGAAATTTCAAGTCAGTATTTTATTTAATCTCCCTTCTCGAATTACATCTCAAATATCTGACATTTGTAATATGTGGTTAGCACATACAGATCCTAGTAGCCTTTTGTCGACCTATCAGGTTGAAGAATATATTTTTAAACATGATTAAATACACTGCACAGTAATTTTCAAGATGGAAGAAAAGAGGAGGTCGCTTTCCTGGCTGCTGCATGGAGTAAAACCAAGAAAGCATTCAGGCAGGTTCTCAGCAAGTGAGACACTGGAAAACATCAGGGTAGAAACTCTACTGCCTCAGATCCATACTATTAGATGTGTAAACACACAACATGAAAAAGCAAGGGAACAAATTGCCCCAAGCAAATCAAGATACTGCATTAACAGAATCCATCAACACCATGGTGGAAGAAATGTCAGAGAAGTTTAGAATGTGCTTAAACGGATCTCTGAAGCAAAGGACGGTATAAGAAATGAGATCAGCAAGAAAACACAGGAAGTAAAAGATCACTTCAATAAAGAAGCAGAGATTCTGGGGAAAAAAAAAACAAGCAGAAATTCTCAAAATGAAGGAAACAATAAGGCAAATTAAAAATTCATCATTAACAGACTACACCACTTGGAAGGCAATGAAAAAAAATAAGTAATCTTGAAAATAGAGTTGACCATGGAGAAAAGATGTTAAAAATCCAAGAGTAGAACCTCCAAGAGCTATGAGATGACATGAAAAGACCAAATTTAAGATTTATCAGAATAGTTGAAGGCGCAGAGATACAAACCAAAGGAATGCACAATCTTTTTAATGAAATAATATCAGAAAATTTCCCAAACCTAAAGAATGAAATGGAAAATCAAATATAAGAGGCTTACAGGACCCCAGATGAACAAAATTATAGCAGACCCACATCAAGGCACATTATAATAAAAATGCCTAACATACAGAATAAGGATAGAATTTTAAAGGCTGTGAGAGAAAAATACCAAATTACATATATGGGGAAACCAAATTAGATAGCTGATTTCTCAACCCAGACCCTCAAAGCTAGGAAGTCCTGGAATAGCTCTGAACAAAAATGGATACCAACCAAGAATCCTATATCCAGCAAAATTAAGCTTCATATTTGAAGATGAAATAAATACCTCCCATGATAAAGAAAAGTTAAAAGAATTTGCAACTAGAAAGCCTACACTACAGAGCATTCTCAATAAAATATTCCATGAAGAAGAAATGGAAAAAAAAAAAAAAAGTGAAAACCCGCAAAGGGAGGAACTACACTTAAGGAAGAGTGAATCAAAGGAGAAACTAATTCAAATTAATAACTAGAAATAAACCCAAATGACAAGTTATATAAATCATATCTCAATAAGAACCTTGAATATTAATGGCCTAAACTCATCAATCAAAAGACACAGACTGGCAAATTGGATTAAAAAACAAGACCAAATAATATGCTGTCTCCAAGAGACTCACCTCATAAGAAAAGACATCCACAGACTGAAGGTGAAAGGATCACTCACATGAACTACGCAAACAAGCAGGGGTTTCCATCCACATATCAGATAAAGTGGACTTTAAGCCAAAGTTAATCAGAAGGGACAAAGAAGGAAATTTCATACTGCTTAAGGGAATGATATATTGACAAGACATAACAATTGTAAATATCTATGCCCCAAACAATGGAGCATCTACATACATCGGACAAACCCTTCACAATTTCAAGAGTCAAATAGACCATAACACAATAATACTGGGTAGCTTTACCATGTCTCTGACACCACTGAATGGATCTTGTAAACAAAATCTAAATGAAGAAGCTATGGAAGTAAAAAATACAATTAATAATTTAGACTTAAAAGACATTTAGAATATTTCATCCATCAATGACTGAATATACTTTCTTCTCAGCAGCACACAGATCCTTCTCTAATATAGACCATGTTATGTAAGCTATCACATATTTTGGCATATGATTGTAATATTACCTTAATATACATTTAGCCTCTGTAGGGTTATTTTGATAGCTTCACTTCCATTGATTTTTTGTGTGCTTGTTTTTTTCTTGATAAGACTTGTTTGGTTTTTATCAAATTTTAGCTGCATTATTTCTTCTCTATTTCATATATTTCTGCTCCTACTCTTATTTTTTCCTTCCTACTACATAATCTGAAAATAATTTGATTGTTATTCTAACTTCTTTCTGATTTAAGTTCTTTTAGCTATAAATGTTCATCTGAGTACTGTTTCATCCCAGAAATACTAATACTTTAAGCTTTTATCATAACTTAGTTCAAAGCACTTTTTATTTACTTTTCTTGTGCTTTCCTCCTTGACCTCTGAGATACTTATAAGTAAGCCATTTAATTTTGAAATAGTTGTCACATGGAGCTGGGGTCTTAAGGGGACTGATTTCTTTTTTTTTATTTAAATTTATTTATTTTGATTCATTGAACACAAATGGAGTACAGCTATTGTTTCTCTGGTTGTACACAAAGTAGAGTCACACCATCTGTGCATTCATACATGTACTCAGGGCAGTGATGTATATCTCATGCTGTTATTATTATTATTACTCCCCCACCATGACCCCACCCCTCCCTTCCTTCTATACAATCTATCCTTCCTCCACTCTTGCCCCCCTTCCACCCCACATTATGCATCATCATTCACTTATCAGAGAAATCACTTGGCCTTTAGATTTTTGGGGATTGGCTAATCTTACTTAGCATGACAGTCTCCAACATCATCCATTTACCTGCAAATGCTATAATTTTATTCTTCTTGATGGCTGAGTAATATTCCATTGTGTATATGTACCACAGTTTCTTTATTCATTCATCTATTAAAGAGCATCTAGGTTGGTTCCACAATCTAGCTCTTGTGAATTGAGCAGCTGTGAACATTGATGTGGCTGCATCACTGTAGTAATCTGATTTTAAGTCCTTTGAGTATAGGCCAAGGAGTGGGATAGATGGGTCAAATGGTGAACCCATTCCAAGTTTTCTAAGGAATGTCCACACTGCTTTCCAGAGTGGCTGCACCAACTTGCAATACCACCAGCAATGTATGAGTGTACCCTTTTCCCCACATCCTCGCCAACACCTATTGTTGCCTGCATTCTTAATAAAAGATATTCTAATTGGGGTAAGATGAAATCTTAAGGTGGTTTTGATTTGCATTTCTTTTATAACTAGAGATGTTGAACATTTTTTCATAAATCTGTTGATTTCTTGTAGGTCTTCTTCTGTGAAGCGTCTGTTCATTTCCTTGGCCCATTTATTGATTGGCTTATTAGTATTCTTGGTGTAAAGATTTTTGAGCACTTTGTAGATTCTGGAGATTAGTGCTCTACCTGAAGTGTGTGCGGCAAAGATTTTCTCCCTCTCTGCAGGTTCTCTCTTCACATTGGTGATTGTTTCCTTTGCTGAGAAAAAGCGTTTTAGTTTGATTCTATCCCAATCATTGATTCCTGCTTTTATTTCTTGCGCTTTGGGAGTCATGTTAAGGAAATCTGGTCCTAGACCAACATGATGAAGATTTGGACCTATTTTCTCTTGTATTAGGTGCAGGGTCTCTGGACTAATTCCTATGTCCTTGATCCATTTTGAGTTGAGTTTTGTACAGGGTGAGAGATATGGGTTTAGTTTCATTTTGCTGCATATGGATTTCCAGTTTTCCCAGCACCATTTGTTGAAGAGGCTGTCTTTTCTCCATTGTATGTTTTTGGTTCCTTTGTCAAGTATGGGATACCTGTATTTATGTGGGTTTGTCTCTGTGTCCTCTATTCTGTACCATTGATCTACCTGTCTATTTTGGTGCCAAGACCATGCTGTTTTTGTTACTCTTGCTCTGTAATATAGTTGAAGGTCCGGTATTGTGATACCCCCTGCTTTGCTCTTCTTGCTAAGAATTGCTTTAGCTATTCTGGGTCTCTTATTCCTCCAAATGAATTTCATGATTGCTTGCTCTATCTCTGTGAGGTCCGTCATTTGGATTTTAATTGAAAGTGCATTGAATTTGTATAGTGCTTTTGGTAGTATGGCCATTTTGACAATATTAATTCTGCCTATCCAAGAACATGGGAGATCTTTCCATGCCTCAGACTTTCTTTAAATTCTTTCTTTAGTGTTCTATAGTTCTCATTCATCCCGGGGATGCAAGTTTGGTTCAACATCTAGAAATCAATAAATGTAATTCACCACATCAACAGACTTAAAGTCAAGAACCACATGATCATTTCAATAGATGCAGAAAAAGCATTTGATAAAATACAGCACCCCTTCATGCTCAAAACACTAGAAATATAGGGATAGTAGGAACGTTCCTTAAAATTGTAAAGGCTATCTATGCTAAGCCCACAGCTAACATCATTTTAAATGGAGAAAAATTGAAAGCATTCCCCCTGAGAACTGAAACAAGGCAGGGATGCCCTCTTTCTCCACTTCTATTCAACATTGTCCTTGAAACTCTAGCCAGAGCAATTAGACACACCAAATAAATTAGAGGGATACGAATAGCAAAAGAAGAGCTTAAAGTATCCCTATTTGCTGATGACATGATTCTCTATTTAGAAGACCCTAAAAATTCCACCAGAACACTGCTGGAACTCATAAATGAATTCAGTAAAGTAGCAGGATATAAAATTAGTGCTCATAAATCAAATGCATTTTTATTTGGAATGATGCATCCTCTGAGAAAGAAATTAGGAAAACTATACCATTCACAATAGCCTCAAAAAAAAAAAAAATACTCGGGAATCAATCTAACAAAAGGGGATTGATTTCTAATGTAATAAATCATGCAGGAAACAGTCTGCATGATTTCAATTTTTTTAAAAAAGCTAACGGAAATGCTTTTAATATTGATTATAAGCCAGGTGTGGTGGCGCATGCCTGTATTCCCAGCACCTGGGAGGCTGAGGCAGGAGGATCGTGAGTTCAAAGCCAGCCTCAGCAACTTAGTGAGGCCCTAAGCAACTCAGTGAGACCCTGTCTCCAAATAAAATACAAAATAGGGCTGGGGTGTGGCTCAGTGGTCAAGTGCCCCTGCGTTCAATCCCTAGTACCAAAAAAAAAAAAAATTGATTATATTTGTTGCATACATGTCAAAACTGATCAAATTGCATATTTCAAATATGCATTTTATTGTACTTTAATTTTACCTCAATAAAGCTATGGGAAAGAAAAAAGATTAAATAATTAATTAAAATCAAGATAGAATAATAAACAAAAAGCACTACATGTAAACACATTTTTAAAAATATTATGAAAGAGAACACTTTATCAGTAAAATCTTCTTTGGATTAAACTACATAATTAGAAGGTGGGACACACAAACTATATAATAAGACTAAAAATTCCAGCATAGATAGTATAAATGGGTTCATATCTCAAACATAAAGAGCTATACATCAGGAAATAAAATACAGACATTAACAATCATGGTAAAGTGTCTGGAACAAGTCAAGCATATTGTTAACCAAGAATATCTCTGTACTTTCAATAAATATGTAATGATTTGCTCAAGTTCATTAGCAATAAAGAAAATTCAAAGAAAAAAAACACAAGGAACTGGTTTATAGAGCAAAACGTATAAACTAAAATGACTGATGATACAATACAAAATTAAAATGATTGCTATGGTCTGAATGTTTGCACCCACCTCCACACACACAATTCACATGCTGAAAGTCTCACTTTGTGAGGAGGTGGACAGAGTCTTTGAGATCAGGAGGGTGGAGCCCTTGTGAGTGGGATTAGCACCCTTATAAAAGAGACCCTAGAAAGTTCATGTGCCTCTTTTCTGACATGTGAGAATACAGCAGGGTTGTATTCCAGGAATGGGAAAGTAGGACTCACAGGATATCAACTTTACTGGATTTTTGACCTTGGAATTCCTAGCCTCTAGAACTCTTAGAAATAAATTTCTGTCCATTATAAGCCACAAAATTTATAGTACTTTACTACAACAACCTCAATGGATTAAGGGACATTGATTGACAAGGATATAAACATTGGGGATCCACATTGTTGTTGGGGATGTAACTTGGAAAATTCTACTATCACTGTCTTACAGATTGAATTTCAGGCAAAATCAATTTTCATGCATACATATAACAAAAGTTATATAAAGATATTTACAACAACCTTACTCTGAATAACAATTGGAAATATTAATACCATTAAATAATAGAATATATAAGTTCATTCTATCATATTCATATAATATTACACCACAAGAGATAAAATGAAACACATTACATATACGTGTGAAATTATGGATAAATTGCAAGCAATTTTAGCAACAGAAGCCAGATACAACAAAATATTTGGTGATAACTATGTGAGATTTCCATTAATTAGCTAAGTATAACCATTCCATAAAGCATATATACTTCAAAGCATAAGGCTTTACATTATAAATGCAATTTTGCCTCTCAGTTAAAAATGAAAAAGAATATGTCACATAATTCTATATACATAGTGTCAAAAATCAGGCCAAATTAATCTGTATTCTAAATAGTTACTATACAGGTTTCTTTTAGAGAATGTGCAGGAGGGTAGAGATTGGTTGGGACATAGGAACAACTCTTAGCATGTGGCTAAAACCAAGAAGTCATTTTATGTGTACATTCACTTTAATGCAATTCTACAAACTTTTCTTTTTTAAAAAGTCTGTAATTTGGGGTGTCCATTACTAAAAAGAAAATAATAATAATATTAATTCTCTTTGAGATGAAGTGGGTTTTCTTTAACTGGGGACTAGATTATAAAGAATGTCTTAAATTCACTTCCAATCCACATGTCTGAATATTTTAAAAATTAATCATCTTCAAAGATGCACTTTTGAAGGCTGTTCCTAAGGCCAAAAGTCATAACTCCAATATAGCAATACAAATATCAAAAATAAATGGAATGTTTTTTACTATGTTTCTTTTTTTCTTCTTCAAAATTGTGAATTCTTGAAGGGTGAGTCATTAATAATTCATTTTAATAATCCAAGCTCCTAGTTGGTACTTTAATGCTACTACACATGCATTCAATGTATGTTTGCTGAATTATATTCATAATGACATGTACCTTCTTGCTCTGCAGCCTACAAAGTTCTTGTAGGTTTGGCTTCCCTTGTGGTCACTGTCTTCAAAATTGGTGGTGAGGCTACTTCCTACACTTCCCCTTTGTCAGAATTTAATTTATAAAACCATATCTTTTTTCTGTTCTAATGCTTTTTGAAGTGATAACTAAGTTAATATCCAAACTTGCTAGGGTCTAAGCATCCATTCTGTTCTACTTGGACTTTAGCTATATTTAGCTTAAAATTCCATCCTAGGTACCTCCTTCTCAAGTGTGAAACCAAATACCAGTGTATACTAATAAAATGTATGAATATTGCTTAACCACTTTTATTCCTAAAATACTTGCCCTTTAGACATATGATGTCTTTTGTTAATGAAAATTGAAACTTTTTCCAAGGGGCTTCCAGCAAATATCTGCAAATGTTCCTAGTTATAAACTGTTCATAGTAGTAGAGTATGCCTATTGCTTGATAAACAATTACTTTATGCCAGGCCTCTTCTATATGCTTTATATATGCAACTACAGTAGGTGGTAACATGGTTAGAAGTGTTTTTGATGATGTTGTAAAATGCAGAGTCTACGTCAACATGCCTAGGATAGCTACAATTCTAGTCTAATCCTTACCTTTCTATATCCCCTCTTTCACCAAAACATCTAAGAACCTACTAGAACTGTCTCTTGTAGAAGAATGAGGAAAGAATCTTTGTCCCCACCCTTCCTATCATGATGCACTGAAGCCAGATCAGAATTCATATGCAGCCATCCAAGTCTGAAGAACTCTCAGTTGTTCCCAGAAATTAATTGCTTCCCCAGTGGCAATTATGTCTCATGTCCGCTCAATGAGTAATATGGTGGGAAGGGAGAGCATAATTACATTCAAACCCCCTTGATCAGGCTACAAGATGTTGTCAAAAAAAAAAAAAAAAAACACATGATACTAGTCTCACTGTAATAGTCAATGGGAGTTCTTCAGGCAAGAGAGTGCAAGGAAGACTTTGGAAGGAGGTAGCAGATTAACACCACTCAACTCTATCACCTCCATCACTCTGCACTCTCAGACTGTGCAATCAATAGGCATTTTCTGTGAAAACAGGCTATCACCCTTGGGAAAATATTCTCTGTTGTGGGGAGCCATAGTACCCCTAAGAAAATGGCTCCCCTAACTCCCTGCTATCCTGTTCATCAAAGAAGAAACTCCTCCCGTTCAGGACCCCTTTACCTGTGTGTCTATAAATAAAAGAGAAATCTGGTCCAAAGCCCAGGTGAGGAAGATTTGGACCTACTTTTTCTTCTATTAGGTGCAGGGTCTCTGGTCTAATTCCTAGGTCCTTGATCCATTTTGAGTTGAGTTTTGTGCAGGGTGAGAGATAGGGGTTTAGTTTCATTTTTTTGCATGTGGATTTCCAGTTTTCCCAGCACCATTTGTTGAAGAGGCTATCTTTTCTCCACCGTATGTTTTTGGCGTCTTTGTCTACTATGAGAAAACTGTATTTATGTGGGTTTGTCTCTGTGTCCTCCATTCTGTATCATTGATCTACCTGTCTATTTTGGTGCCAATACCATGCCATTTTTGTTACTCTTGCTCTGTAATATAGTTGAAGATCTGGTATTGTGATACCCCTTGCTTCTCTCTTCTTGCTAAGAATTGCTTTAGCTATTCTGGGTCTCTTATTTCTCCAAATGAATTTCATGATTGATTGCTCTATTTCTATGAGGTCGGTCATTGGGATTTTAATTGAAAGTGCATTGAATTTGTATAGCGCTTTTGTAGTATGGCCATTTTGACAATATTAATTCGGCCTATCCAAAAACATGGAAGATCTTTCTATCTTCTGAGGTTTTCTTTGATTTCAATTTCTTTTTTTTAGTGTTTTGTAGTTCTCATTGTAGAGGTCTTTCACCTCTTTTGTTAGATTGATTCCCAAGTGTTTTTTTATTGTTTTTTTTTTTTTTGTTTTTTGAGGCTATTATGAATGGGATAGTTTTCCTAACTTCTCTTCAGAGGATTCATCACTTACAAAAAAATGCATTAGATTTATGAGCAATGATTTTATATCCTGCTACTTTGCTGAATTCATTTATGAGTTCCAGAAGTATTCTGGTGGAATTTTTTGGCTCCTCTAAATATAGGATCATGTCATCAGCAAATAAGGATAGTTTGAGCTCTTCTTTTCCTATTTGTATCCCTTTAATTTCTTTTGTCTGTGTAATTGCTCTGGCTAGAGTTTCAAGGACGATGTTGAATGGAAGCAGTGAAAGAGGGCATCCCTGCCTTGTTCCAGTTTTCGGGGGAATGACTCCCAAAGCACAAGAAATAAAAGCAGAAATTAATAATTGGGATAGATTAAACTAAAAGGCTTTTTCTCAGAAAAGGAAACAATCAGCAATGTGAAGAGAGAGCCTTCAGAGTGGGAGAAAATCTTTACCACACACACTTCAGATAGAGCACTAATCTCCAGAATCTACAAAGTGCTCAAAAATCTTTACACCAAGAATACTAATAAGCCAATCAATAAATGGGCCAAGGAAATGAACAGACACTTTACAGAAGAAGACCTACAAGAAATCAACAGATTTATGAAAAAATGCTCAACATCTCTAGTTACAAAAGAAATGCAAATCAAAACCACCTTAAGATTTCATCTTACCCCAATTAGAATGTCTTTTATTAAGAATACAAAGCCAACAACATATGTTGGTGAGGATGTGGGGAAAAGGGTACACTCATACATTGCTGGTGGGAGTGCAAGTTGGTGTAGCCACTCTGGAAAGCAGTGTGGAGATTCCTTAGAAAACTTGGAATGGGTCCACCATTTGACCCATCTATCCCACTCCTTGGCCTATACCCAAAGGACTTAAAATCAGCATACTTTAGTGATGCAGCCACATCCATGTTCATAGATGTTCAATTCACAATAGCTAGATTGTGGAACCAACCTAGATGCCCTTCAATAGATGAATGGATAAAGAAACTGTGGTATATATACACAAGGAATATTACTCAGTCATCAAGAAGAATAAAATTATGGCATTTGCAGATAAATGGATGAAGTTGGAGAATGTCATGCTAAGTGAGATTAGCCAATCCTAAGAAACCAAAGGCTGAATGATCTCTCTGATAAGTGGATGATGATACATAATGCACGATGGGAGGGCGGCAAGAATGGAGGGAGGATGGATGGCATAGAGGGAAAAGAGGGGTGGGAGCAGGGTGGGGGATAAGAATAATGAGAGAATGAGACAAACATCATTACCCTATGTACATGTATGATTACACAAATGGTGTGACTCTGCTTCGTGTACAACCAGAGAAACAAAAGCTGTACTCCATTTGTGTACAATGAATCAAAATAAATTAATAAAAAAGGATCAAAAAGAAAAAAAAATATATCATATGTAAGTAAGTAAAGAGAGAAAAGAAAAGAGAGTTGAGCTACTCCATGTTGTTAGAGGCCAGAGCTGGTATGGCCAGACCCGTCCTGCCCCCTCTCATTTAAAAGGAGTACTGGCTCTTGTGTGTTTATTGATTAGATAAGTTTATGGGTAATTGATTAATTTATAGCCAACTTCATCCTCCAGTAGTTAACCCTTTTCTTAACCAGCACCAAACAGGATGTGGCTGAGAGACCCCCACACTCTGTAGTAAGAAGCATGAAAGAAGTGGATGAAAATGTAAATAGACAAACGTGGTTCCTACTGTGACCATGAGCGTGAATGCAGATTCCTGCTCTGGTCATAATCGTGTTTGTGGGAGAAAAGTCTATTTTCTAGAATTTATACTAAGAGAACTCTGCTCCTAACTTTACATATTCCCTTATAGAGAAATAACTTTAAATAAACTGATGTACCTAAATCCCAGGACTCATCCCAGCATTTTTATTGTATTTATTTATTTATTTATTGCAGTGCCGGGGATTGAACCCAGAGTCTTATGCTTGCAAGGCAAGCACTCTACCTGCTGAGCTATATCCGCAGCCCACCCCAGAATTTTTAATATTGTACTGTGAAAGACACCTGGACAGTATTCTTCTGTCCTTTCTTCATTATTGTTATCCTAGGACCCAAATTTCAATCAGTGACTGGCTTTGAGAGGAGTCATTTTCACTTCCCAACCATGGTCCTTGATGAAGTTCACACATGATGTCTGTCCCAACAAGATTCCCTATCTTTGAATTTGGGTTCAGCATTTTCTTAAGCACTTTCCTCCATAAATACCCTGGTCTCCATAACCAAACTAAAATTAAAAAATATATTCTATGTTGAAAGCTGTGTATAAAGTTTGAGTTATTGGGAAAAAAGCCTTTATTGACCCTCTTACAGGGAAAAAAAAATAGGAGATGCTTATCTTGGTCTATTTGTGGTACTCTAACAGAATACCTGAGACTGAGTATGTTAGAGAGAAGAAAATTTATTTTCTCACAGTTCTGGAAGCTGGAAAGTACAAGATCAAGGTACTGGCATATGCAAGTGCTCTTTTGACATGTTATCACAAGGCAGAAGGCAAACAGGGAGAGAGCCAGAAGGGGGCTGAACTTGCTCCTAATAAAATTGGTACAACCCATGTCCTAATCACCTCCCAAGGTCCTGTCCCTTAATACTGTTATGGTAGCAGTTACATTTCAAGTTAAGTTTTAGAGGGAACAATATTCAAAACATAAAATCTTTATTTCCCATGTAGTGATTGTTTCTTTTGTCATTTGTTTACACCACAAAAGTAAGACTACTGTTCTATTTCCTCCCATGATTTGGGAATTTCTATTACCAGTGAAAGTCATGTCTGGGAAGCTGTGATACATATTTAAGCAGCAATGAACATGAAGTAGTGAGACATAATTTAAAGTTTGTCTTATGAGGTACTCTACTACACATATATTAATCAAAAATATATGTCTATCCATTGATTTTGCTCTGATAGTTTTCATTAGCATAGTCTATCAGAAGGTTTGGAGATTGTTATTGTTAATTTCTCCCCGATTTTTATTGACAACACTCCCAGGATTCAAACCTACAAACCTTCACCACAGCAATAGTGAAGAATGAACCCAAGGAATGAACTAAGATGAAGAATTGATGTATCTTTGCTAACTTCTACAGAATTTTGACCTTGACTTGCAATTCAGATTTTATTTTTTAGTTTTATCCTTTTGGTGAGGAAGTACGCCACTTTTTCTAACCTTCCTAGTTTAGAAAGTAAAAGCTTTTATTTATTGTCCAATAGATTTGTCATTTTTTCCAGGAGAGGAAAGAAGTTTGACATCTCTGCTCATTTCAAGTAGCAGGATGAAGTAAAATCAGAAGTAGTCACAAAACTTTGTCAACTTAACTGGATTGAGAGAGTATAATTAACCAAAAAAAGCAGTTGAGATAATAATATGATAGGATATTTATAGATAACATACTGTGGATGTTTGAACACACTTAGTCTTAAATATTTTTAAATAAGTATTTATTAAATATTTTTAAATAAGTATTTATTAAATATTTTAAATAAGCATTTAAATAAGTGCCTAATATGCTAGACATTAGTTATTTGTCTGCATATATTTACTAGAGGCATAGGTAATTGTGTAATGGAAAAGAAACCTTAATTTTGGAAATGCCATCAGACAGGTAGTGATTCTGTCTGCATTTTAGTGATGCTTCAGTGACTGGAGATCACCTGAGTCCAAATTAATTCATGCTCTCATCCTCATTAATCAGTCTAAAATATGAACCCATGATACCATCATTATCAATAAACCACTTTAATCAATTCCAAACTAGTACATGATAAAGAATAAACTCTCAAGACTAGTACATTGATTTTCATATATCCATGTGTTGGGGAAGACTCTTCCTCTCACCACTTTAAAAAAAATTCTCAGTGTTTAGTGTGGTTTTAAAATCTTGGGTTACTTTCCTCAATTAGTTTTTAACTTTTTTATTCCTTCACAGACTTTCTCACAGAGACTTTTCTCTTTATTTTGGCATGATAGCATCATATGCATACATCATAACTCTCACAGTCTGTATCCCATGAGCAGAGGTGATGGAATAAGGGCTTCTGTAGAGGCAAATCAGGTGGAAAATAACCCTGGGGAGCAAGAGCGAGAGACCAAGGAACTGAAAAGATGAAGGCAAGGGAGGCAAAAAAGTCAAGTTAAAAATGTACCATTGGGTTGGCTGTGTTTATGAGCAACCGGAGTGGCTAATGCAATCAGACCCTCCTTAGAGCCTGCAGAACGGGTTACAGGATGATCTATCACTTCCTGCCCCCTTTCTCTTGGTTTGCTCATGGTGCCTTAGTTCCCTGCATTCTAGGATTGCACACGTATGAGTGCTTAAATTCTTTGTCAGAGTCAGAGAAACCTCTGGAAGGAAGACAAGAAGCTCAGTAAATATTTGAGGAAAGGAAACTCAAAGACATCAAAGACAACCAATTATGTCTGGGCTCAGTGGTCAGGCCAAGGAAGTATTAAGCTGTGCCAAAGAGGTTTCCAATACTAAAACAGAGACACAGGCATTTGATAAATGTTGATGTTTACACCATCACAGAGCAAATATTACTGCCACATATATTACAAAATATCTTTCGCTCATTTCAAATACTGCCCTGATTTGTTGTTTACTCATTCATTACACTCCTCTCTTGTCTGGGGTTAAAATGTGGTTTCTGACACAGGGGAGGAGGAGGAGACCCAGGTCCTCTATCCTGCCACTCCACCCCTGTGTTCACTGTTCTCCCATCATTGCCCTGGCAGTGGAAAACAACACAGATTCAAATTCTGATGTTTCTGTCTGAACTTTCCTTCAGATATAGGCAATGTTTATGCCTGAATTGATCAGACATTATGAACAATTTTCTTATAGATATAAAGCCAATGTGGAGAAAGGAATTGGCAGAATGTAATAAAATTAGGCAATACCATCTGAACATTAATTTTATGCCTGTATTGACCTATAATTTCTGAAGCTCTGCCTCCTCTTACATTATGTGAACTTTGCCTAAGAGTTATCCTGAGGATTTATGTAGGTGCATGTGTGTCAACCACTGTAAGGAATTTTTAAGAGAAACCATATATAAAATATGTGTAAATTGCTTTTATTGCATTTAATTAAAAACATTTATAGTGTATATATGTATATAAATGGCATAAATGACATTTTGTAAATTACAAAGTGTCAGAAAAATTCCTGGTCAACCCAAGTTGTTACTGTATTTTATAGGGAATGCTTTCAGGTTCTGATTCATTCAGGGAACATTTACATGCAGACTATAACAAGTAAGCAAAGCTTTGTCACTCCTCTGATTAAAGGAATTGATTTGACTTTAGGAAGAGTGACTTTAATTAGCTGTGCAAATGCCATTAATTCCAATTAATCTTCTCACACTGTCAAGACAAAAATCCTGGGAGAAGATAAATTGCAGTAAATCAATATAGCCCTTGTTTTTACCAGGAACAGGTGCTCGAGGAAAGAGGAATGTCATTAATGGGTGTCTATATCAAGAAGTATTTAAACGAGACACTAATTCAATGTGAAAAGCTTCTAGATGATTTCTTATATCCTATTTATATATCCCTTAATTGCTTTCAATTGGATAGGAAGTGTTTACTAAAGAGTCTGAAAATTATTGTTATAATTCTATGGTGCACTACAAATTCAAGTCATCTTTGTTACTGTAGGAAACACAGAGGTTAAGAAATGTATTCAAATGTGTTATGCTTTTCATGTGTTTTTCAGTTCAAAGAAATATATTTTGATTAATATGGTAGCGATGATTAATAGTTACTAAACAAACCAAAGCACCGTGGTAAAATACCAAAGAGTGTAAAGAAAGCTAAAGTGAAATATTTCCACAGGCCAAAGTCAGAAAAATTGTCCATGTTAATAAGGACTATCAAAAAAATATTACTGGATTCCATGTAGCACATATTTCAGGGTCTAATTTCAATTCTGACTAACCTTTCTCATTCATTATTCTCCAGTAAATTTGTTTGTTTGTTTGTTTTCTCAAAAAAAGTGCCAAACTCATCCCCCCACCTTCTCAGGGCTTTTAAATTTGCTGCTCTTCATCCAGATCTTTGCATGTGGCTTCCAGAAGGTGTCACTGCCTGTGGAGACCACTTCTTCTAAAGTGCTGTCTCATGGTGAGTTTGTTTGTATTTACCATTAAGCACTTGTCACACCTTTGTTTTCTCTTACTTTGTTTCCTCTGTAGTTCTCCCAAGCTCTGTGAGCATAGGCATAGATTTGGCACTTTATGTTCTAAGCCTAGGACAGTGTCCAGACCACAGTGGGTGCTCTATGCATAAATAAACAGTAAGTGAATTACTAAGCCATAAAAAACATACATTTTAAAATGCCCTAAATAACATTGATATGAATTGGGGGTCCCTGAGGCTACCTTTCAGCTCAGTGACTCACTAGAAGTCCTCACGTGACAGAGGAGATATGGTTGCTGATTCTTTGTCAACCTGAAAGGAAGGAGATTAAAGTCATAAAGGGAAAAGATACACAGGGTAACGTCCATGAGGAAGCAGAAGAAAATTTTGACTGCCTGCTCCCAGTGGAGTCATGAAGGAAACTTACTTAATTCTACCAGGAGCAATATGTGACAACTATGGGCAAAATGTCCATTGGAAAAGCTCCCACAGCCTTAGGGTCTAGAATTTTTGTTGGCAGTGCATACAAAACCCATATGACTAACCTCAGCTACTCAGACCCTAGTCCCCCCAGAATAAAACAGGCACTCACCGTAAACCATATACTTAGGATAAATGTATCTGGTCACACTTTTTAGGTATTCAGAAACACTTCTAGCAGGCAGCCATTCCAAGGGCACAAAGGTTATCTCCCGGAAGTCAGTTTTATTTTATTTTATTTTTTTTCTCTACCAGGAATTGAACCAAGGGGCACTTTACCACTGAGCTGCATCCTCAGCCCCTTTTATCATTATTTTAAAGCAAGAGCTCACTAAGTTGCTTAGGGTCTCACTAAGTTACTGGTTTTGAACTTGTGATTCTCCTGTCTCAGACTTCCAAGCTGCTGGGATTGTAGCTGTGCACCATTGGGCCCACACTGGAAGGCAGTGCAAAGAAGACTGAAAGGTCTTAAAGAAGACCTTTCTCCAGAAAGTGCAGTTTCAGCAAATGAGACCCACTGCGTTAACCTTTCCCTCTATGACTAGTTTGCCACCTAACTGGCTTGGAATTCTTCCTGATTACATGAAATGTTCTGTTGCAGAGTTCCTACTATATCATTTGGTGAAGTTTAGCCAAGGTCTGATCAGACTCATTAGACTCTGAGCCCCAGAGAAATGCTGTCCCAGGGGACTGAACCCTGCTTTGTCCCTAAGAGAAATCAACTTCCCAATTGACATTTCACCCCTCCCCAACCTACTTTATTTTTTCTCCCTCTAACCCTGTCATTTATACTTGGTTTGTTACTCCTGATTGAAATTGAGCCCTTCCTCTGTCTTGGGATTCAATATTTTCCCACCCCCTTAGGGACTTCTCCATCACCACACCTATTTATTGGGTCTTCAGCTGTCTCCCTCTCCTGGTTCCTGCTTGTAATCATGTACATTTCCAGGAATAATGACATTTGCAAAAACTAAGAAAAAGGCAAAATAATTATAACAATAATAAAATGCCTTCATGAGAGACCGCCTTCCTTGAGCAATTCCTCTTCCTCCGGTCTCATCTGTGCATCAGATTCCCCAAGCTGAGGCACGTTTACTGGTCCTCTCCTGCACTTGCCACTTTTCCTCCATCTCTAGCACTGTGGTCCATCACTCGGCCTTTCCATGAAAATGGATGTTACCATGTTCACCAGAGCTATCTAGTTACCAAAAGTAAGAGTCACTTCTCTGCCTTATTGTACATAATTTCTTTTCAATATTTAAGTATATCAACCACTTCTTCTTTTAAGAAACTCTTTACTCCCCCAATTTCCACGAATCAATTTTATTCTCTCTCTTCTTTTCCCTGCAGCACTATTACCCACTTACTCTCCCTGTCCTCTAGCCACTTATTTTCAAACCTCTCCTGCACTTTCCTCATTTACAAAATATGGATAGTAACACCTATTTTATTGTTTTTATTGGTAGGAATTTATGGGGGGGACTGAAAAATCACCTCTCATTGCCATTTGAACACTGTTATTTTTAATTGGAATTTTATGAATTTATAAATCATAGACAATCATCCTGAATTATATAATTTATTTATTTATCGCAGTAATTTCCCTTTTCTTGAGAATATTTTACTTAACATATTTTTTTTCACATCAGTTATGACTTCATTTTAAAATTTGAAAGAATGGGGCATAACAAACATGAAATCACTTCCAGGATCACAGATCAATGACAGTAACAGACGGGAATGTGGTCTTTACTGGGAGCACTATCCACTTAACTGCTCTAACTGAGCTTTTGAGGGATTGATTGGTTACAGTCTTAAGTTCTTCCAGGAAGGCAATTTGCATAAACCACAGAACAGCTGGATCATGAATTACACTGTTGAGAACACATTGCCTGTTCTTCAGGGGTGAACAGAGCTCTGTTGATGTTTTTATAAACAATGAAGAAAGTTTTTCAATTTATGAGGTGATATTTTCCTTAAAATTGAGACCCAATATTAATAAATTTATGCTTAATAATTTAGATAGGTAAAGAGAGTAGCTTCTTTTTCATTCGAAATGAATGTAGGAGATTAAATTCATTCATTTAATATGTATCAAGTGCCTTCTAACTTTAGCAGTAGTCCATATTTCACCACGTAGGATACAAATTAGAATAATTATTTATTAAACCATATTTTTAAGAATATCTTAACATAGATAATGAATAAAACTTTATTTCCTGGAAAGGCTTATGTAAGACCCCATTCCATCAGAGAAATCCAGACCAAAGGAACCTACTTTAAAGTTATTAGCATTTAGACAGCAGGTACACCAGGGAGATTTTGAAGTCACTGTAGACCTTATGGTAAACTAAGGGATGATAAAAACAAGGGTGGACCTCCGAACCACACTACCCTTTGTTAAGCAGATGAAGATAAACTCTAAAATAAGGTAAAAGAGATAGCCAGAAAGCACTATCAAGAACAACCAGCAGTGTTTAATACCACCAAAATCCCAAGTAAATGGGAATAGAAACAGCTTAATGTTTTGGCAATGTGGTGACATATTACACAGCCAAAGTCTGCCTCCCAAATGATGAGTTAGTGTAGCTCAGCTGTTAATTCTCCAAGTACCTTTGTTTATTTCATTTTTTTTTTAAAGAAAAGGAGTTAGGGAGAAAAGTCAAAGTGCAAAGGACTGATTGGTGAATAGGAACTAAGGAAGTATGCACAGCAGTTTGAACAAAGGAAAGTTTGCAGGGGTACAAGATTGGACATGTATTATTATCTTCATTATGAAACAATATATGAAAATTAAATGCTACCTGCATTTCCTTGAAAATTTCATTAACTGTTTTCTCCCACACTTTTCAGGACAGGGACGGGTCACAGTAGACATTATAGAGCACTGTCTTAGGGTTCTGCCTTTTTCCTAGCAGCACTATGATACAGTGATTCCCGAGTACCGTTGGTTTTACTAGGTATGTTTTTTACTTGAGGAAACTGCTGGGCAAGCTCATCTAGTTCACATATTCTCAATTCCTCCATGTAAGTCTTCAAAGTCGATGAAGAAGCAGCTTTGGGGGAAGACTTGGCCTCCATTTTACACACAGACCTGTGCACTGCCTAGTCCAAACAACAGCCCTTAGGCAACCTCTGATAAATCATGCACTCTCTGATCACGGTAGGCCTTTATTAGAATAGCAATAATAATATGAAATAAGTATATGACATATACTGTACACCAGATATACTTCTCTCTGGCACTCTATGATTCATTTAATCTTTACAATGACTCTGTGAAGTGGGTTCTATTATTATCCTCAATTTACAGATGAGGCAATAGAAATTAAGTCATTGGTCCTTGGTCATATTAATAATAAATGGCAGAGTTGATATGTGAACCCACACAGATGAAACTTGACCCAATTTGTGCTCTTAAATTCTACATCATATTGTCCCAGGATACTCTATAATGTGGCTGCTTTCAAATCCTGTTCCAGAAACACAACATTGCCTGTGTAGTAAAGGATCTAAAACTGAAGTGCTGATATAATCTGAGAGGTTGGATAGAAAACTGAACATATTATTTACTTCTTGAACCAATGTCAACAAGGTTTGTTTTAACACAATTCTCCAATATTCAATGTCATCTGAGTATATTGAGCTATATATAAACACTGGCATGAAATCAGAATCTGCAATCAAGCTCTGGGGTCTTACAAATTCTCTCTCAGTTATGAACCTTCTCATTTGTAAAATACGAATAATTACTAAAAACCTCTGGAGGTGTGGTTTACCATTTAATAAGTGTTTTTATATAATTTTAGCTATAACAGGAATTGCCGTTTATTTCTAATCTTTCAGTGGATTCTGTCACCTAAAATTCTTCCATGTTCCATTACATTTCCTAATAAAGTCATGGACTATAAAATTCTGAGATAATTAAAGTTAAGATAAAAATCAAAAATAACAGAGTATTTGGAGAGTTTTACTGGCCACATGAAGATTTTTTTGCCATGGGATTCAGTCAGCATCCAAACCAAATCTATTCAGGGGAGGGTGTTTAACATGCATCTGGATTTTATTTAGTAGTGGGAAAGGAAAACAAAATAGAATCTACATATGGTTAACCATGTAAACAATTCTGCATTGAGGAGACTGCCCCCTCCAAGTTCACAGTTAACTCAATTTTAATATTGGATTTTCATATCCTTAATGCTATCATAATCATTCACAAGAAGTGAAATTCGGATTCAGTTAAAGCAATAAAATGAATAAACGTGCTTAATTCAAATTATAATTTTCTTTTATCTCTAAGATGATGTTTCAGGAACACTGAGTAATGAATTTTTTAAATGACTATTATGGCATTTTTTAGAGGATTCATATTTTTCTGTGAGTGAGGAATTCCTTTAATATAGATTTATTAAAATAAACTTTGAAAATTTGAAGATGCACACATACTACAACCAAACAATTGCACATCTATTAGAGAAAAACTTTGTTCAGGTATGCATTAGGCATAGAAGCCAAATGGTATTGTGTTGATTAGTCTCAATCCGCCCTCAAACAACTTCTTCTAACTACTGGAGCCTCACATCTACTTAAACAACTGAAAGTGCTTGGGATCTAATTTTCCCCACCCCATGGAGGCCTTGGTCAATGACTGATGGGAAGTATAAGGTAATGCATATGTTCTTTAGCTTGACTTAGCATTCTGCAATACATATACATATCAAAATATCACACTCATAAATATGTATGGTTTTTATTGTCAATTAAAATTAATTTTTTTAAAAAGTCCCACTCTTATTAGAAGAAACACTGAGGTAGAGTTTGCCTATCAGTGCTCCAAATGGGAAAAGACTGAAACTTAGAAATTTACCTAAAATCACACCTCTTGCTCCTCCTGGTTCTGCTTTCTGTACTTCCTTCTTCTTTGCTCCTGGGAACACTTAATAAATTACTTGTCCACAAATCCTTGTCTCCCATCTGCTGAGAAAACCTGACCCAAAACAAGCAATTATTAAGTGTATTCATTCTTTTCACATAACACTTTATAGCAAATCATTCTTGTCAGCTTTTTCATTCACTTTTGACCATCTCCAGACTTTCATGAATTCAGATCTAGGTCTTATGCAAAAACAGGACTTTGAGGAAGAAATGAAGGAATTTCACAAAATCACCATAAAAATCAGGAGGGTACTTTAGTACCTCTTTTTTGAAGTATAATATTAAGGGATGGGGTAGGGCTTATTCACCCCACATTATCACAGACTACTTTGTGGGTTTAAACTGTGTACATTCTTCCCCAGTAGCTCCTGGAAAGAGATAGCAGAAGCCACAGTGCCAGATGGTCCTCTGTTGTGCCTGGCAGGTGATGCCAGCAGGGCTTGGCAGACGTGGAAGTACTCAGTGAAAGCGGCAGAAGTGCCCAGCAATCACGCTGACACCTGGCCAACTTGCAGTGCACAAGTGTCTGTGACACTTGTGCCCAGGAGAGGCAGAGCTGCCTGGTGAGCATACATCTCCTAGCATAGGTAACAGAGGCAGTGTCTGACAGATGCCATATGTTGCCTGACTGAGCTGGTGTGAGAGCATGTCAGTGACTTCTTAGATAAGACATTGGCAAGGCATTGGAGGATGGCCAGAGAGTCAGAAACAAGAAGAGATAGAATGGGATACTATACCATGGCCCATGCATACCCTCAGTGTGGAGAAATAGTCTAAGGTTAAGTCTTTGGAAGGGAAAGGGAGAAATGTGTTGAAAGTCCACAACCTCAAATATTTTTTTCTAAAATGTGCAAGATGAGAGGTGACTACTTCTGAGAAGCACTTATATTTCAAGGAATGACTGCTGGGTAGGTAGATTGTACTTTGTCATCAAATTTGGAATATCTAATGTGAGAAAAAGGAAATTACCTTAAAGGGCGGATAAAGAGAGCCCCACATCAAAGGCTAGATGGTGATTAAAGGTCACAAATGTGTAATGTATCTAGAAAGCATAACGATCCAATCTTCTCCATTAATCTTAAACTTTAAACGTCATGTTAAAGATATGTCTGAATTTGAGGTTTCGGAACGTGTAGGAAGGTGTACTCAAAAGACTCTTGTTCAGAGTAAGCTTCAATAAGGACAAAAAACACACAGCAAATCAACACACACTTCTACCAGAGCAATGGCTATTTTCTAATAATTTTGGGTAATAGAACATGCTGTAACCTGAGAAGATGAAAATGACTTTCTGGTTTTTTGTTTTTGGTTTTTTGGGGGTTTTTTGCAGTGCTGGGGATTGAACCCAGGACCTTGTGCTTGCAAGGCAGGCACTGTACCAACTGAGCTATATCCCCAGCCCAAAGATGAACATGACTTTCTATCTCTCTGATGTCACTTTACCCCACAGCTTTGAATAACATGCTGGTTTATGAGAAATCATGCTATTGCTTATTTTAGTTATAGAATTAGGAGTTATAACTGAAAATGATTGAGCTTTCTTAAAAAGCATATTTCATTCCATTTATTGGAATTTCCAAACAGAAAGTAATTATAAACACAGAAACTTCTTATTTTTAATACATCACACTGAAGTGGAAGTTTAGATGAGGAGCAAAACCATGTCTAGCCCAATTTCTATATATCCTTCCAGTTATCAGTAATAACTACAGCTACTGTTTTAGTATATTAATTTCTTACTTTCACTTTAGAATTATTTTTTATTAATATACAGTACCCTCAGGAGTTACATGTGGTCCTTAACAAAATTGTTTAAAATACAGGACTTCCTTACTGTCTCTTTAATAAGGAATTTTTGATATGCAAGTAGAATAGGCCTCCTGCTAATGTGCTCTGTTAGAAATTAGAAACAGAAATAGTTCAGTAATCAATAAAATCCTTTCCTGGGTTGTCTGTTGAGATCTCTGTAACAAGAATCTCTAAATTCTAAGAAAATATTCACTGGATTTTTGATAGTAGCCTGGCAATCAAACTTATTCAATGCAATTTGCCACTAGATAGCAATACCAACCTTTCAGACATGTTAACAGTATGAAAATTCCATTATAAAATATGCATCATAACATAATTATGACAAATGTATGACATATATTACATATTTTTCATAATTTGTTTAATATCACTCCTTCTAATGTAGGTGTATTAGACATAGGTTTCTATGTGTCTTTTTGATTTTAAAAATGAAAACTAGAATATGAGGACTGTACAACATAGAGCCATAAAAAGAGAAACTTAACATACATAAAAATCTGTACTATTCCAGTGTGCCTAGAATGCTAATCGAAGAAATCAACAGAATCAGTGACAATGCCACAAAATATCATAATTTTAATCAAATGATGACAATTTTCTGTTCTTTCATCACTCTCTCATTTAACGTTTACTCTAATTCCATATGTCTTAAAAATTACCAGTCTTTACAACTCATCAGTAGGAAGGCTCCTTTCTAGTGGTCGTTTCAGTAACTCATACATTTTTGGATTTCAGCTCTTAGGATTTCACTACCTAAGTAAAAATCCTTTCTAGAGCTGGAGGTAGGGTGAGGTGGTAGTATAGTGGGCCCCCTTCTCCACCAAAGAGACAAAATTAAGCTTCTCTAGAGACTCTCACCATAATTGTTCTTATCAACAGGATATCAGCAAAAATTTCTGCAAAGAGCTCAATGTGGTTTGAAGCTTCCTATTTCCTGTAAGGGTAAAGTTGCTCTTTCTTGCAAAAGCTAAATTTTCCCTCAAAGTCGATGATGTACAAAAATTAGTACTTCTGCTTTCTGTGGTACAAACTTCTGAAACCTCTGTCTAGTCTAAAAAATGGAACAAAACGCACTTTTATGTAAATCCTCTGCAACTGAGTATAAAGTTCAAAGAATTTCCAGATTCCAGGTCCGAAGGTGTTTAGGCATTAGTCACCCTGGACCACTGCAGCTAAATAAACCTACTTTCTGCTAATTCCTCAGACATCCAGCCTCATCAGTCCTACATCACTAGTAATTTAAAGGCCTGTGCCATTTGGGAGAGAGATTTGTGGTGTACTTTTTATCCTACACAACATTTCTTGTGTCATCTGAACCCACATCCAGGCTTGATTAGGGAGGGTTCACCAAGATTTATAAGTTTTCAAGGGTCTCAACTTCCCATCTTCACACATTCTCAAAATTTAGCGTCGGTGAAATAGACATATTTGCGTTATCATAACTGAATGTTCCTTTGACATTTATAAGGATGGGTCCAGTTCTACTTTATCAAGTACAGAAGCAAATTGCCTGCAGTAGCATGTTGAGAGGCAATGAGTCCCATGGTTGGGAAAACAACTTTGCTATAGGAAAAAAGATGAGGTATGAGCCCTTATTCTTTCAGTATGCACTGGAATGTTGCACAAAACAATGACTCCTTTATGTCAGTCTATAATGATCATTGCATTTTGCAGTCCCTTATATCACCAGTTACTATGTTACATGATCCTATATGACCTAAAGAGTAAGCCAAAGTAGAAAGCCAGTATATTGTGATTTTTATGTATCAACTTGGTTGGGTCATGCTGCCCAGGTTTGTGCTCAAACATTATTCTCTCATGTTTCTATAAGGTGTTTTCTGTATGAAACTAACATTGAAATTGGTGAGCTTTGAATAGAGTACATTGCCCTCTACAATATAGGTGAGATACATCCAATCCATTGAAAACCTGAGTGGATCTAAAGACTAATTTTTAAGTAGTTGGACACTCTAGGTTTAAATCCTTACTCTACCATGCAAATACTCTGTGACCTGGGCAGATGATTTAACCTCTCTCAGTCTTAAGTGTGAACCTCTATAAATTAAGAATAAAAATAAACAGCAGCAACACAAAATGTTTCGTACAGTGATAAATGCAAAATTGGAAGTAAGAGATATATACATTCCTCTTCTCTTTCTCCATTCCATACCATATTTGTGTTTCTGGTTCTTATTCACTTGTGGAATTTTAAGTTCTTTGAAGAAAAAGAGCACAAGTTACATTCCTTTTCATCTCTAAGTATTTGAGATATATCTTCTAAAGGAATGAGAATGGTTATAGGATAAAACTTTTTATGTATGATTAAAAAACAAGATTACTTGGTCAGAAATTGGGTCTGTTATTTATAAATTAATTTTTAAAACTCTGCAAATTATTCTAATAATTTCTTGAAATTTTTACAGAGCATCTCAATTGTGCTCTCAAATATGTAACAAGGATAACTTCAGAATGAAAGGGCAGGGAAATAGACTTGGACTCAATGGGAACTGCAGTTACATGTCAGAAGGGAATAGATTAGAGGAGAGGTAAAGAATTGAGCAATTGGAAATTATTTTCTCAAAAACAAATCACATAACAGAAGCATAAGTATATTTAATGGCCATAAATGAAGTTCAAAAAGTAAAACAGTGCTGGTAGGGCAGTAAGAAGACAGAACAGTCAGTGACAGATATATCCTGTCTAATAAAACAGGTATTCCCTGAATATATACTCATACAAGTAACCACTAATTGCTTTTTAGCTTCTTAAATATCACAATAACTGATCCCAAAGTGAATAGAAAATGAAGCATAGAGAGATGTATGAAACCAAAAATTTTAGTAATGAATACCATGGACATACAAGTAAACATATTTGATGTATAAATACATTTAAATGGTATAAATGTGCTTAATAAAAATAACTTCAAGTCAAAAACTCTGTGGAGACACACCTAAAACAGTGATTCAATGAATAGAAAGTTTTTAAAAAATAAGAATATGGTGTAACTTGATCAAACAATTAAAAAAAAAAAAAACCTAGATGGGCAATCTTCTCAGGATGTCCTCACATGGCTGAGAAAGAACACAGGCACTCTGCAGTCTTTGCTTCCCATCAGAAGATCCCCAACTCTCACACCTTTATCTAAACCTACTTACACCTCAAAGGTCACATTTCCAAATTTCATCACATGAGGGGCAGAGTCTCCAATATATAAATTTGTGGGGGTGCATATTCAGCCATAGCAAAAACCAAAGTAAAAAGACACAGGCATTGATCCCAGGAATAGAGGAAACATCATGTCAGGCTTTTATAAATGACTTCATAGGGCATTTTCCCTAACTTAGATGAAATTCTGGCAAAAAAAAAAAAATAGACTGTTTTTCCATACTAAAGAGGAATGTAGCAGAGAAAAGAGAACTTACTGGCAGAAGAGAGAATCTAAGAAACACACAGGAACTAGGAAAGAATTATTGAAGCCATGGAGAAGCAAAGTCTGGGACCCTTAGGGAAGACGTCCCAGAAAGGGAAAATCTACTTCTTTTTTCTTTTTTGAAATGAGAGAGATGAGAGTATTCTAGTGAGAAACAAATGAAGGCATGAGAAACAAGAAAATATATCTATAGTGCAGACTTATCACTGTCAGTCATGTGTCAAAAAATATTGATAAATTGAGCAGCTATGAACATTGATGTGGCTGCATCACTGTAGTAATCTGATTTTAAGTCCTTTGGGTATAGGCCAAGGAGTGGGATAGCTGGGTCAAATGGTGGATCCATTCCAAGTTTTCTAAGGAACCTCCACACTGCTTTTCAGAGTGGCGGAACCAACTTGCACTCCCACCAGCAATGTATGAGTGTACCCTTTTCCCCACATCCTCGCCAACACCTGTTGTTGCCTGTGTTCTTAATAAAAGACATTCTAGTTGGGGTAAGATGAAATCTTAAGGTGGTTTTGATTTGCATTTCTCTTATAACGAGGGATGTTGAACATTTTTTCATAAATCTGTTGATTGCTTGTAGATCTTCCTCTGTAAAGTGTCTGTTCATTTCCTTGGTACACAATGGAATATTACTCAGCCATAAAGAAGAATAAAATTATGGCATTTGTAGGTAAATAGATGATGTTGGAGACTATTATGCTAAGTGAGATTAGCCAATCCCAAAAATCCAAAGGCCGAATGGTCTCTCTTATAAGTGAATGATTATGCATAATGTGGGGTGGAATGATGGCAAGAATGGAGAAAGGATAGAGAGCATAGAGGAAAGGGAGGAGTGGGGTTGAGGTTGGGGGGTAAGAATAATAACAGTATGTGTGATAGACATCATTGCCCTGTGTACATGTATGAATGCACAGATGGGGTGACTCTACTTTGGGTACAACCAGAAAAACAATTGCTGTACTCCATTTGTGTTCAATGAATCAAAAAAATTAAAAAAAAAAATAAATAAATAAATAAATAAATTGATAAATGTTTCTTTTCTTTTCTTTTTCTTTTTTTTTTTTTTACCTTCTGCATACTTGGTTTCCACATAGTCAACAGATTTGCTTGTGAGATTGTAGTGATGTGGACAAGACAAAGGATAGTTTAAAGGTCAAATGAAATGCATACAAAATGAAAAAAATAATCAAAAACAACTTCCAACATTCATGACTCTACAATTAAATCCCTAAGCTGAATGTTATGATATATGAATCTGAAGCTAATTATAATAGTATAAAGGCACACAATTATGACCAGCAATTTGCTTCATTTAATAATGCTACATTTTTCTATTTGGAAAACCCATCTCCTCTGCTAATCATAAAGTTATAAGAGGGGCATCTGTGAACAGGAGAAATGAAAGGATGACCAGCATATCAACCATATCATCTGAAAAATTCCATCCACCAGAACTGGACGATGGAGAATAATGAGCATAAATTTCTTTTGCACATCCTAGTTTCAACTAGAATTCAAAATGTATGTCCCTATTTTATGTAATCATTGCTGCCCATTACTAAGTGAAAAACTATATTAGTCCAGCTAAAAGTTTCTTCTTGGTGGAATTTTGAATTTTAAGTAGCCCTCTGGAACTGAACTTAAATTATTAAAAAAATGTTACCAGTAAAATTCTACTTTTTTCCCCAAACTACTTCACTCCTAACCCACAGGCATGTATGCATAATATTCTCCCTTTTCTACCCCCACAAATTCCAGAGCACATATAGTCATGGACAAAAAGTGGAGGGATCAATTTGTCATGATTATTCTTGGCCGGTGGTATCTAATTCACATCTTCCTCCTGGTCACGAATACTAAAATATATGCCAATCTAAAATTCAATGAGTCATTTTACAGCTGCAAAACTCATGTATATAAGTATAAATACCACAGAATAAGCATATCCAAAAAAATGTAACCATGGGCTGGGGTTGAGGCCCAATGGTACAGTGATTGTCTAGCATGCACAAAGATCTGGGTTCAGTCATCAGCGCTGTGTGAGCATGCATACGCACTCTCTCTCTCTCTCTCTCTCTCTCTCTCACACACACACACACACACACACACACAGAGCCCTGATTACTGATCAATATGGATTTATGAAAGTCTGAAATTTGATGTAATTGTCAGTAAATAATAATAAATTAAATCTATGTAGCTTAATTCTCTGAAGAATTTAATGTCTATAAAACATCAATCTATGTGCATTACTTCAATTGATATGATAATACCTAATTCAATATCTTATTTGAATCTTACACATCATTGAAAAGAGAAAGAGGGAAGGCAGTGACCTCTTTAGTAGGTATAGACACTGAGTTTCAGAAAGATTATTCTAACATCCCAAAATTGGACAGTTTGAAATTGTGCAAAGGTCTCAAAGTCTAATCCTCTTATTTTCATCCCCCACTGTTTTCAAGAAACTTAAACTGACTCTCTGAGGCATTACTGAAAGTCCAAAGAACTAAGAAGTTTCTGAGAACGATTTCTGGTGACTGGAACTTGGGAGAACCAAGGCCCTATGTGCTGAGCCTATACATTATTTTACTTTATCAAATTTCGTTGAGTACTTACAATACAAGAGGTTTCTGTTAGCTGTCTGAGAAATGTCCAGGTGAAATGACATGTGAGCTCTGGCCTCATTAAACTTATAACCTCCTGGAGCAAGACAGATATTCATTCATTTGATAATATAAGACAGAATATTTCGATTTCGCAGTGAATATGCAGGGGTTTCAAGGGAAAAAAACATGGGGATGGTGATTCTGTCTTTGGGATAGAATGACTTTTTGAAAGATGCTTTGGAGGTAGACTGTTGAAAGTTATTTAAGTATTGATTGGTAGAGAAAATAAGAATATTTCAGCTATATTTTTTCCACCTGGAAAATGTAGATACAGTGTTAATCTTGGTCACCAAATGTGAACAAGCTAGTGGAACATAGAACAACTCAAAATTTGCTTCTAATTAAGTTACAAAGTCAGTTTGGTAATTGTAAGGAGGGAAATTTTATATTGATGAGAACTGAAATATAATCATTATTCTGCTGTATTATTTTTTAATATTTTAATAATGACTTATGCTAACTTATCAAATCAAACAATATATCTACTGTGCTAAAAATAATTTACAAAGAGGAAAAAGTGAGATTCAAAAAGACAAAAGGTAGGCAATGCATGATTTTAAAGTTATGTATTAGATATATAGAAAATGTTTGCTAATTAAATAAGGTTAAAATTTCATAATAGGAAAAATTAAAATTAATAATATAATGAAAAATGTATACACAGAAATAACATTGAAAAGTTAAACATTTAAATTGTGAAACTTTTTTTTCCATTTTGAAAGAAAGACAAACACATAGGACTTATCAAATCTGGCAAAACTAATAAGAAGCAACACTTAAGCCGATCAACATAATTATTTTCACATACAGATTTCATGTTTTTCAGAAGTTAGCAAATGACAAAGCTGACATGTACAACCACTATGATTTTTTAACAAGGATCTCTGAAATACATGGGTCTTTAGGAGAATAATTAAAACACAATAAAATAAGCCAATCCCAAAGAAACAGGGGCCCAGTGTTTTCCCTGATAAGCAGATGATGATATAGAATCTGGTTGGGGGGAGGGTGACAGAGGAATGGAGGATCATTAGATTATGTAGAGAGAAATAAGAAGGGGATGGGAGGGAGTATTAAAAAATGTTGGAATGAGATATTATTATCCTGCACACATGTGTGATTAACAAGAATGATATGAATGTACATCATGCACAATCATAGAAATGAAAATTTGTACCCCATATGTGTACAATGAATCAAAATGAAGTCTATAAAAATAAAAGAATTTAATTAAAAAATTACAGAAAAAAAAACACAACAAAAGAAAACGTTCCTCAAAAAAAGTTAGAGTCTATCTTTCTCTACCTCTGACCTAGTTGTCAGTTTCCAACATACATTAGACACCAAAAGACCAATTCCTACAAATGACTTTTTTGCAAAAATAGGTAAAACAATAACCTTCAAGGCCTCCTATATTTAACATTACATGTGTATTTGTTTTGTATTGCTTTTTAAAAATACCGCTTTGTTTTGTTTTAAACATACAGAGAGCAATGAAAGGGGTGGTGGGCTACACAATGGATGACTAAATCTCTGCTTTCTGGTATTGTTTTCACTTTTATTTTTAAATAAAACCTGACTATCCAATTTTTCTTTTTAAGTGTTTTGTTCAATCATATTATTTAATCCATTAGCTATTTACTTTAATTTTTCATGATTTATTTATTAGGAATACAGAGTGAAAATCCCCCTTCCCCTACCTACCCTATTCCCAGTTATGTCCCAAGATAACTTTCTCCCATGAAGAAGCAAACACAACCCTTAGCATTTTGTTTCCATTTCAGCAAGAGACTCAGGATCCATTCTCGATGTCTTTCCCTATGACATTATCCATTATCCCTGAATTACTTTATCATATAAATACTCAATCCTTAACCAAAATTATGGAATACATAGGTAGTAATTTTAATAGACTCAGAAATACTTATGATTCATGTAAAAGCTATATAGACTAAAAGGAATGCTTTTCCCATGATTTCAAAAGACACATTATAGCTTAATTAACTTTAACATTTCCTTCCCTCTAATTTTTCTCACTGAATTCATTATTGTTCACTTCATGCCTACCTCAGACATTGGTCTTCACTCTCTGTATTCAATCTTTTGATATTTGAATATCTATCTATTTATCTCTTCCCTGGTCCCCTCCTTCTCTCTCTTTCTCTCTTTCTCTCTCTGATACACACACACACACACACACACACACACACACTTTCACATACATAAATTACTACACGTGGGGGCTACGATCTTCCCCGGCACTGTGCAGCGTCTCCTGGGCTGTCTGGCCTGGAGGGGCTGGAGTCTCTGGCTCCAGCGGCTGCCTCTGCCCAGAGACATTGATCATTCCCAAACTGGAGGAAGTGGAACAGCACCTTTCCTGGGTCACCGCTTGATCAAGCACTTCTCAAACATCAGGTGAGTTACTGGAAACCTGCAGGGACACTCTAAGTCTTTACAGAAAAATTGCATTCCCTCTGATTTGCACTACTAGAGGGGAAGATACATGAGCAGCATGAGAAAACACGGGAAGAAAGTGTCCCAAACAAACCTAGATGATACATCAAGAGAACCCAAAGACAGCATGGTAGAAGGAATGACAAAAAGGGAGTTCAGAATGTTCATAATTAAAATGATCCGAGAAGAGAAAGATATGACTAGAGAGCAGATTCAGGCTATGAATAATCAGCTAATAGAGCAATTGCAGGAAGCAAAAAATCATTTCAATAAAGAGATAGAAGTTCTGAGAAAAAAACAAACAGAAATTCTTGAAGGGAACAAGGAAATGAAGGAAACAATCAACCAAGTTAAAAACTCAATAGAAAGCATAATTACCAGAATAGATCACTTGGAAGACAGAACCTCAGACAATGAAGACAAAATATTGAATCTTGAAAACAAAGTTGAACAAACAGAGAAGATGGTTAGGAATCATGAACGAAACCTCCAAGAAATATGGGACATCATGAAAAGACCAAATTTAAGAGTTATTGGGATTGAGGAAGGCACAGAGATACAAACCAAGGGTATGAATAATCTGTTCAATGAAATAATATCAGAAAATTTTCCAAATATGATGAATGAGATGGAAAATCAATTACAAGAGGCTTACAGGACACCAAACACACAGAATTACAACAGATCCACACCAAGGCATATTATAATGAAAATACCTAACATACAAAACAAAGAGAGAATTTTAAAGGTGGCGAGAGAAAAACATCAGATTACCTACAGGGGGAAACCAATATGGATATCAGCAGATTTCTCAGGCCAGACACTAAAAGCAAGAAGGGCCTGGAACAACATATTTCAAGCTCTGAAAGAAAATGGATGCCAACCAAGAATCTTACACCCAGCAAAATTTACCGTCAGATTTGATGATGAAATAAAATCATTCCATGATAAACAAAAACTTAAAGAATTCACAAAGAGAAAGCCTGCCCTACAGAACATTCTCAACAAAATATTCGAAGAGGAAGAAATGGAAAACAACAATCACAGCCAACATGGGGAGGAATTACCCTAAAGAAAGAGTCAAACAAAGGAGAAATAAAGTCAAGCTAAAAACCCCAAAAAAGCTAAAAAGGCAGGAAATACAAGTCATATCTCAATAATAACCCTGAATGAAAATGGCCTAAACTCATCAATCAAAAGACATAGACTGGCAGACTGGATTAAAAAGAAAGACCCAACAATATGCTGCCTTCAAGAGACTCATCTCATAGAAAAACATGCCCACAGACTAAAGGTGAAAGGTTGGGAAAAAACATACCATGCATATGGACTGAGTAAAAAAGCAGGAGTTTCCATCCTCATTTCAGATAAAGCAGACTTCAAGCCAAAGTTAGTCAGAAGGGATAAAGAAGGACATTTCATACTGCTTAAAGGAAGGATAAATCAGCAAGACATAACAATAATAAATATTTATGCACCGAACAATGGTGCATCCATGTATGTCAGTCAGATCCTTCTCAATTTCAGGAACCAAATAGACCAAAACACAATGATACTGGGGGACTTTAACACTCCTCTCTCACCGTTGGACAGATCCTCCAAGCAGAAATTGAACAAAGAAACCATAGGACTCAATGACACAATCGCTAATTTGGACTTAACAGACATATATAGAATATTCCAACCATCAAAAAGCGAATACACTTTCTTCTCAGCAGCTCATGGTTCCATCTCTAAAATAGACCATATGTTATGCCACAAAACTACTCTTAGCAAATACAAAAACATAGAGATACTACCTTGCTTACTATCAGATCATAATGGAATGAAATTAGATATCAATGAAAAAGTTAAAAACAAAAACTACTCCAAGACCTGGAGATTAAATAATATGCTATTGAATGATGCATGGATAATAGAAGACATTAGAGGGGAAATTAAAAGATTCTTAGAGGTCAACGAGAACAAAGATACAACATATCAAAATCTCTGGGATACTATGAAAGTAGTGCTAAGAGGAAAATTCATTGCATGGAGTGCTTTTAATAAGAGAATGAAAAGTCAACAAATCAATGATCTCACACTAGAGCTCAAAGCCCTAGAAAAAGAGGAACAGATAATCACCAAAAGTAGTAGAAGACAGGAAATAATCAAAATCAGAGCTGAAATCAATGAAATTGAAACAAAAGAAACAATTCAAAAAATTGACAAAACAAAAAGTTGTTTCTTTGAAAAAATAAACAAAATTGATAAACCCTTAGCCACGCTAATGAAGAGAAGGAGAGAGAAACTCCAAATTACTAACATTCATGACGGAAATGGAAATATTACAACAGACACAATTGAAATACAAAACATAATAAGAAGCTACTTTGAAAATTTATACTCCAACAAAATAGAAAACCTGGAAGACATCAACAGGTTCCTAGAGGCATATGAGCCACCCAAACTGAATCTGGAGGACATACACAACTTAAATAGATCAATTTCAAGAATGAAATAGAAGAAGTCATCAAAAGCCTACCAACCAAGAAAAGTCCAGGACCAGATGGATTCACAGCCGAGTTCTACAAGACCGTCAAAGAAGAGCTTACTCCAATACTTCTCAAAGTATTTCATGAAATAGAGGAGGAGGGAACCCTTCCAAACTCATTCTATGAAACTAATATCACCCTGATACGAAAACCAGAGAAGGACACTTCGAGGAAAGAAAGTTTCAGACCCATATCTCTAGTGAACCTAGATGCAAAAATTCTTTACAAAATTTTAGCGAATCGTATACAAAAGCATATTAAAAAGATAGTGCACCATGACCAATTGGGTTTCATCCCAGGGATGCAAGGTTGGTTCAACATCCGGAAATCAATAAATGTAATTCACCACATCAACAGACTTAAAGTCAAGAACCACATGATTATTTCAATAGATGCAGAGAAAACATTTGATAAAATACAGCACCCCTTCATGCTCAAAACACTAGAAAAAATAGGGATAGTGGGGACATTCCTGAACATTGTAAAGGCTATCTATGCTAAGCCCACAGCTAACATCATTCTAAATGGAGAAAAATTGAAAGCATTCCCCCTGAGAACTGGAACAAGGCAGGGATGCCCTCTTTCGTCACTACTATTCAACATTGTTCTTGAAACTCTAGCCAGAGCAATTAGACAGACCCAGGAAATTAGAGGAATACGAATAGGAAAAGAAGAGATCAAACTATCCCTATTTGCTGATGACATGATTCTCTATTTAGAAAACCCCAAGAATTCCATCAGAAAACTTCTGGAACTCATAAATGAATTCAGTAAAGTAGCAGGATATAAAATTAATGCTTATAAATCCAATGCATTTTTATTCGTAAGTGATGCATCCTCTGACAGAGAAATTAGGAAAACTATACCATTCACAATAGCCTCAAATAAAATAAAATACTTGGGAATCAATCTAACAAAAGAAGTGAAAGACCTCTACAATGAGAACTACAGAACACTAAAGAAAGAAGTTAAAGAGCATCTGAGAAGATGGAAAGATCTCCCATGTTCTTGGATAGGCAGAATTAATATTGTCAAAATGGCCATATTTCCAAAAGTGCTATACAAATTCAATGCAATTCCAATTAAAATCCCAATGACGGATCTCATAGAAATAGAGCAAGCAATCATGAAATTCATTTGGAGGAATAAGAGAACCAGAATAGCTAAAGCAATCCTTAGCAAGAAGACCGAAGCAGGGGGTATCACAATACCAGACCTTCAACTATACTACAGAGCAATAGTGACAAAAACAGCATGGTATTGGTACCAAAATAGACAGGTAGATCAATGGTACAGAGTAGAGGACACAGAGACAAACCCACATACATACAGGTATCTCATACTTGACAAAGGAGTCAAAAACATACAAAGGATAAACAACAGCCTCTTCAACAAATGGTGCTGGGAAAACTGGAAATCCATATGCAGCAAAATGAAACTAAACCCACATCTCTCACCCTGTACAAAACTCAACTCAAAGTGGATCAAGGACCTAGAAATCAGACCAGAGGCTCTGCACCTAATAGAAGAGAAAATAGGTCCAAATCTTCATCATGTTGGCCTAGGACCATATTTCCTTAACATGACTCCCAAAGCGCAAGAAATAAAAGCAGGAATCAATGATTGCGATAGAGTCAAACTAAAAAGCTTTTTCTCAGCAAAGGAAACCATCAGCAATATGAAGAGAGAGCCTTCAGAGTGGGAGAAAATCTTTGCTACACACACTTCAGATAGAGCACTAATCTCCAGAATCTACAAAGTGCTCAAAAATCTTTACACTGAGAGCACTAAGAACACAATAAATGGGCCCAGGAAATGAACAGACACTTTACAGAGGAAGATTTACAAGCAATCAACAGATTTATGAAAAAATGTTCAACATCCCTTGTTATAAGAGAAATGCAAATCAAAACCACCTTAAGATTTCATCTTACCCCAATTAGAATGTCTTTTATTAAGAATACAGGCAACAACAGGTGTTGGCGAGGATGTGGGGAAAAGGGTACACTCATGCATTGCTGGTGGGAGTGCAAGATGGTGCAGCCACTCTGGAAAGCAGTGTGGAGATTCCTTAGAAAACTTGGAATGGATCCACCATTTTACCCAGCTATCCCACTCCTTGGCCTATACCCAAAGGACTTAAAATCAGATTACTACAGTGATGCAGCCACATCAATGTTCATAGCTGCTCAATTCACAATAGCTAGACTGTGGAACCAACCTAGATGCCCTTCAATAGATGAATGGCTAAAGAAAGTGTGGTATATTTACACAATGGAATATTACTCAGCCATAAAGAAGAATAAAATTATGGC
>JAJEJO010003245.1:115405-219782 GCA_020662805.1 Glaucomys volans
TAGCTAGATTGTGGAACCAACCTAGATGCCCTTCAATAGATGAATGGCTAAAGAAAGTGTGGTATATTTACACAATGGAATATTACTCAGCCATAAAGAAGAATAAAATTATGGCATTTGTAGGTAACTGGATGATGTCGGAGACTGTTATGCTAAGTCAGATCAGCCAATCCCAAAAATCCAAAGACCGAATTGTCTCTCTGATAAATGAATGATGATGCATAATGTGGGGGGAAGGGAGGCAAGAATGGAGGAAAGATAGATAGCATAGAGGGAAGGGAGGGGTGATGTCGGGGTGGGGGGTAAGAATATTAACAGAATGTGTGACAGACATCATTGCCCTGTGTACATGCATGAACGCACAGATGTTGTGACTCTACTTTGTGTACAACCAGAGAAACAATAGCTGTACTCCATTTGTGTTCAATGAATCAATAAGTAAATAAAAAAAAATTACTACATGTGTACTTCCTGCCTAATTCCACCACCCACCCTCCTAATTTTAGAACATAACTTCTGATTACTTTGCAATAACATTTTGACATTGAACTTTCTTTTATTATCTTCTTCAATCAAAATCCATCCCTTCTCCATTATGGGTGGATACACTGGTATGAACCACAGTAAAGCAAAGAAATGCATATTAATGTGGTTGCGTTAGTCACCGTCTGCTCCTGTAACACAATATCTGAGAAAATCAACTTAGAGAAAGGTTTGATTCAGTCCTACATTTAGGGATTTTGTTCTGGTGTAGAGGCTTTGGTTGACTGCATTGCTTTTGGCCTGTGGTAGGGCAGTCCTTCATGACAGGAATGTGCTGCAAAGGAAGTCTCTCACCCTTTACAGCTGTGCATCATGGAGAGAACGAAGAACGGGTGGGCTTCTCACAATCCCGAAAAGGTAGGCGCTTATGACCTAGATTCCTCCCACTGGGCCCACTTTCCTAAAGGTTCCATCACCTCCCAATAGCCCCACAGACTGGCAACCAGATGTTTGGGGGACACTTGTACAAATCAGTAGAAGTTAAAATTAATTTTGATTTTCATGTAGAAATCTCATAAGATTATTATTGAATGCATTACAATTTCAAAATATATGAAATTATATTTCATGTATATGTATATGATACATGCATTATATACATATTATCACAATATATGAATCATACCAGGCTTTTACCAATGACTTCTATTACTGCTGCTTCTACTGTTACTATTACCGTACTCCTCAGTGATACTCATCACTGAAAGCAGAGTTGTGATTACACCCAAAATTATTGGATATGTGAAAATAATATCTTTTGCATTATTTTTACACAAATATTTAGCTCACTAAAAATAAAATTTGTATGAAGACAAACACATAAGCTTAATGTTTGGTAAGTCAGAATTCAGAAAGCATGTTGCATCAATATTCTATGCTTGTTGTTTTTGCTCTTTCAGTAGTTTTATGCATTAACCCCCAGCCACACACTGGGACACGGCTGACTTATTTTGGTAATACCAAACCACACTCGTTCACCCCCACTCTCTATGTATACTACATTTCTTTTGCCAGATCATCAAAGAGTACATATCTTCTTTCCCAAATATTTGAGACAACCAAGCAGCTAGCTAATTGAACAATTACATATTAGAGGTAAAACAATAACATGACATTATTTCTACAAAACATCAGAATATCTTTGAGCAATCTCAAAAGATAAAAAGAAAATTACATTTAGACATTCTTCCTGCTACCTGTATGGATTTTATGAACAAATCATAATAAGGAGTAAATCTGAATTACTATATCTTTCAGGTTCTATCTTTATGAGACAAGTAAGTTAGGCAGTGAAAGACTGACTTTGGAATACTGGATCATATTGCTGGGTTTTTAGCATTCCTCTTCATTAATTGCATTCTGTATTTGGGTTTAAGGTGTTTCAAATTAAAGAAAGATTTCTTATTAAATGATTCATGGTAGATGATAAATGTGTTGCCCCCTCCCTGTACACTGGTCCTTACCCCTACAGTGATGAACAAGTGCCCTGCATACCCAGACACCACAAATGAATCAAAAGGAAAACAAGCAAACAAACATCTCTTGCTCCTCAAGAAGTGGAAGGAGGCTGCTGAAAAGCAGTCCCCCTTACTCTAGCCCTTCAGTGTGTAGGTAAAATCTCCTACTGCCATCTAGATAGGCTCATGTATCTCCAGCTTTCAGGATTTGGTCATGTCTCTAAATTCTCAACCATGTCCTTTTTGACATGTAAATAACTTAGAAAGGCAAGCAATCTGCTCTTCCTGGCCTTGGGCTTCACCTAGGAACCTTCTCTTGATTATAACCATTTGGCCCTCTTTATGGTGAGGAATATTATTCTTTCAGATCAGAGTAATTGTCAAAGACCGTGCATCCAATTCTCACATTATGTGAAGACTCTCATGCAGATAGGGTTTTTATATGAGCACAGAGAAAACCAAGGTTTCATTTTCCCACACATACTTCAATTAAGGAAGACTTTTTTCTTTAAAATAACAAATTCTTGTAAATATGTTTGCTTATAATTTCATAATAAACAAACTTACATGAGGTTACTACTAAAATATTTGACCTATGTAAAATAGATTTATAGGAATACAGTTTTAAACTCATTCAAGGGCAGTACTAGGTTATTATCTCTAAAATTAAAACATGAAAATCCTAAAGTGTTACACAATGATATAATTTTATTTGGTTTATTGAGTGTGGATAATTTCAATACCAAAGAAAGGAAAACCATCTGTTATCAGGAAAATCATCGCATCATTTACTGTTCTAGTTTGTGATGGTGGACTAAGATTCCTCAAAGCACATTTTCCTTTTTGGTCTAGGTCTCCACCTGGTGCTGTCCGCAGGAGGCACTCGAAGATGACTGTAAGACAGAAGAATGGGCTTATTCCTGTTCCCCTACAGCTACTGACCAATGGCTCTCAGCAGGAGTCCTTTACTCCCATAGCAGCAGATGGTTCTCATAGCAGCTGATACTTCCAATTTCCATTATTTTTTCAGACTGCCTCAAGGCACACCTTTTCAGTTATACTAACCAGACAGAGACCTTCATCAGAGGTCTGAGACCTAGACTCTGGGCTACTGAAGTAGCAATTCCTGTTGGGCAGCCTTTCTCTTCAGAGGTCTGAACCCCAGACTTATTCCCTTAGCTTAAGAGTTGGGAGTTTTTTTCCTACATTTACTTTTGCTTATTCAAGTATCCAATATGTATTTTTAAAATGTCCCACATTAAATTTTTTTCTTTAAAATAATTAGTATGAGTTTCATTTTCTTACTTGACAATGACTTGGGGGAGCATCAAAAATTAGTGGGCATCATATAGAGAGGAATTGATATGAGTTTCAGTGTCAGTAAAAGCAAAATAAAAACCTGGAATAAAGACTCAGTCATACATGACAATTTTCTTGATCACAATGTATGGATTTCAATGACAAGTAACTCATTATTTGATTGTGATTTAGATAAAATACATGAAATAATTAGGATTTCCTCACTTTTAACATAAACTATTTGAAGAAGAGGAATTGTTAATCTTGAAATCCAAATTTTTTTCATTATGCTTGTAACTTTGTCAATAATATATTAAAATATAAGAACTCATATGTGAAAAATCTCTGATAAATAGAGGCTTAAATTCAAAGGTAGTAACATGAAATCTGTTTTTTCAAAATATGCACATGCTTACATACATACATGCACACACAGAAACTCTACCTTTAAAAGATTAAATAGAACTCAGTAGCTAATATATCTAGAATTCATACAGTTTATCATATTTCTCACACATTATAAGACAAATGAAGCTATTTTGCTTCACAATTAAAATTTTAAGTGAAAAAAAGAAAGCACATCATAGATATTCTACACATCTAGAGCAGATATAATAAAATATTGATTATTTGAGATTTCCACCAATTATAAAATATTTTTCTCATTCCATTAAAACAAAGATAAAAGAAGTCCCTTCCCATTTTCACTTAATCTCTTTGAAAGTATTGTTTTGATGTGGCATGGTGTGTCACTTTGGTAAATTATTTTACTGAATTAATATATTCCCTTGCAGATCCAGGCCTATTTTGCAAAATTCTGTCTTTTATAAAAGCAAAATAAAGCATGTAGAAGTGCTAAAACCATCCTCAGCAATAAATTATGTAAAATGTTGTCTGGTGAAATCTGAGATCAGATATTTTTTCCATTTTCACATCCTTTATTTTCAAATGGTTCCTCTTTAATGAGTATTTCCAGATTAATAGCCTGATGATTTTAAATAAACAATCATTTAGTGCTTTCATTTGGGTCTTATCTCAACTGTCCTTCAGTCTTCTGAGAACAATAACCTAAACCACATTCAAGTCTCTTCCAACTTAAAAGATTTTGACTTATGCTTCTCCATTCCTGAACAGCCTAGGTCTTCCTAAGGATCAGTACTACATGTCTCTACATATTGTCTTACAATCATTATTTAAAATATCTTAATCTGTCTTCTGGCCCTGCTGCTCTGCTTGAATTCATCTTAGCAAGGTCTGCAATAATCCTTAAATTATTTATTATTCAGATTTTATTTAGATTGTATTCAAGGAACTAAAACTTCAATACTTCAATATTTATTGATGATTTACAATGTATAATTTCCTCCAAGTGTATATTTGGAATAAAGAAGTTTCAGACAATGATTACCAAGAGATCATTCTCAAGTAGGAATGATCACAGTGATCACAGTGCCATCCAAGTGCAGAAAAGAGGCCCCAGAGGTGGGAATGAGACAGGTGAGTTGCACCAGAGACCTTTAGAGAGAAGGCAGGAGTCAAATCATTGAGGCATGGGCTGCTACTTGACAAAATTTAGGTTTTCATAGCAATGCAGCAGACATTGAAGGGTTGGAAATAAAAATATGTGTGGCTAGCATTTGTAGAAAGAAGTACAGCAAAAACTGTAAACGTCATAGTGTAATGTTAGTCTGCCTCCACTAAAACTAAAACTAAAACTCTGCCCCTACTAAACAACTGAATACCCACATGCAGATATTTATTTAAATGGAATTTTAAATCAATATTTAATGCAGATTTGTTTATTGATAGATAAATGATAATGGATATGACTGAAAGTAAATGTCTTTGGTGTTGTGGGTTTTCACAGCTTTAAAATGAACATGTTGGTCAAGACTGACATCTCAAAGTCATGAACCTAAGTAAGATCTGCTCAATTCTTCAGTGTGAATTGTGTGTGCCTTATTTAATATGTATCATAAACATTAAATCTACATTGATTTCAGACTATCAATTTATTTTTCACAATATATTTATTTTTGGTAGGTGGTAGAAAAGACAGTGGATTCAAATTGTATGACTTGAATGCAAGTTATAATTATTTACTATCATTGCATTTATTTATTGGAATGCATCTAATCTTCTGTGAGTTTCTTCAACAAAATGGAGCATTATACATTACATAAAATTGTCATTTTTGTGTGTGTTATAGAAATATTTTATGATGAAAATCCAACAAAAATTCTGTTAAACTTTTCACACTTTATAATACTCTTGATATACTTGTACAAATACATATATTTATGCTTTCAAGATTTTTTTTTATTCACCATTACTTTTACATTACTTTTACTTTTACTTGTCTCAGTTTATTTGAATTAAAATAGCTGGGCACAGTGGTACATGCCTGTAATCTCAGCAGCTTGGGAGGCTGAGGCAGGAGTATCCTGAGTTCAAAGCAAGTCTCAGCAAAAGCGAGGTACTAAGCAATGTAGTGAGACCCTGTCTCTAAATAAAATACAAAATAGGGCTCGGATGTGGCTCAGTGGTCAAGCACCCCTAAGTTCAATCCCTGGTACCCCCAATATGTATGTGCGTGTGTGTGTGTGTTTGTGTGTATGTGTGTGTGTGTGTATGCAATTCTGATTATTTGTTTTACCAGAAATCATTATTAATATGAATAAACGTACTCTCTTTGGAGAGTTGTTAAGTGCAACCTTTCTTTGGAAAGAAAAATTAGCTCTCTGGGTAAAAGTCCATGTAATGACAGTATGATTTTTTTTTCTTTGATACATCAGTAGACTTGGACCATGTGGCATTATTGACTTTTTCGTTTCTTATATTTGTAAAAGATCTCTAGACACTCAATAAACACTTGTTGATGGATGACCTGAAAGTTCATCTATCCCAGGTGAGCTAAACAATTGCTGTACATCTCTTTATTCATAGAAATACAGTGTCTTTTCCTTTATGCATTACTTACAAATCTGTTTTGAAGATAGATATTTTAGGACATACTCACATATTTAGTTATAATTACTTACATGCAGATTAATTGAGATATTTCTATGATTGTGTTTGTGAAGTAGTAGTATTAGAAGTGAGTTGAAGAAAAGGGAAAGAGATTGCCGTGAATTGCCTTTAATGATGTCATTTTGAATCTGCTTTAAAAAAGTAACTTTGCCTATAAAATTAGCATTGAATTTCTGAGAAAGTGGGATGTACATTTATATTCAGTGCTATTTGTTCAGTTTCTGGATTACTGCATCCATTTAAAGAAAGTATTTGTGGTAAACTGCCTACAATAAATTAGTATATCCCAACATGACTTTTATTAATTTCAAAACCAATACCAAGATAGCATCACTGACAGTAAGCCAACATAAATGTCACTATTGTGTGGCTATTAAATGTAAACTCTTAATCACTTTATAAAACCCTTGTGAGATTTCTTTTCATCATTTTCCAAGTATTGTATGTGTACCTCTACAAGTACACACCATATATATATATATGGAATATGTTTCTGTGTATGTGAATAAAAATTTACTTCTCATCCATTTATAAAACTATAAAATATCAGAAAATAATTATTCTTGAATAATTTAGAGATGGTTCTCTGAATCTCAATTCAGACTTTCCTTCTTTCTGAAACAACAATGATTACCAAAAAATTGAAACTCTGAGCTTATAAATCCTTCTTCTCCTTAAGATTTTCCGGGAAAGAAGTAGTTTTTTGTCCTTTTTGAAAGCTCAGTCCACATTCCTCTTCTTAAATATTTTCTAGAAATTTTTATGGGAATAATGTGAAAGATGTAGGTATTTTCCCTCTCTCTAAGGTCTCACTTTATTCCCTTTGTAATTTTCCCACCTTCTAGCTGTGGGACTTTCATCAAGATTCTTAGCCTCCCTCTACTCTTTCCTTTCTGTAAATGGAAAATGTAATGACAAGCCATCTCCATAATATTTTTGGGAAAATTAAGTGTCTTGTTTCTTATGTGTTTCGTTAGGATTCAATATGTGGTAAGGATTAGTATATAAAGGTTAGCTCTCACTGGTGTCGCCATCATCAATGTATGTATTCCATAAGTACAAAAAGAAGACTTAATTCAAATTTTCTCTTGTATGCCAGTGCGAGTTTCTGTTGAAGGATGTGAACTCTGTAGATTTCCTTTGTTTTAAAATTAATAGTGATTTTTTCAGTCACAAATTTTCAGAACCTTTTTTTCTTAAGATTTTAATCTATAAATCTTATTACATTTTAAAATCTACCCATGTCTGTACAGAAAAAAAAAAACTGCCTTACTTAATCTTTAAACAAAATTACAATGTTTCAAGTTTAAATTTCATTCAATGTTTAATTCCAACCAGGTAGTCTCTTACAGTTTTAAACTTCGATTTTAGAGTTAAAATATTTGAATTTCTTTTTCAAGTACTCTGCATACGTACCATAATTATAACCCAGAAAAGAAAAATATTCAAGGGCCCTTAGTTAAATCTTATACATTCAATACATTAAATGAATAGTAAATGAATTGATTTTAAACATGAAAATAATTTATGCAGTCATAATTTCCTTATATTGTCCAATGCAATATTTAAAGTTTAAAATGAATTATACATTTTAAGTTGAACTTCCAAGAGTAACATGTTAAATTAATTCAGCAAGCATTTAACAAAAATGCAAGTTATGTATGATGCATTTATACTAAATTAATATTGACTTTATCTTACCAACTGTACACTCAAATCCTTATCTTTTGTGAATACAAGATTTATTTATAGAGTTAAGAAAACAGAAGTACCATCTAAGATGAACCAAAATGATTTCAACCTTTAAGCAACTGTTTTCAGTTCATTCCTAGTTCACAGATAGATACACAGAGTCCTTTTTACCATTGTGGCATCTGTGGATAACAAGTGCCTAAGTTTAGATACATGATTTTATTAGATGTTATTCTGTAACTCTACCCACATTGTATTCAAGTAATATCTTTATTGAGAAAACAGATTCTATATTCCTTCCATATTTTCTGTGGCTGGCCAACTAGTTTGGGACATGTTAATGCCATAGATGTTTCAAGTTTTGGGACCTACTTTTAATCATATAGCACTCCTAATATTACAATAATTATACTAGTTTTTTGGCATTTCTAATATTTCTCCTAATTATTATTATAGAAACACTTTGTATCTCAATATTGCCTTATCTTTTAATACTTATTTTGGTTGGATACTTAATAATATTTAGGTATTATTAATAATGTTTTACTCTACATTGAAACATATTGTAGCAAACTTACAGAAATGATGATCTGACATCATATTGAAGAAGGCACTATTTAAAATCAACACAAGAGTAGGATGACATGTTCTTGAGGAATAGTGGGGCTTTATGAATTATGCATAATACATAACTGCACCAAGTATTATTTATGAATTAGCTAAATAATATATCCCAGATAATTGTTCTGCCCTGTTTTCAATGATTTTAGATGTTGTAACTAATTAAACATAATTAATTTAAAGCATTACTAAAGTTATAGCTTTTGTTATTAGGTACTCTTCAATAGATGTTAAAACATAATTCCATGCACTTGAGATTAAATAGAATATTTTGATATTAAGATATGACCTTTGTATTCAAAGCTTTAAAATAAAGATGAATAATAAATTACCCCAATGTCAAAAAGCTCACATTTTAATGAGGGGAAAATACACAAATGAAATGGACATCAGTACAGTACACACGGCTACAATAAGGGAGCATGATATGAGTGAGAGAAACAGGAAGAAATTAATACAGGCTGGGGAGTTTAAAAGACTTCATAAAATCTTAAGAGTTGAAATAAATGTAAGATATAACTCCTTAAATTCAGGTACTTTCTTATTAAAATTCAACATTTATCAATATATTTAAATCTAATCTTTTTATAGAAACTGCTCAAAATAATATAAATGTTTAGACTTTAATAACCAATGATCAGCAAGCTATAGCTCAATGATCAAATCCAAACACTCCTAATAATTTATTTACCACCTGTGACTATTTTGTGGTAGTGACATATTGGGCAATACAAGCAAAACTATGTCACCGGCACATCTGAAAATATACACTCTCCAGTTTTTCACAGGAAATTTTGATGACAGTGTTCCAGTTATGGTAAAATAAGGCATTCCTGAAATACTAACTGGAAACTCTAGTTTCCTAATGTCTCTATACTTTTGGTGATCACGAGAGCGGGCTGGAGAACCTGTCTCATTCTTCTGATCCCTATTCCCTTGAAATGTCTCTTCAAATCGGAGCAATTGTCTGCACTATCCATGTGTTTTAAAATGGTTGAACTGCTCCCCCTTTTCTTTTCAGGCTTTACCTGCCTGAACTAATTTATACCAAAGCTTAATTAGTTCCCTAACTGTCTCTCCTATAAGTTGTTCTAGCAACAGTTGGAAAACAACCACCTTTAATTGCTTTTTGGAAAAACCTGTTCAGAAGGAATAAAACATTTCTCATTGAAATACATAGGATTCTTGAATGAAATCAAAATAGTCCTTCCCTCTGTGAACTTGGAACCTGAATATATTGAAGGGCATGAAAATAACCTGCAGATTCTTCATAAACAAATGTTTGCCTATTGATAGAGTGAAGAGTAAGTTTTATACTCTTGAGTTACTTATTCATAAATTACTAAATATGTTTGATTCAAGACTTCTATATTCACAAATCTTTTTTTAAATAAAAAATCAATTTCCAAACATTTATTATCACATTATTCTTTATCCTGCTTTAAGAACATGAATCAAAATGAGCAAGATGTTGTTCCTAGCTCTAAAATATATGTTTATAGCAAATGTGCGTATTTACCACTGTAATTGTGACAAAACATACTACCCCAGATGCTGCAAGAAATACATTTTTCACAATGGGAGCACTGGAGATCTACTTAGCAAGATCCGATTGGGTTCATTGAGAAAATTACATTAACTGAACCTTGAAACATGGGTAGATATTTTCTAAAGTGGAAATGCAAGAGAAGAATTTTCCTGATCAAGGGAACATATGAACCAAATATCCAGGTCAGAAATTAATCATTTTGGTATTACCAACTTCCTGATGTAAAATGGTTACTGTAAACTGTAAAATGGTTTTCCTGATGCGAAATGTTATCATTGATAATATTCTGGTCAGTAACAAAATGCTGTCAGTCTTTCTTCAAACTTCAAAATTATATTTAAATGTTTGATATTCACTTTGCAAATTCAAATTTGATTTGAAGAGGCTATTAAAGTTTAAAAGAGGAAAAAATAGATAATTGGTGTTTTCATAATACAGGTTTAAAAAAAATTAATCTAGTACTGCAGTCTTTTAAATAAAACATTGACAGAAGCACAATCCCTGTTCTCATTGTCCCCATTTGATTGCACTCGTGAAATGCAAATAACTCAGTGTTTGAGAATACATGCTATAAGTGCCACAAACACATTTACTTAAATTTAAAACTAGAAAACAGGCTGGGCTTACATCTCCTTAAATCATATTTCACAAACAAAGGACTATTATTTTCTAAGAGGTACTGATCTCACATTAAAAACATGTACAGCAGATTACTCACAGACAGACTGGTTCTCACTCAGGAAGCTGGTCGAATTGAAGGAGCACAATACCATCTAGTGTCAGACATGCACAGCACCTACCAATGTGGGCAGGAGAGGGAGACTAAAGTAATATGGAGAAAATAATGGAAAAAAATGCCTGTGCCCCCTTTTTAGATAGTCTGAGAAGTAAATGTTTTTTGTCAGTAAGGGCTCCATGCCTCTCCCCTCTTATTTATTTTTGTACTAAAGCTATCAAGAAACACTCTCCATCTCCTCAGTGAAGGACTGCCATTTTGTTATTGATTGGCCCCACAGATTATAGCCCAGCAGATTACTAAGCAATTCTTTATAGTGTGATCTTTTGGGTCAAGACCATGCCAACCAATAGTCTAGGAGGTACCCCTTTACCGATGGTTTTGCTTTCCAAAGTTTTAGCTTCTCATGGGTAACCACAATCTGAAAATGTTAAATGGAAAATTATAGAAACGAACAATTCTTAAGGCTGAAATTGTGTGCCATTCTGAGTTTCATGATGAGATCTTAGGCTGGCCTGCTGTGTCCCACCTGAAAAGGAAATCCTCCCTTTCTCCAGTGTATCCATGCTGTATATGCTACCTGTATATCACTGAGTTCACTTAGTAGCCATCATAGTTATCGTATCTACTGTTGTGCTATTGCAGTGCTTGGGTTCAAGTACTATATATTATCATAATTGTTTTATTTTATTATTAGCTATTGTTTTTATTCTCTTATTTTTTCCCAATTTATAAATTAAAGTTTGTCATTGGTATATGTGTATAAGAAAGAAATATCATATATATGTATATAGGGTTCAGTACCATCTTCAGTTTCAGGTATCCTTTGGGGATCTTGACAAGTATCCTCTAAGGGGGTAACATCATAATGCCACTCAGTAAATTATAGTGCCATCAGCAATAATTCATCTCTGTTTGAAAAATCTATAATAAGTCCATTTCTATCGATCCTTACCTTTTGTCTTTTGTTACAGTGAAAAATTGACATGGCCCCAAATTGAACTGAGCTGTTTTAAGAAGTTGTGTGTCTCTGGAATTTAATCCAATTTAAATGAGATTTCTGGCATGTAATGCCCTTAAATTTTAGGATTTCTAGGTGCTAAATACCATCCTTTAATTTATTTCTCCTGCAAATTGCTCCAGTGATTGCTTTCACTGATTAGGCACACAATAAATCATTTGAACAGATCATAATTAAATGACACATTCCTTTTTAAAATATATCTTAAAGTGTCTGCACAATCAAGTGCCTATGAAAGTTATTCAAGAGAAAGTTGCTACCTATAAACTGGCTTATGTATCTTGTGATATCGAAACCATAGTGATATGATTCATCATTATGTTGGAGCAGGGATTTTACCCTGCTCAATGAACATCTCTTCTAACATATTTTGACTATTTTAATGAAATAAAATTAACACATAATAAACTTCATGTATTTAATTGCATAACTTGATCATTTTTGAATATGTAAACTCCTGTGAATGTGTCATCACAAATAAGATAACATCTCCATTATCTTTCCAGATTTTCTTCTGTCTCTGTGCAATCCCTCTCTGCTCCTCATCCCCAGGTGTCCTGGGCTGAATGGTGCCTCCAATTCATCTATTTAAGTCCCAACCCCAGTATGTCAGAATGTTGCTGTATTTGGAGAGAGGCTTCCAAAGAGGTGACCAAGCTACCATGAAGCATTGGGAGGAACCTAATTGAATAGCTGGTGTCCTTATAAAATCAGATAATATGGATACGCAAAGAGACACCAGGGGTACATTTGCACTACAAGTGGCCACATGAGTAGAAAAGTGAGAAGAAAGGCATCTGTAAGCCAAGGAGAGAAGCCTCAGAAAAAAATCAACTCTTCTCACACCTGATTTCAGATGTTAGCCTCCAGTGCTGTGGGAAAACATGTTTCTCTTGTTCAAACTATAAGTCAGTAGGATTTTGTTACAGCAGTCCTAGAAAATAAATATGCCAGGCAACTGCTGACTAGCTTTCTGTCATTATATATTAGTTTACATTTTCTGCATTTTCTGGAATTTTATATAAACTACTTTTTCCGATCTGGTTTATTTCACTTGGCATAATCTCTTTAAAATCCATCCATTTAATTGCAATATCAATAATTCATTCTTTTTCATTATTGACTAATGTTCCAGTGAATGGATATACCACAGGTAACTCATCCATTCACTTGTTGGTGGACATTTAGTTTGTTTACTTGTTGTAAGTTTTACAAATAAAGATTTTATGGACATTTATTTACAAGACTTTTACAGATATGTGATATTTTTTTTTTTTTTTTTTTTTTTTGGCTCTTGGGTAAATACCAAGGTAGGGTTGGAATGAATGGGTATGTGATCAGCTTTTAAAGAAATTGCTGAACCATTTTCCAAAATTGTAACATTTTTACATTCCTATCAGCAGTCTTTGAGGGTTATAATTGCTCTATATCTTGTACAAAACTGACATGATCAATCTTTTTTTTTTTTTTTTTTTTTTTTTTTGTACCAGGGAGTCAGCCCTTTTTTTTTTTTTTTTTAGAGACAGGGTCTCCTGAGTTGCTTAGGGCTTGGCTGAGTTGCTGAGACTGGGTTTGAACTCACGATCCTCCTGCCTCAGCCTCCCAAATCACTGGGATTACAGGTGTGCCACTGCGCCCAGCATGATCAATCATTTTTAATTTTAGACTTTCTATTAGGTATATAGTATCATGTCATTGTTATCTTTCAATTTGCATTATATTAACACAATGGTGTTTACATCTTTTCATATGCTTATTTGCCAAAGTATATTTTTGTAGTAAAGCATTGACATTTTTGCATTCATTTTTGGGTTGTTTGTTTTCTTATTTCTGAATTTTGAGAGTTCTTTATATATTCTGAATACAAAGTGTTTATCAAATAGGTGATTTGAAAAATGTTCTGTCTTTTTACTTTCTTACTAGTGTCTCTCATAGAAGAGGGAAATTTAATTAAGTCAAGTTTTCTATTTGCTCTTATATGGATGATGCTTTTGGGTTTTGCCTCTGAGAAATCTTTGCCTAACCTAAGGTAAAAATATTTCCTCTTATATGTGTTTCTAAGATTTTTATAGTTTTAAAATTTAAATTTAGGTCTATGATGCATTTTGAATTAATGTTTGCATATTACTAAATTATTTTTGCTTCTATATATAGATTCAGTGAACATAACTTCTTCCTATCTTAAATGTTCTGCCAGCACACTTACCTGTTTCAATACTTATTCTACCCTTTTTCGTTTTCAGACATCCTTTCACCCAAGACTTATTCCTCAGTCCTGACACTCTTGCCATGCCAACAACACTATCATGGTGTAGACACTTTCTCTCTTGGTTTCTTCTTTTCACATACATACAAGTCCAGTTCTCTCCTATTTAGAATATTAATAATAATAGCAAAATAACACTTCCTGGAACCTGCAGAGCTTTCTAATTACTCAATATTAACTTGCCTTTTTGGTTTCTTCCAAATCGTTCTCCTGTTAACACTGTTTTCTCATCTCTCTCTCTCTCCTTCAACCCACTACTGCCAGGTTTCTGCCTCAGTCATTATGTCCAATCTCTTCTTACTGTGAGCACTCAATTGCCCTTTACCTCGCACAGTTCCAGCTTTATCTCCCATCACACCAGCCTCTCTGGGAGGCACTTGCACTGCTCATCTCCCCTACCAGTGGACATTTTCTCAGCTTGTCTGAGCCCACACTGCTGGGTCTCCTCCACCCTGCTGAACTCTCTACTTCTATTGTTTCCTCTTCTATCTCTGTTGAGAGATGTTTTCTCCATATTTTGCCTTTCTTGGTACACTCTACTGGTGACCATACATGAAAATGAGAATTCCATTGCCACCAATAAAATAATGAATTTCTTATGTATATTTCTGGCCCAGATTTATATAATCTGAGCTATATAATCAAGTTCCTGATGAATATTTCCAGTAGGAATGTCAAGTATGATTTTGGCCAAACTTAACACCATTATTTCTTTACCCAAACATAAGGGCCTTTTGTATTTTCTCTGTTGGAAGATGGCACAGCATTCACCCTGGAATCAAAACCAGAAACCAGGAATTCATCCCTATCCACTTTCTCCCTCCATTCCATATGCCAAATAACCAAAATATTCTAGTCATATCTCCTATATATTTCTCCAATCTATTATTCTTCTCCATATCCATTGTTTTTAACCACATTGTATTCTCATCTGACATATTGGAATAGACTTCAAATGGTCTTGAAGACTCTTTAGTCCTTTCTCCTTAAACATTCAAAGTTCATGAGCTGCCAGAATAAACTTTCTGAGACACAGCTTCCTTGGGAGCACGATTTAAAAGATGCATCTCTAATGTTTATTAAACCCATTCCCATATAATAGCATGCAATATTAATATCAGTTCATCAACACACTATTTTTGCCACAGCCTTCCTTTCAAATTCTATCACTAACCAACCCTTCTACCTGGATTCCCAGATCTATTCATTGATGTCCTGTGTTTCCTGAACATGACATTTCAGTACACCTCCAGTTCTTAATCCATGATATGACATGTTCCTTAAATAGCTTGGACTGATGATCAACACGTCCTGAAAAGGTTCATTCCTCCTTTTGCATGGAACCTTCCATGACTCAGCCAAGTCTACTTCAGTGTTCTTTCCACCCTTAAATACATTCTCTGTAATGTACCTTAACCCATTGTCCAGCAATTATATTTTAACTTCCTTTCTCCCATGGCCATACTTAAGGGAACAAGCAAGCTCATATTTTGTCTGTATCCTCAGTGACTTGAAAAATGCTTGGCATGCAGAAGGCTCACAACAATATTTATTAAGTGATGGTCAGTTTCCCTTTTATTTTTTTTTCTCACAGAATCCAAGTTCAAGAAGGGATCACTTACAATAATGTACAATCAGAAAAACATTTCTTTATCTACAAAGAAGTGGGCATTGGCTATGTTCTAAAGATTGAGACGAGAATATGTCTTCTGAATCCTATATGAGACAGGAAATTTTAATACTTTGAAAATAAATGTTCGACCCCTTAATGTTGGTGAGTGCTATCTTTTGGATGTGAGGTGTCTTCTCAAAAGCTTCCTCTGTTATTGCAGGAATATTAGGAGGTGAAATAATTGGACTGTGAATGTTGTAATCAGTCAGTCCATCCTATGGATGGGTAACTGACACAGGTGTGGCATGGCTGTAGGAGGTGGGTCCCCTGGGGCTCTTCCCTAAGGCCCTTTTCCCCTTCCCTCTCTCCACTTCCTATCTGCTACAAGGAGAAAGGCTTCTCTCCACCATGCCCTTCCACCATAATGTGCCGCCTCACCTTGAGCCCAGAGCAATGGCCTCAACAGATCATGAACTAAATCTCTGGAACCATGAGCCAAAATAAACTTTCCCTCCTCTAAACTATTCTTGTCAGGCATTTAGGCCACATGAATGCAAAGCAGACTATCACAGTGAGCAAATTTAAACTCAAAAAGCTGTGAAGACATTCAATCTCTATAGATGTTCCCATTCTTTCTAAAAAGGTAAAATATACTCTGATTATAAAGTGAATATTGTTCTTACTATTTTGGTTCTTGTCCTATATACTGGTAGAAGAAAAATTGATGATCTTAAATATAATTTATATTACTCCTAATAATTTGTTTTGACTTGATAGTTAATGCTTGGGCATAACTTCAGCATTAGAATAAGTATATAAATGTAAAATAGTTTATATGCTATAAATTGTTCATATGATACTATCAAAGTGCTTTGTGAAATATCATATTAAAATATGAACCTTAATGTATAGGTAAAAAAAAATAAAGAGAAGAATTAATGAAGCTTAAATAACAATAAAACCTAAATTGTCTTACTTCCCATCATTTTTATCTTACTGTTCAATACTAAAGGTCATTCTCATCATAAAATGATCATCAAGGAAATGAAACATTGAAATCAAGACTGATGAGTCTTTAAAAAAGGAAACAGAATGAAAGCCATCTTTTCCATTTCAATTACTATACTGAAGTCAACCAGGGGTTCTCACTAGAATGACCTGTGGAAACATAAAATCAGAGTATGGATTCTACTCCTTGCTAAATGTGTGACAGTAGGCAGGTCATTAACGTATGATTCTCTATAAACTTACTATAGCAGTAATAGCAAGACCTGCTTAGTGAAAGAGTTTGGAGAAATATGTGTGTCAATCAGAATAGACTGGGTTGTGCTGTAGAACAAGGGAAAAATCATAATTTTTATTTTGTTAGGCCATTCAAATTTTAGAATCTACTTATCACCAATAAGTATTACCAAATATACTAGACTCACCCAATCCAGAAAAAAAATCTATTTTCAAGGTTAATATTTATTATCATTTTTATTCTTTCCTGGGACTAAAGATTCACAATAACATGAAAATCGATAATAATAAGCAGCTATAAGTAGATAGAACTTACTTTTTCATTTAGTTAAACCTAGATATGCTTCTTTGTAACATTCATGCAGGTTCCAAATTAGAGAATAAATACAAATTGCTGTGATGAATTAAAAATGTTTTTCCTTCTCTTTTTCTCCTATTTTCAAGCAGAATGATATTTAACACTTTGTCCACAAACTAGTATATTTTAAACAGAAAATCTGTGAAATTCTAAAAGTGCAGAGTGACCAGGCAGGCATAGTTAGGCCCTTGTACGCTTTAAGGAAGATTGATATTAAATAATTACCAGTTGCTCTGCAGGGATGATGTGCAAGAATGGATAGGTTTCTAAAACTTATTGTGGCAACAGCCATCATTATCACAGAAAATTATAGATCATACATACTGGAAAATAATAAAAAATACTAATTAACCATTTCATATGTGAGGGAGCCAAGGTCTAATGAAAGTACAACTTACCCTATATTCAGTCAAACTGTTAGTCTTTCACTGAAAATAATGAAATCACATTACCCAAGTTTTATCAGTTTGGAGACTTAATATTACGGAACTGCTGCATGTGTTTGATGCAAGTTCTATTTTATAAACATCAAGGACTTTTCTGTTCCTTAGAGATGATAAAATTTTATTAATAACTTAATCATCACATTTTGAAATGTCAAGTATCTGGAGCTTGACTTACAAAGGTTTAGCACTGATTCATATTCAGGAAACAGTACAGTCCCTATTTTATCACTCAGATTTTAGCATCAGGCCATTATAGATTTCTAAGTTCCACCTTTGGAACTAATTTCTCTTGTTATTTTGGTCAATGTATATCATCTTTCTATGACTTGTTTTGTCTCATTATTAATCCATGGAGATACAAATCACATCTGGTAAGAATGATTCAGCTTAAAATAACAAAACATCCTTTAAAATTCATCTCAGAGAAGAGGAAGCTTGTTTATCTCATCCAACAGGAAGGTCAGAGGTAATTGGCTGACAGCATTAGGTCAGCAGAGTGCTGATGTCATGGCCAACATTTCCTCGATCAGCTTCCCACTCCTGTGCTCTTTAGCTTATTGTTCCCAAAAGGCTGCTGTGTCCCTTGACATTATATCTGTCGACAGCAGAAAGAAGAATGAAAAGTGAATGCCTTCACCTTATTTATTTGTTTATGTACCTACTTTTTTAAAAAAGGGGTTAATCTGTTCAGGGAATTTTACAACCATAGTTCGGTCAGAATTTTCTCACCTAGCTAGCTGCCTGTCACTCTAAGAATAATGTGAGCTTTAATACTGTCACCCCAAATGAAATCTCACTTCATTGAAAAAACACACACACACGTACACACACATAGGGAATGGATGCTGAAAGGACAAACAGTACTCTCCAGCAAACCAAGATGCCTAACCTTTGGTCAACGTGAGTATTAAATGAAGTGATGGGAACACAACCTTTTACCAAAGTTCCCTGAACAGAGTAAGCCCTCACTACAGAGCTAACATTATGATCTGTTTAGTAAAAACATTTAATACTAAATGTTAACATGATAGTAAGGTAAAATAAATTTTCCCAAATATTCCCTGGGGCATGTGGTAGAGTTATATTTCTCTCTCCTCTTCCAATACAACCAGTGAAATATGAGCAGAAGTGGCATGTGTCACCTCTGGGTAGAAGCTTTAAAAGTCGGCATACACTTCACATCCTCATTCTGTCTTTGTCAACCTGGTTTCATTCCAGATGTTGGGTACTGTGTGAGCTTCTGTCCTAGAGAGAAGGTGATAGGAGGCAGAAATATCAGTTGCCCAACCATGGCAAACATGTAACTTCAGTGGTAAATAAGTTGTGGTTTTAAGCCATGGAGATTTGGGTGTTGCTTATTGACCATAGTATAACCCACACTATTGTTTTTTCTTCTACAAGCATAAAAACCAAGACACAAAATAGTGCAATATTTACTTTATATCTAGACAAAGTATATTTTACCTTTTTAGAATGAGTGGGAGCATCTACAGAGATTGAATGTCATCACAGCCTTTGGAGCATAAGTTTGCTCACCCAACTTAATGTTTGAACATTGTTTTATTTGGTAAGATGATCTTCCTCCTTAAGAAAACCTAGGATCAAGGTGACTGTCCTCTCTGGTTCTGCTAGCTCCTTGGTCACATCTCCAGCTGTATTTCTGTGGGAGAAGAGAGGTTTTCAGTTTTGTATAGCCAGCACTTAGGGAAGTGTTTTATATCACCAGCACTCAGATCTGAGTCTTCAGTGAGAAGATAGCTGTGTGGCCCCATCTAACAGAAGGTAGGTGGGGAAGGAAAGTCCAACTGCTTATCCAAACAGGAAAAGGGATTTTGGTACATAAATGCTCTTTGCTCCAATTATAATTCTACAATCTTCAATTCTATGTAAAACAATACATAATATTTCAATGGAAAAAGAAGTACCCACCCTTCTATATATACTTTGGTCTTTCAATTGTCCCTCAACCATATCCAACATAGGCCATTTTTTAAAATTACTTTTTATTCAATGATGAAATTAAGATTTGTGAAAATTAACTGAATCTGACTTGATAATTTCAGGGGGTAGCTGCCAATTAAATTCTTTAATCTGCTTTCATCAAATTTATTTCCCTAAACACCTCATCAGTGGAACATTCTGTGATGCCAATTCAATCTCAACCTCTGTTCTAATTCACATAATTTCAATTAGAAGTTCTATTCATAACAGAGACTGAATAAGTATATAAAACACAGAATTGGAAAGATTTAAATTGAGTAATGTGTCAGTAGTTGCTGTATTCCACTTATTATCTACAAATGCCAAATGAAACTTTCAGTAATAGGTAATGGTCATTGTTGGGGTTTATTATCATTTCACATTTTCTCAAAAGCCAGTTGAAATAATTGTCTTAGTTAAAATAATTTAAAGTCACCTGTAAACTCATGTGTGCATATTTTCACTATATAAAAAAGGCCCTGATTGAAAATAATTTTGGAATCTTATTATATTTAAGAAAAAGTAGAGAGCAAACAGATAATAAAAATGAAAGAAGAAAATATTGCAAAGTCAAGTGATTTTTTAAATTTTGTCCCTAAAATGTAGACTAGTAAGGCTGGTTCCCATTTTTTAATTTTTTTAAATTTATTTTTAACCAACACATAAAAATAACCAATTGTACATACTAATGGGTCTTTACCTAGTTCTTCGATTTTAAACCATTTTTTTCACCCAATTAAAAATTTAGTTCTCAAAGGTCAGATTATCACATCTGTTTCAAAATTATATCCTCTATAGCTGTGTACTGAGTACATTGTATATACTCAGTGACTTATTTTAAATGTGATATAAATAAATCTTGATTTTAAATATTAGTCCCACCCTGACATACATCTATATTCACACACATACCTACATATAAGCACATATATACTAACACATGAACACACACACAATGTTTATTTTTTGTGCAATTAAGAAAAATGGCTGTCCTAGTTTTAATTTTTTTAATCATTTCTTCATATTGTTCTCTTCTCAGGACATACGCCAATATTGAAAATCTTAAATTCTTAAATAAGAGCAATAATTTTATAGGCCTATAAAGTCTATTTTTATTACAGCATTTTATTAGTAAATATTTTATAACACACAAAACACAGGTTTATTTTACGTGTAAACTGATACAGTTCTTTAAAAAAATAGCTCAGGCACTCATTTATCTGAACAACTATGAATAATACCTAGACAGCTCTTGGTAGTAACTTTTGCCTTTTAATTATGGAGTTTATCCAAAATATTTTCCATTTCTAATATTCTAATATTCCATTAAACGCATACACACTTCCTAGAGTATCCTCTTCCTCCAGCTTCTCCACCTCCTGCTCCTCCTGTTCCTTCTCCTCCCTCTGTTCTCTTTGCCTTAATTTTCACCATCACCTCTGCTACCACCTGTACCTACTTTAAAAAGTAAGTTTTGAGAAAAGACAAGCCAGGATGTGACTCAGTAAGGATGTATCTTGTCTACTCATATGACCAAACACACCATTTTTTAACAGTGTGCGGTCATTTCAAGGATTGGGACACAGACCTCTAACTTCTGAGCCACCCTAAGGAGTAGTTGTCATATGAAATATATTTGAGATGATGAATGTCTGTATCCAATAGCTTATGCAATGACTCAGAGCACATTTCTTGTACTCTCTGAATATTCTTAGGTCCAATTGAAAGAAAATTCCTCTCTGAAATCTTTGGGAACAATAAGACCCAGGCTGAGTCAGACATCACTTTATAGCAAATTGCATTCCTATTACTCATTCATTATATTTTAATCTTTTGAAAACTGACTCACTGTCATTCATTGCTCACTATTATTTCTGAGAACTAGATATAAGAATACATTCATTTTGACAATTCCATTATTGATGTGCTTGTTATAAGTAAATGTAAGAATGCCTCTAAGATGTTTGCTGATGATTGAAAAGTAACAATGAAAAACAAAGTAGTTTAAATCACTTCTTATTATTGTATGAATTTTGGTTTGCTATGGGTCAAAGCACCATCTCAAAACATACCTTTGAAAATGTCAAGGAAAATACAGGCAGTATGGTAGGTAGAATCCTGTTGTTCCCCACCAATATCCCGATCCCTTGGTCATTCAGGAAACCACTAGGCTAGATACTGCTACCAGATAAGATTTTGGTTACTAATTACCTGATCTCTAAATAGAAAAGTTATCTTGGATCTTCTGGCAGATCAGTATAGTTGCATGGGTCCTTAAAAGCAGAAGAGGAAAGCTGGACAGACTGTCAGAGAGACACAGCAGAAGGGGGAGGCAAAGAGACGAGGTAGAAGGGGAAGTTAGATTCTAAGCATGAGAAGGATTCTACCTGCCCTTGTTGACTTTCAAGAGCATCAGGAGTCAGGAAATGTGAGGAGGCTCTAGAAACTGAGTCCTTGGTCCTATACCTGGAAGAGAATTTCAATTGGGGGATTTTAATCATGGACCTGAATTCTATCAACAACCTTGAACAAAATTGGAAGCAGATTCTAAGAACTCCAGAAAGATCACACTCTGGCTGATGTCTTCATTTTGGCCTTGTATGATTCTTAAGTAGAGGAGCAGCTGAGCCACAGGGTGTCCCTGATGCAAAGAAATTGTGAGATAAATTTATTTTGTTTTAAGTCACTAAGTTTGTGGCAATTTGTTATGGCAGTTCATCAACACTGCATGTGTTGGAGTGTGTGTACATTTTGTTCAAGTTTCCTCAACTCTAAAATAAAGACTAGCATATAGATTTCAGTGCATATATATTTGATAAAGATATTTAATTGCAACAATCACATTAGAGACTAAAAGTTAGGCAATGTTATTCTAAGAATAACAAAATAGTTAACAATTATTTTCTCATATGTAATCAAATCATCTTTTTGACATTTCTAAAATGAATATATTGGTATTTTCATGTTGTATTTTAATAGTACACAGCTAGGGAAAGGACAGAGGTTAGCAAGATCTTATTAGAAATGGATATTTATAAGAGACCCAACCTGTCTGCTATGTTATTTTTCAAGATTACCACAGAACATGTGGCATCATTTAGGCACGATAATGAAAACAGAATCTTTTCAAAATGAGCGACATTCCTCTGTAAAGAAGGTAATTCATTAATAGGACACATTCTTTTAAAATGTGAAAATAGTCATTCACAAAATTAGAAGTACTATAAAGAAAGTCTATTTTAATTAGATTAAAGCCAGTTTCATCATAATTATTCTATAATTAAACATTTAATTATAAGAATTTACTAAACTTCAGAGAAACCTTATATGCAAACACAAGGTTAAGCATGACAGGTAAAGATCACTTGGAAAACTCACACACGTACACTTAAACACATACATTCCCTGTCTTTCAAGCTACTGACTCCATCAAACTCCTAGTTGAGAGTCTAAAACTAGTAGTTCTAACAGGGACTAGTTTTCTGAGCCTCCCAGAGCTGGTGAAAGATAACTTATATATGCATATATCACTTGACAGATTAAGCCTTCTTTCATGTTCAAGTCTAAAAAGTGGCCCAAATAGTTTTTGGACAGATAACACTAGTCTAAAGAAGGTACTACCCTCTTCTCCTAACATGTTTGAAGTATAGAATGCAAACTGCTCAATTCACCCTATGAACATAAACTATCATGTCCTTTGAAAAAAGTCACTTCTGATAAAAGGAAGCTATTATGATTTGGATAAGTAGTCCCCCAAAATCCATGTGTTCAATGCTTGATTCCCATGGTATTATTAATTGGAAATTGTGGAACTTTTGGGAGGCAGGGCTTTTAGAAGTCTTTAGGTCACTTGAAGGGTGATGCTGAGGATTATGGAACCCCAGCCCCACCAGTTCTCTTTTGTTTCCTGTTCATGAGGGGAGCAGCTTGCTCCGTTACACTCTCTCCTCCATTTAGCAATCCACCAGAGTTCCAAAAACAATGATTCTGCCCATTTGTGGACTAAAACCTTGAAATTTCAGTCAAAAAAAACCCTTTTCTCTTTATAAGTTAATTTTCTCAAGTATTTCATTAAAGTGACAGAAAACTAACTAATACAGAAGTTGAACCTGTTCTTATCACATCAGGGAGGAGAGGTGTCATCAGGGAGTTGCTATTAGAGACAATAGGTAGACATCCCTAATACTTGAGTGTTTTTGGAAGGAACGTGGAAATGTGGCTCCATCTAAGTCCATGTGTTTGGTTGTCCTTTCAGGACCCTGTTGCTGGACAGAGTCTGACAAATGAACAAAGAGGATGCCCAGACACACAGAACTGCAGAGAGTGAGACATATTCTAGGTCCAGTCTAGATGTGGAAACAAAATGAAATCACATACCACTGTGTACTCAGGGATTTTTCTCTCTGACTTTTTATGACAGTCATATTTCAAGTATATTTGCCCAATACTTTGGGATAAGACAGGAGTTAGGGGAAGTAAACTAGGTAAAAAGAAAACTATTAAAGTTTCCATGTACACAGAATATTGGGGGAAGAAAACAAATTAATTTTGACCTGTCAGTTTATGCTCTGCTGTTGCTGACATTCTACCTAATAATTTCTTTAAAAGTTTGAACTTATGGTGCAAGTGTTTACTCTGATATAAAATAATGGATTAGGAATTTTTATATTTTTGTGATACTGTTCAATGTTAACCATTGCCTTTTCTTGTCACTCTCTTCTTCCTTCCCAAACTTAGACTTAAACGTGAACTCTTAGAACTCAATGATAATAATTTATCTTAGTTCACATAGCTCAACTCAGTGTTGGCAAAAAGAAGCTTAAATGCTGAAGTTTATTCCAAAAATACTCATTGAATTAGGAAATCTGATGATAGTTGAAGAGAATTCTTATCTCTTATTTCTCAGGTTCTATTATTCACTAGCTTAGGGATAGCAAATGCATAGTACTCACGAAGACTATCTAATTCAGTATTCATTATGGATATCACTAATCTATATTTCCAGTTTTCTACTTATGGTTTGGATATGTGGTCTCCCCCAAAAGTTCACGTGTGAGACCATGTGAGAATGTTCAACAGTAAAATGGTTATAAGAACTATAACCTAATCAGTGGATTAATCCACTTTAATGGATTAAGTGGGTGGTAACTACTGGCAGATAGAGTATGAGTGGGAAAAGTAGTTCACTCAGGGCATGCCTTTAAGGATTCTGTTTATCCCTGGTGAGCTGAACTCTCTCTGCTTCCTATTGTTGTCTTGAACTGCTTTCTTCCACAATCTGCTTCCATCATGAAGTTCTGCCTCACCTGGGGTCGAAACCTGGAGTCAGTCAAACATGGACTTGATCTCTGAAGCCCTTGAACAAAAATAAACTTTTCTTGTCAGGTCTTTTGGTCACAGAGATTCAAAACTATAAAATGCTGCTGGAATGGCAACAGCATCCGTTTCAATATAGAGACACAAATAACACACCAATCGTGGAATGTTTTATTTTCTCATTCAAAATGAAGGAAACTAACAGGGTAGGTAAAGAGTAAGTATTTGGGGCAAAGACACAAAACCAGTAAGTGACTGAAATGAAACTGGAATCTAATTTTTTATAGATCTAAGCTTTGAGACTTTCTACAATACCACATTACGTTTCTAGGCAAAAAGAATAAAATCTATTAAAATTAGAACATTTCATGATAGGTTCCAACAAAGGACAGTGTGTAGTTTCAGAAAGAATGAGGTAATCTACTGTCTTTGCTCTTATTTTTGTGAACTAGAAGTGGTTTTGGTGATTCCCTGTGCTCAGTTTCCTCATCTCTCAAAATAATAAATGCACCTATTTTATTGTGCTTTTAGGAGGAATAAATGAGATAATAAATGTAAAGGTCTTACTCCATTATCTGAAACTTGGTAAATGCACTTTAGAAGTTATTGTATATTATTATTTATATTGTCACCTGCTCTACTGGGTGGGTGAAATCATAACTATCATGAAAATACTAAGATGAAAATTATGACTATGAATTACAATAACAGTGCCAATTACTCTCCTCAAAGAATAGACCAGTTAAGCATATTGAATATTTTTCTCTGCCTTGATTCCAAACATAATTATCTCCCATTATACATAAATACTCATGGTCCATTGAAACTGTTTGTAGAGGCCCTATGCTCCTAAAGGAACTTACGCCAATGTGTGACAGATAATGTGACACATGATGGATAATAAAGTTTTATTTGTTTTATCAGAAATGTCTATAATCTCTTCAGAAATGACGTGGAAGCAGATTCCCTTTGCTCTTGCTTTGGTCCATCAGAATAACTGACAGTGCTGTGTAAATGCAAGATGTCAAGGCTGTTGACAGTGCATTGTTGAGCACCGCAGGGGAGTGGCAGCACTTAGCACAAAGGGAAGACAGTCCTGAGAAATTAGAATAGGAAGCTAAGCACCATGAATCCCCAAGAGGCCTGTTTTAGTCATTCAATGTGAAGGACAGAGATGAGACATTCACAGCATGGAATCTGCACTTCCATGCTGTGTCCTGCACTTTTGAAGGATCCTATTAAGTGACAAGGGCAACACTGAAAAATACTACAACCTCACCTACTATTGTCATCTAGTGTTGAAATTTAGCCTCAGGGACATGAGCCACCATGTCCATCTAAAGAAGCTACAGGAGCACATTACAAGTCATGAGGTGTTCTAAACTACCCTGGGAATTCTCAATACCATGAGGCTTCCTAGAAAGGGAGAATTAAGCTCTATTTTTTTTTTTTTCATCTTTCTACAGTTCTTCTATTTTAAACTTTAAAAAAAATTGCCACAACTGCTGGTGAATAGTAATAAAGGCCAGTATGGTCAAAGTGCTAAAGAAAGGAAAACCGGCAAGCAGCACTAAGAGGAAAATACCATGTCAGAAAATTCGAACCACAGAGGTTGCTGGACTCATTTTCCAGACAAGAAAACCAAAGTCCAGAGAGGTGATGTGACTAACAATCAGTTAGCGTTATACCTGGCTTTAAAATGTCACACCGGTGCTGTAGACAACATGTATTGCATGGTTCTGACTCAATAACATAAACCAAAATTTCAAAATGGCCCTGAGATTCCAAGTCAAGGGTGTAACACACCTTCTTTCAGTTATTCAGTCAAATACTCTTTAGGTGCTGCTGTGAAGAAGGAAATGTAATGGAAGTCCCAATAAGTTGACATTAAGATGGGAAGATCACCTAAGTGGTCCTGCTCTAACCACATGAGCCTTGCAAAGATGATGGCCTTTGCCTGGTGAGAAAATTTCAAAGCGTGAAGGGAAATTGACATGAGGAACTGAATACAGACTGAACTGTATTGGTCTAAAATTCATATATTGAAACCCTAAACCCCTACTCGGACTATATTTGGAAGTTGATTCTGTAAGGAGGTAATAGATATTAAATCAGATCATACAGGAGGAGCCCTAATACAACAGAAGTGATGTCTCTATAAGAGGAAGAGACACCCCTGTCTTCGGAAGCACACAGAGGAAAGGCCATGCAAAGCCAAAGCAAGAAAGCAGCTGCCTACAAGCTAAGGAGGAGGAATTGGCAGGAACCACCTGACTGTACCTCCACTTATAAAGGCTCCAAAATTGAGAAAATGAATGACTGCCATCTAAGCCCCCAGGCTGTGGGATTTTGCTTTGACAGCCCAAGAAAACTAATAAAGGAAGATTCTCTGCTGGTTTTGAGATAGGGTCATGTGACAAGACTTTAGAAAGCAGCCTCTAGCTGAGAGGCATTGAGGAAATGGGGGCCTCAAACTTAGAGCTGCAAGAAACTGAACCACATGAGCTGAAAGAGAAGCTCAGGCACCAGGAGAAGACACAGGCAGCTGACCCCTCAATGTCACCTTGTGAGAACCCAAGCAGAGAGCAACTTGCCACATCGTACAGACTTCTGCCCTGCTAAACTGTGAACTGATAAAGCGATCCTCTCTTAAGCTGCCAAATTTGTGGTTAATGTTTTACAAAATTACAGATAATTAATGCTTTCAAATAGTACTAGTTCTAAACTCTGATGCTTAGGAAATCAGAGATACAGGCACAAACGCGTACATTTTATAATATCTTTTTTTTAAATACTAAAAAGTTGAAAACCTCCATAGCCATAAGAAGTAACTGAGTCTATCAATTATGGCATATCCAGATGATGAAATATCCTATAGCCATTGAAAAATGATGTGGAAGCAACTCCATGAGAAGTGGGTAAATATAAATAATATGATTTTTTTGAATGTGTATACATTTGTACATTATATATACATATATAGAAAGTTTTGTATTTCAAAGGTTAATAAATGTTAACTCTGCTCATAGAGATTATTGATTTTAGTTTTTTTGTCTGCTTTTCTGTCTTTATCAATGATTCTACAATAGCAGTTATTATTTACAGTGAAGAGTAGAAACAAAAAGAGTAAATCGCATTTTAATATTACTTTGAATGGAAGTATTTTATATTTCTAATCCTTAAGAAGTAAGATTCAGAGTTACTTTTGAATAGGTTGCCCAGTATTATTTGGAGACAAATTAGTTTTTAATTTTTCCTAATCATACGTCAGTGTGTCCTCTGGTCTCAAGACACATTGTTTTCACCAGGGGTGAAGTTTTAGGTTCATACAACATTTATTCCATAGACATTGGACAGATTAATGTCGATATGTATTGTTTGCAGCTCCCACAGTAATTTAAAGTACATCTTTTTGGAGGAGGGGAATATCAGGGATTGTACCCTTAGACACTGGATCACATCCTCAGTCCTTTTTAGTTTTTTTTTATTTTGACACAGGGTCTTGATAAAGTTGCTTAGGGCCTTGCTAAGTTGCTGAGGCTGGCTTTGAACTTGCAATCCTCCTGCCTCAGCCTCCTGAATCACTGGGATTAAAGGCACGTAACATTCCACAGGTCTAAAATTAATTTTTGATAGCCTGTAAGCTGTCAAAATGATGATGATAATAATTATGATAACCATAATTGAGTAATAAACTTAGATGAGACATTTTGATTAATCAGCTACATAGATATGTAATTGTGAAAAATGACAAAACGGGTGAGGCTGGAATGAGCAGGAGTGCACCAGAGTCTACTATGTTCAGGGCACTGCAGTACCTGAATACCAGAGAGCAGAGGAGAGCAAAAGTTCAATACTGATTTAATTTAAAAGTTCACTGTGCTTTATCATTCATGTGCAATTATAGTTAGTTCATTAATTACCTTCTTGAGGGGTAAGAATGGAAACTGAATTAAATGGTACTTTAAAAAGCTAATTTTGCAAACAATTAAATGAAGCCAAATATAATTGATAATTGCTGTAACAACTGGCCTTGAGGCATTCCTCTTTAGAAAAAAATGTTGTTTAGACTCTGATAATATGAGAAAATAGAAACTTTATAAACAAGCATGAAAAAGTCAAAATAAAAACAATGATGTTTTTCATGAAACTTCACTTGATCTAAAGCAACATGAATTTTAACTTTGTTTCTAGAGGGAAAAAATGGTTGATGAAGACAAAAGTATAAAACTTGGAAAACATATTCCAATTTTCACCAAATTAAGTACTAAATAAAAACAATGAAGTTTGTACTACTTTCATATCTTTTGGAGGTAAGATCAAGTCTATTAAAGAATGTACTTTATGTATATATGCATGTGTTTATGCATATATATATATGCACACATAACCACACAGCAAACTGATTATAGAGTTTTATTTATTTTTCCAATTCAGTTTTTATTATATTATTTTATTATATGATTTTAAAATATCTTTGATGAGCACTTACTTTGTGAAAGCACTGTGCTAAATGTTAGGCATACATGTAACCCTTCCCTCCAACTGCTTAGAGTTCATGCCAATGCAAAGCACCCAGAGGGCAAGCGTGTTAATCAGCTTTATGTTGCCGTAACCAAAGTGCCAGGCAAGATCATCTTAGAGGAGGAAAAGTTTATTTGGGGCTCATATTTTCAGAAGTTCATTCTAAGGTCAGCTGACTCCATTGCTTTGGGCCCAAGGTGAGGTAGGACACCACGGTAGGTAGGGAGTAAGTAGGGGTAGGCAAGGTAGGGGAAAGCTGCTCACTTCCTGACATGTAAACTATAGAAAGAGAGAAGGGGGAGGAGCCCCAGGGAAGATCAATTGTTCCAGGTCATACTCCCACTGACTCTTTTCCTCCAGCCACATTCCACCTTTTTAAGGTTACCACTCAATCTACTCAACCTAGGATTGGCTGATTGGATTACAGCTCTCATGATCATTTCACTTTTGAATATTCCTGCATTAATACATAAGATTTGGGGAGACACCTCAAATTCAAAGCATAACAGCAAGGAACAAAGTGACCCAGACAAAAGGGTCTCACATTCAATATGAGCCTGCTGATGCAGGTGTTTCCTGGGCAGGGTGTGGATGATATAAATCACATTTTACTATAAAGGTAGAGAGAAGAGCATAGAGAAAGATTGGGCCCCAGGAGCAGATTATGTGGGAAACGTCCAATTAGGCAAAGTACAAATATTACTGAGAAGTCATTTGGAGATTTTAGAAAGTATCCTGACATCAATATATTTTTCAATTTTTTTATTTGTTCTAATTGTCATTCACATGACAGTAGAATGCATTTTGATACATTGGACACAAACGGAGCATAACTTCTCTTTCCTCTGGCTGTACATGGTGCTGAGTCATACCAGTGGTGTAATCATACATGTGTATAGGGTAATAATGTCTGTCTCATTCTACCATACTTCCATTTTCCACTGCTCCACCCCTCTCCTCAACTCCCTTCTGCATAATCCAAACTTCCTTCATTCCCCCAACCCCCACTATAGATCATCATCCACTTATCAGAGAAAACATTTGGCCTTTGGTTTGGGGGGATTAGCTTATTTCATTTAGCATGATATTCTCTAGTTTCATCCATTTACCTGCAAATGCCTCTTCAAGGCTAATATTCCACTCTGTATATGTACCACATTTTCTTTATTCATTCATCTGTTGAAGGGCCTCTAGGTTGGTTCCATAGTTTAGCTATTGTGAATTGAGCTGCTATAAACATTGATGTGGCTGTGTCACTGTAGTATGCTGATTTTAAGTCCTTTGGGTATAAACCAAGGAGTGGAATAGCTGGATCAAATGGTGGTTCCATTCAAAGTTTTCTGAGGAGCCCCCATACTGCTTTCCAGAGTGGTTGCATAAATTTGCAGTCCCATCAGCAACGTATGAGTGAATATTTCCCCCACATCCTCACCAACACTTATTATTTCTTGTATTCTTGATTAGTGCCATTCTGACTGGAGTGAGATGAAATCTTAGAATAGTTTTGATTTGCATTTCTTTAATTGCTAAAGATGTTGAACATTTTTTCATATGTTTGTTGATTGATTGTATATCTTCTGAGAAGTGTCTGTTCAGTTCCTTAGCCCATTTATTGATTGGTTATTTGTTTTTTTGTGTGTCTTTTGAGTTCTTATTTATCCTGGAGATTAGTACTCTATCTGAGGTGCATGTGGAAAAGATTTTCTCCCACTCTGTAGGCTCTCTCTTCACATTATTGATTGTTTCCTTTGCTGAGAATAAACCTTTTATTTGAATCCATCCTATTTATTGATCCTCAATTTTATGTCTTGTGCTTTAGGAGCCTTGTTAAGGAAGTCAGATCCTTAGCTGACATGATGAAAATTTGGGCCTACTTTTCCTTCTGTTAGGCGCAGGGTCTCTGTTCTCATACCTAAGTCTTTGGTCCACTTTGAGTTCATTTTTGTGCAGGGTGAGAGATAGCACTTGAATTCATTTTCTTACATATGGATTTCCATTTTTCCCAGCACCATTTTTTGAATAGGCTATCTTTTCTCCAATGTATGTTTTTGGTGGTTTTGTCTAGTATACTTTCGTTTATTCACTTATTCACTTAACACTTGATTATTTCTGGCTATTCATGTGCATGACCTTGTGCTCAGGTGGCCAAAATTTTGCCAAACTCTTTGTCTTGGGGATCACACAGGTTATCTGAAGATAGGCAGGAAATTAGGGGAAAACAATGTGGACAGCCTTAGCTGCTGACAGTTGCCCTTCTCCCTGTATCTCAGAGCAGATCCTGTTTTTGTTGTTGTTTTGCTTCATTTTTGAAGCAGAAAATGGCAACTTTGAAGAATGAGTTGTGATTGGTCCAAACCATCCCTATCCCCTTCACCCAAACCTTTCCAGACTGTCTTGCAACTGAGAGTAGCCAGTGAGCAATGGAGCATGAAAGGGTAAAAATGGATTCTGAGTGTGCTTTGTCATTTACATGTAAGTGATACAATGTATTGGACATACCAAATATATTTTTGATATATTATATATAGTTATATGTATATGCACATATGATATATATGCATGTATTATCTCTTCCTCATAACAGTATTTTAGTTATCTACTTAAAATGACTATACATATATACAATATCTGTAGATAACGGAGCCTAAACTCCACAAGCCACATAATAAGGACTTTAGCCCCCATTTTTCTCTGCTATCCTTTCTAGGGGACATTCTCTGTGACGTCAATGTGTCTTTTAAGAAATACACTTCTTGAATCTAGGCCTGTCTTTGGTGTAACCTACCAGAGTACATTGGGGCTGCTTGCTACCTCTGTACCACCTAATCATCCTTACTTTTACCTAAAAATAAACTCTATCATTTAACTGAAACTGAAAATAGCCCACTGTCTTTGATAATTATTTTTTAAGGATCTCTTTTTTCAGAATACCAAGTTTGAAAATAAACATCAACATAATAACTAGTACAGCTTTTATCTGTGAAACAGCTCAGGCATTGTCAAATTTACACCTGCCTCTGCACAAATTAGATTCATTTTTGTCCTGGACCCTGAGGCCTAGCATCCTCACATCTCACAGAACTGGTGCTTGGAACACGTCCAGAGAAATGTACTGATTTAGATTCTGCCATCTCTGAGTCACCTTGACCCACATTGCTCTACACATGGACCCAGATCACAGCAGTCAGACTTGGGATTCTCTAGGACCTTCCTCAGCAGGTATGCTGAACTGGATTTCTCCTCTTCACCTTGGCTTATTGTTGATCCTCAGGTATTTGCTAAGATTTCCCTTCCCTGAAATGATGAATGCTTTTCTTTCTGCAGCTAGTCACAAACACAGAAGCATTCTGAGAAATGACACAGCAAAGTCTTGAAGCAGACTACTAATTCTATATCTCAACACACTCCTCTCTAAAAATCTTCCTTACCTGGGGTTGGGGACCAGGTATCAAGTGCAGGCGACATGCAAAGTGACTTTAGCCTACACCTGGGATAGCAGCTTCCTTTCATCTCTTAGCTTTGAATGGTCTGTGACTGCAGAAAAGAAGACTCTCACAGGGCACAAAAATACAACCATTGTAAAGAAGAGTAAAGAATACTTTGTATTTTGTACATAGAAAACAATCAGAGTGAATGATTTTGGCATATAAAAGAGAATAGTAAGATAAACTGTGACTTTCTCTGAAAGACTAAGAGGAAAGAAACAAAAGGAATTAAATTGATGCTCTCCCCTAATGATGAGTAAGGAATCTGTCGATACTTTGGTGGATGGAAGAAGTAGGTCACACAGCAATGATAAAACAGACCAGAGATGAGAGCACACAGAAGACAAAGTCTCTCATGGTGGGATGATAGTGGTGGCATGAGTAGAAGTTCCACCATAATGGGCTGATAGTTACTGTCAGACTGCTACACAAAAAAAATTGCACCCATTTGCAAACCCACTTACAGTACATAAAAGTAAACATTTCTCCAATGGAAAGGCTGTTTAAATCCTGGTAGAATCATTATGCAGTATATTGCAATGTTTTAATTGATTGCTACAATAATGATCTTATTTTGTTTTCATTTTCATGATCTGGAGAGACTTTTCTACAATGACTAATAATTTATTCTCATCTGTAATTGGTAAAAGAATTGACAGCAGATATAATGATAATAATAATTAATATTAAATAAGAGATTCTACTATGCCCCCTGGAATAGGTCTTACATGGGCATACTGTGGAGTCAACAAAGCTCCAGTGAAGCCTACATTTCTTTCTGGCGTTTACGCTCAATGTGATGGACAGGTCAATAATTGGATGCATGAAAAAGTGCAAATTACCTGCTTCCCGTGCTAGCCACCAGATTACGTTTATCTTTTTTATTGTTTTAGATCAACTAATCAGCTTATGTCATGATGCCAAGATAACTTACAGGATTAGACCTAAGAACAAAGAGCAGGACTTGATTCAGGTAACAAGTATATTTATATTGCTTTAAATCTGACTTTTTGTTCTGGTAACCAAAGCAGGCACAGGCTTTATACTTCTTCCCCCAACTCCTCTTCCCCACCATGTAATTGCTTCAGATCCTTTTTGTACATTAGTGTAATCAGGTTTCCTTAACTGTAAGTTTCTCTGGAGCCAACAAGCACCTTATTAAGTTTGTATTCTGAAGATCTATAGCAGTCCCTGACACATGACAGTTGTTAATTAGTATTATAAAATGATTTGATTATATGCATAGATGTAAAAGAATTAATATTTCATAATAAAAATAATGACAACATGTATGTGACATTTAAGAATATGAATTACTGTGAATTTCACCCCCAAAATCTATCCTGACATCTCTTTTTCATGCTGTGAAATTCTAAAAATGTCATTCTATTGACATAGTGCTTCCCTCTCTCATCATTCATGACAACACATCGTTCTCTCACATTTTATGGGGAGAGGCTATTGGCATTTTTCTATAGAAGCATTTGCAGGGATTATACATTCTCACAATTTGGTGCATTCTTTGATAGAAAAATGTGCTACATTGACCTGATAGTTGTAAAATACTTGAGATTTACTGTCTTTTGCTTCCATTGGTGAAGAAAGTTCCTCTTTGCTAAATAGTAGAGAAAAATTATTTTTCTATGTAAATATTATTAGTCATAGCATATATCTTCTTAACAAATAACTATTATTTATCTTTAAGAATTTCATGAAAAGCAGGAACCTTGAGACCAATAAACATCTAAAAAATAAACCATTACTTTTTATAAATCATAAATAAATCCTCTGGAAAATACTTTATCATTTCCTCTTGTAAAAAGCATTCTTTCCTGATTTTATTTGTGCTTATGAAGGAAACACATCTAACTTTCTGTATTAAGAGACTATGGAAATTTTAAAACATATTTAACCTCATCACCTCTCAGGGATAAGAGCTAATAACAATTATATTTTCCTCTCAAATTTTCTTAATATGAGTATATATTTATAATGCAGATGATAATATTATGTAAATACCATTTGCAACTCTGTTAAAAAACAAAATTATTATATTGTAATCACGTTCCCATGTCAATAAATATTGGTTTAAATATCATGAGGACTTAACTATAATTTATTTAACCATCTGCCTACTGCAGAAATTTTATTTTATAGTGTTTGGCTATGCTAAATAACATAGCAATGAATATTTATGATTCCATATCCAGACCACCCTTAATTTGAAACCTAGCAAACACCAGTCAGAAATATCTGTTCAGTTACTATTTATTTTCCTCAAAAGAAAGTAAAATGATAATCAATTGGAAGTGCTTAATGTCTAATGTTAAATTGCTTTCCAAGAAACCTACACATATTTACATTGCCATCTACAGTGTACAAGTGTTCCTATAAGAGTGAATATTCTATTAATAACTATGTTTCTCCCTGGAAACTCATCTATGGACTAGATTTCCAAGTAAATACCATAGCATAGACTTTGGTATTATGTCTTAAATAAAAACCAAAATTTATTACATATACTTTTCCTTCCTAATGCCAAATTCACAGCATTTTTAAAAACAAACTAAAATCACACATTTATCCATAAAATAAATCATGATATTATTCCTTGTTCTCCAACCTTACTATCATACTTCCTGGAGAAATCAATTAGTTCCCAGTTTTGTGTATGTATATTGCTCCCTCACACACATGTGAGTATGTGGGTACACATACACACATACTACATACACACACACAATACACATAGTCCATGTATTTGTAGAAGTAAGATTTTTCTTATTCAAAAATTGGGATCATATATAATATGTTATTAATTTTGAACACTTGACATTGAACACTTCATGGATAAATTTTCTTTTGTTTTTATAACTCCCTTTGAACATAAAATTTATTTCATTTACACCAATATGTCTTGTTCACATCTCTTAAGCCAACAACTTGTTTATCAAAAACAAATAAATATATAAATATTTTGAGTTCTATATAAACTCTTTCAATTTCTCTTCCTATTAATATCATCTAGAAAGGCACACAATGAAATATAATGTGAATCTTTTCTTAGGAAACTACTACTACATTGAATTCTAAAAAGTAATTTTATGTTATTAAGAAAATTACAGTGAAATAAGTTTTCTTATGTGATTTATTTTAAAAGGGAAAGGAGATATGATTTGCATTTTCATTGTTGTTTTATTGCATTATACGTGATGATCCAGAACAGTGCAGAGGTAAACTTTCATTTATTCTCATAATCTAAACTGAGGATCAAAATCCTAAAGTCAGATTACGAACTTTTTGACACTGTTTTGTTTTGATTTTTATTTTAAACGAACATGAATACTATAAGAACTCCTTTTTTTTTTTTTTTTTTTTTTTTTTTTTGTGCTGGGGATTGAACCCAGGGCCTTGTGCTTACGCGGCAGGCATTCTACCAACTGAGCTACATCCCCAGCCCAAGAACTCCTTTTAAAACTATGTAAAGATTTTATCAAAGGAAGAATCAACAACTCTAGGGATAATCTTGTTCAGAACATTTAGGTGGAGTCTACTCTTGTTTTTTTGTTGTTTTGTTTTAGAAGAGGGTAAAGTGGATTAATAGTGTTCATTACATAGTCAAGTTAATTCTTTTTTCTAAGGAGGAAAATGGAGTCAAGAGTTCAAACTAAAGTGTTAGTGAAGAATGTGTCTACAGGGGGAATAAAATAATAATGGGAATCAAATATGAATAAATGTAACCCAGGTTTGGCAACACTTGTAAAGAGTTCTTGGAAATCTAACTGGCTAGGCACATTTTCAAAAGTATTTTGCTATTGGAATTCTTTAACCTCTACCATTTTTGGTGTTAGGTGGCCATCACTAATGCCAGCAGTTTCAAATCTTCAATTAAATCCATAACTCCATAACTAGTCACATAATAATGGACTATTAAAAGTTAAACAAACATATAACCATGAAAAATGCAAGAAGAAATCAACTCATCATGTGAAAGATAGCTTCAGGAAGATTAACAGCAGACTTCTTGTCAGAAACCATGGAGACCAAAAGGTAGTGGAAAAACATATTTGAAGTGCTGAAAATAAATGTTGATCTGAAATTTTATATCTAACAAAATTCCCATTCAAGAATGAAGGATACATTAACACATCGTAAGTTAAAACAAAAAGAAGAGGACAATTCTTCACTAGCAGAACTTCACTTTAAGAAGTACTAAAAGCAATTATACTGAAATTTAAAAACCCTAAACAGTAACTCATATCCATATGAATAAATATAGCAAATCAGCAAAACAAGAACATATGTCAATACACACACACACACACACACACACATAGCATAATACTTTCCCTATCAAATTTAAAACAAAACTGCATAAAAATAATTAGAAAACCTTTTATGGGCTTAAAATGTATAAAGATATAATATGTATAATTTAATGTTACAAATGAGGAGAGAAGAAAATGAAATTATTCTAGAACAAAACTATTGTATAATGCTATAATTAAGTTGGTTTTTATCAGATCTAAATGTTTTAAATTAATATTTCATTTCCTGTGAAATAAATAGAAAAACAACTTGGTCTATAGCCAAGTTGTTTACAATTGTATAATATAAAGTATCCATTCATGAAAGAAGTAATTGTAAAATAGAGGAACAAATAAAAATTTTTAAATATGATACACAGAGATACCACATGATGGATAAATGCCAAATGACAGATATAAATCCTAACGATTAATTACATGAAATATAAATGAATTAAGCATTAAAAATTAAGAGATCTGCAAAGCAAATTTTAAAAATCTATCTCTACAATATCAATGCATTCTAGATTAAAAGAAATGAGTAGATTGCATTGTAATATTGGAAAAAAGTATATTAAACAAACCATTCGTAAAACAGAGCTAGAGTGGCTAATATCAGATAATGTAACTTGACCCCAAAATGTTTACAAGGGAAAGTGAAGAACATTCCACAATGATAAAAGGATAAACCCATATGAAGACATAACAATTATAATCTATGTCACTAATAATAAAGCCCAAAATTCATGAAGCAAAAACTGGCAGAATCAGAAAGAGAAAAAGACAATTCTACAATAGTCATTGTTGGAAACTAATATTCTACTTTAAGTAGTGGACAAAACCATGCACATGACCAACAGTGAAATAGAAGACTTGAAAAACAATAAATAACAACTAGACATAACAGACATCTATTGACAACATCATCCCAACATAGCATGATACACATTCTTACCAGGTATACATGGTGATTTTCCAGGATAGAGCGTACATCAGAACATAACTCAAACCAACACAAACAATGTACTCTTTAGACAGAGAAAAAATTAGAAAATACTTTAGATCCTTTAAAGTTTATAATTATTAAATAATAACTGCATTATAATTACTAAATGCAGTTAAAGTAGTACCTAGAAACACATTTAAATCTCCAAATGCCTATATTAAAAAGAAGAAATATCTCAAATCAATAAATTACATATCATAGGAATCTAGAAAATTGAACAAACTAAAATAAAGCAAGAAAGGAGATAATAAAAACAAGAGTAGAATAAATGAAAAAAATTTAGAAATTGAGAATATCAACAAACCAAAAACTATTTGAAAAGAAAAGCAAATTCAATAATTTAACTAAACGATCAAAAAATCAGACAGAAGAATCAAGTACTAAAATCAGGGGTGATACAGAAAGACACCTTTACCGATGTTTCAGGGAAAAAAAAAGAGATGATAATGAGGTATTGTAAATAGTTTTATGACAAAATATATGATAGCCTAGATAAAATGGATGAATCTTAAAATGAGGGAAATTATCAAAACTCCAGTAGTAGAAAATTAAATTTGATAGGTAAGTGAAAAACTTGTATCAGAAACTGCAAAGTTATGTCAAAGGAAAGTTCAAGTCCGAATGGTTCCACAATTTTTAACAAAATCTTCCAAAAAAGAGAAGAAAGAATACTTTCCAACTTCTTCTATGAGGTGAGTATTACTCATAAAACAATGCCAGAAAAAAAAATCACAAAAATAAGCAACACAAATCAAGTGTTTTAAGAATGTAGATACAAAATCCTCAACAAAATAAATACCAACTGAGACCAGCAGTGTATGTAAAGGATTATTTATCTTGATGCACTAGAATACATCCCAGAAACTCAAGGTAATTTTAATATCTGAAAATCAATGTAATATGTTGTATTAACAATAAAATTACAAATGCCATCTGATCATCTTCACAGATATAGGAAAATTATTTGTTAAAATCTACACACATTCTATTACTAAAATTCCAAACAAACTAGAATAGATCTTCTTGAACTAATAAAATGTCAATGATATAAGATTGAAAGCTTTCTCCTAAGATGATGAAGAAAGCAAAGATGCCCATTCTTGCCAATTCTATTCAATTCCTCATTAGAAGTTCTATCCAGGGTAGTAGGGAAGAAAAATGAAATAAAAGCATTAAGCTTGAACAAAAGAATTAACACCATCTATATTTCCAGGTGACATGATTTTTTTTAATTAAAAACAAACTTAAGAAACTTTGGAAAAGCATTAAAAGAAATAAACAAGTATAACAAAGTTCAGGATTCAAGAAAAAAATTTAAAAATCAATTGTACTTTGATATAATAGCAATAAACAATCCAAAATGAATTTTTTAAATCCATTTACACTATCATCATACAAATGCTTAGCAATGAATTTAATACAAGAAATATAAATCCTACATACTAAAAACTACAAGACCAAACTAAAAAAGAGACCTCAATAAATAGATAGTATCTCATAATCATAGATTGAAAGAATTAATGTTGTGATGATGACTAGAATCCCAAATTTAATCTACAGATTTTATGTAACATCTACCAAAACTCTGGCTCCTTTTTTTTCAGAAATTGACAAGTTGATCCTCTAATTCATATAGAGGTGCCAAGTATTCAGAACAGTGAATACAACCTTGAAAAAGAAGAGTAGTTAAATGATTTCATGAGACTCAATTACAAAATTTACTACAAATAATCAACATGGTACAGTACTGGAATAAAGCTAGACATATAGATCTATGGACTTTCATTACAGTTCAGAAATAAATGCTTACACCTACAATCAACTGATTTGGGACAAGGTGCAAAGACAATTAAATGGGAGAAAGAATAATCTTGTCAATGAACTGTGATGGAAAACTGAATATTAACGTACAAGAGAATGAAATTGGACTTCTACCTCACAACATACACAGAAATTATCTCAAAATGGATGATACATTTAAATATGAGATAAAATTAGAAAAACTCTTACAAGAAAATTTAAGAATAGCGTTCATTCCCTTTGTTAGATAATGACTTCTTTGGTAGGATAGCAGAAGCATAAGTAAACAAATAAAAGATACATAAACTGAAAAGTTAGAAATTTTGTATTTCAATGGACATAATCATGAGTGTTAAAAGACAACACTCAAAATGGGAAAAAAATATTTGTAGGTCAATCCAAACTTGGATAAGGCACTTATATACAAAACAAATATGTACACTTAAGACTCAATGAAAAAAGAAAGAACCCTGTAAAAAATGAGCAAAGGATATTAATAGATGTTTCTCAAGAAGAAAAATGTATACAAAGGGCCAAAAATTACATAGAAAGATCCTCAACATAATTACCTTTAGGGAAATTAAAAATCAAAACTACAATGCAATACTGCTTTATAGCCACAAAAATATCTGTAATCAGAAAGATTATCTAAAAAGAACTGACAATGATATGAAAATAGAAACCCTATTTTCCTAATGGGAGTGTAAAATAGAGTAGCTACTTTGGACAATGAATTGACAATACCTGGATATTTTCAACAGAGAACTGCTATATGACCCATCAATTAGCCTCCTACATATATACTGAATGGAATCAAAAGCAATTTTCACACAAAACTGATACAAAAATGATTAGAGTGGCATAATTTATAATATCTTAGAAGTGGAAGTAACTCAAATGTCCTTTAATCAATTACTAATAAGCAATATATGATATACACACATGATATATGATATTCACAATTATTTGATCACTAAGAGGAATGAAACACTCATTCCTGCTACCTGTCAATGCATCTGGAAAACATTACTCTAACTGAAAGAAGCCAGACACAAATTGATACCCAAAGAATACCCATCTATCTTGTCTTTTCACTCTTCTTTGTGTGGACTCATTTTTCATTATCCTCTTAAAGTATTTCAGTTTGATCAATACTTTAAATATGAGGAAAATAATGGAACATCACTCTCCAGAAGTCAGCAATTCTCCACAAAATGCTCTCACCATTCGCGTGTCTCAAATTGAAATTTTGTGCCATCCCTAATTCACAAATGATTTGTTCCTCCAACTTGTTACCCATTTCTAACCACCATTCTAAACCCAGTTCCTGCTGTCTTCGCCCACACACATTTACAGACTGCTATGAAAGCCGTGTCTACACTCTTGCTCATAGGTTATTAACGGACATAGCCCCAGATGTGAACACCTTTTCCTATCTATTCTCCTTGTCATTTGGGTATCCATTGGATTTATGTGACCATAACCTCTACTTGAAGCTAGCTGACTCCCAGAGTCCTGTGACCTGTAACCAGGAGGAATCAGGACCTGGGAAAGAAATATGACCATTGGTTTTTCTTTCTTTTGAATGCTATCTCCCCTGTTTTCACATTTTCATCTATTTCTGTCCTAGAAAACTGCTACAAAATCGAGTGAACTATGGAGTTCTTGATGCAGAATCAGTAAATATTCCTCTTATCTTTCACATATTTATTCATTAGGTAAATGTGGCTAATGAAAATATGAGAGAGAAGACTGTGAGACCCAACAAAGTGCCCACATATAAGAATATTCTCCAAGAATTTTACAAAAAGATAAAACAGCAACATTTTTCCAGTTAGATCTGTTTTCTTATTTATAAATTATTAAAGGGGAAATAAACAGAAAAAGTAGACAGCACAACAGGACCACAACTTCAAAATATATTTTATTACAAAATAATGTAAATGATTTGCTAAAAATACGAAAGTATAAGAAGTAAAAATCAAATGTTTTTGTTTCTTTTCTCATAATTATCCTTGTTAATCATTCATATATACCTTTACAGCTTTTCTTTTACAGATGACATCATTATTTATGTAGATATTAGCTCTTTTCAAATGTCTTCTCAAACTATTTTTCCTTCACCCTTTATTTCCTGAGTCTGTATGCATGTGTGCACATGTTGCAATGTGCTCGTGTGTTTTCTTTATTACCTGTAGACTTCATGTCAAGCTTTGAAAAACTTTTCTTACCTCTCCTTTTTTTTGTAGTTTGTATGTGTAGTAAAGCAAATGGTGATAGTAAACCTTTTATTCCTCCATAATCGGTTTTTTTGTGTGTGTAGTCACTGAAATAAACTGCACCCAGAAAAAGAAGGACATTGCATTTAATGGAGCTGAACATGTTTAGAATCATCAAGTACAAGATCAATTAACCAGAAAATTGAGAGACCCATAAATTTATATGGAAACTTCTCAATGAACCCACCTACAATTTACGAGCTATGGCAAGAAGGACAATTACGGAAATAGTCCACATGTTACCATTAAGTCACATTGACAGTTATGTAAACTATTCATGAGCATATGCATGTGCACACACACACACATAAAAGAAGTTTATGGACTTAAAATGGGTTTTTACTGTTTTTATAAAAATTTGTATTCAAGACATATATGTTAGTTTATATCCATTTGCTTATACATTTTTGCTTTATCTATTATACCAAGTTTTATGATATCATCTTCCCAATATCTTTATAATCCATTAGCAATCCTAGACTTGAAGCCCTTTCCTGGTTATTAATACTTAACATCTACCTCCATAAGTTCAGAGAGATACAATGCCTTTTCCACTTCTTGCTCCATATAAACTTCACAGAATTCCTTTCCAACTGCACATCTTTCTCAACAAGCTGTTTTAGTCTAGTATCAGGTTAACTTGAATATCTTACTAATTAGACATATAGCTCCGTCATTTGTTTTTATAGACAAAGTCATTAAGTAAAATGCAATTCGATACAGAACTCTATATCACAGAACCTCCCATGGATTGGCATCCAATATTAATCCACTCAATTTCTGAAGATCACTTAAAGAACTATGACTCCATCTAACCACACTAAAATCCTGACAACATTTCTCAAAGACATTCTTAAGAATAACATGAGGAATAGCTTACCGAAATACAGGTATTTCACATATATTAAATTTTCTTGCTTAATTAGCTTCATTACCCCATCAGTCTGAATGCATGAAAATAAAGTTGCAATTGCCTTCAGGTTTGCAGTCAAAATTATGGAAAGTTAACAATGTCAAGAGACTTTTTCCATGGGATTAATATTTTTTCATTAGCAACTGTTTTTTATAGTCAAATTATTATAGGAATTAAATTTGCTAACTACAGAAATTTGGATGACATGGAATACAAATGTAATTTCTAATTTCAGTATGTGGAGATAATTTGTATTATTAATTCATTGAATACCCATCTAAATCTATATTTATGTTTATTACAATCTATATTTTTTACTTTATTTCAAATAGTCTGACCTGTACCAATTGAAGCATTAAAAACTTGAAAATATACCTCCCCCAAAACCCCAAAACTAAACTAAGACATAAATAAAACACTAACGCATATGCAGAGACTTTAGAAAATATGTACATTCCAAATATCTATAGCAATTGCTAAAGGAGGCTTTTCTTTCTTTGTCTTTCACTTTGTGCATATTTAAAGCCCTACTTATCAGCTGCATGCTGGCTCTTGGGAAGTACATGATGATATCAGGCCTCAGTTACTTTTCTCTTGAGTATCTTCCCCCTAGATTTAGGAAAATAATTTTCTTCCTTTTCTTTAGGAAATTAAATCTCATTCATATATTCATATTCTCTCTCTCTCTCTCTCTCTCTCTCTCTCTCTCTTTCTTTCCTCCCACTTCTGAACTTATATAGGCAAGAAAATTTCATTACAAAAATCTTTCAATATCTGATAAAAGTCAGTTTTGAATCATGAACAAAATAAAGCTTTTCAGACAATGATAATTAATTCACCACCAAAAATGCATTCCACATACAATTACCAAATAGTTCAATTAAATGCAATAACTCTGAAGAAGGTAGTTCCATAAAAATCAGGACTGACTTTTGATGACGATCTTGAGAAATGCACAGTATAACTAAGAGGTTGGTTAAGATGGTGTACAGAATATATGCCACATGAGAGGATGGCTAATTCTGTCCACTGGGTGAATGCTGTACATTCTGCTTGCTTGAAAGCATTGAGGCATAACGCTTCCCATGACTCACTCTAATAAGCATTTGTGGTGCAACTAAGTTCTTATCTTAAATGGTTATTATATAGCCTTCATCAAAAAATTCATTATAGGGATGTTACATTTTAGGAATAGGGCTAAGAGATAAGGGAATAGGTGAATAGTTCATACTTTCCTAAGAATGTGGTATTGCTGATTGTTCTAAATTTTTGCCCTACTGTGTTAGTTAGCAGTGTTTGGAACAATTCTCTCCTGCTACTCCACCCTGAAATAAATTACTCAAGCCCAGAGTTATGGAGTCAGCGAACTATGGACTGAAACTCTGAAATCCTGAGACAAAATAAACTTTTCCTCCTCTAAGTTGTTCTTGTCTAATCTTGTGGTCACAGTGACGAAAAGTTAATACACAGTAATTAAAGGAATATCAAGAGTGTTGTGTCATGAAAACCAAGTGAAGAAGTTATCTAAGACAAGAGTGAATGAGTGAACTTTTCAAACATTTGTGCTAGGCCAAGTAAGATTAAAGCCAAAAATACACATTGGGTTTTGCATTATAACACTAACTCGTATGTAGATGAAAATATTTTGGGGAATGTTAGGAGCTGAGGACTGTGAGGATTAAATATGAAAAAGAGGATAGACAAGTTTTAGAGGTAAATTATAGGAAATATTTATAGGAAATTTCTTTATACAAAGGTGACTATACAAAGATTGGGGGCATGATAAATTTTTTTAAATCATTCAAAAAAATGAGATTGTTAATGAAATGTATGAATGAAATGGAACCATGCAGCAAAGTGAAAGAAGACATTCTGGAGGGTTTCTTGAATAAAAAATGGAGCATGGGATCAACTCCATAAATGTTATGACTAGCTTTGGATAAAAATAGTAACGATGCATCTTGGTAATAAGCAGGAAGGCAAAGAATGCAATCAAATGCTGAGAACCCTATATGTACATTTCTACTTTGATTTTACATATTTTCTCAGTGAAGTAAAAGCACAAATCAAAGCGGTCAATGCTGCCAGGGACACTGTTACCCAGAGGTCTTGTTTCAGGGTGCAGCTGCCCTGAGTCTGCTGCCAAGGACACCGAGAGGTCTTTCCTCTGAGCGCTGCTGCCGCCACGGTCTCCGTTGCTGTCGACGGGAGGTCTTCTCTTGAGGTGCAGCTGCCCCTGACACGAATGTCACTGTCACCTGGAGGTCTTTTCTCTGGGCATGGCTACCCTCTACACTGGGCTACCTCCTGAAGCTGCTGCTGCCACTGACACCACTGCCACCAACACCACTGCTGGAGGTCACCTGGAGGTCTTCACTCCGGGTGCTACTGCAGCTGCAGCCACAGCTGCCACCCACTCCCACGGCTGCTGCTGACCCCCACCTGCTGCCAACATCACTAACTCACTGCAGCTGCCACTGACCCCTGCCACTGCTGCATCCAGCACCGCCCAGAGGTCCACTGCCAAGGAGACTCCAAGTTTGTTTCCACACAGCCACATCCATCTTGAGATGCCAGCCAGGGCCTGGGGGCTTGGGGTGCCAGCAGGTTTGTTGCCACCACCACCTTGGTGGCTACCACCTAGTTGTTGTTTCTCAGGATTGCTAATCCCTGGTGGTCTCTCTCCAAATTCCAGCAGCACTGAGATCTTGGAACAAAGATCTTTGGACAACATGGCCAAACCCAGGATATCTGAGGGCCAGTTCTGTGGATAGTGAATGGGTCTGCCAGAGCAGGTCTGGGCCAGGCAATCTTGTGCGAAGTCTGAGACAGGGCTGAGAAACTTCTGAACTCTGAGAGACAGTTGTTCAATTTTCCATCAAGATTTATTTTACTTTTAGTTTTTTCTTCTCTAACATCTTTCTCCACCATATTTGGAGCAAGGTATTTTTCATGCATAGGTTTGTTGAGGATGATGATATATGCATGGTGTTTTGCAGTTCTATTGTATATTCTTTATATTTAATTTTTTCCTGTTCATATGTATTCTTCCTTTCACTTGTCTATTTTCCTGGATTCCCTTTTTGCCTTTTATCCACCTAACAACCAACCTATGTTGTTTCCTCTTCCACTTATCCTGTGGATTTTTACTTTTAGCTTCTCTCTTTCTTCCTCATGAACATCGTGTCCTAAACTATTTCTGGTCTCTCTTTGTCCACCACTTAAATTGTAAATGCATTCACAGAGATGAGGTAATATCACTTGATATATAGAATGTTTAGCTTATGCCAGTCAGATGGCCTACTAAAGCAACAACATTTGTATTAGGAAATTTGCCACCAAAGAACATCAGCACCAAAAGGAGATGCAGCCCTGGGTCTTTCACTTGGGTTAAGTTTTATCCTCATAAGAAAGTTATTTAATAATTAGAAAGACGTTACTATCCTATTAATGATCCTTTTCAATTTTACTATACATTTTAGGTAATTTTCCTAACTTTTTCTTCTTTGATAGGAAATACAAACAATTGTTCAGTTCTGCTTTTGTGTCAATTTTTAAATAGAAAAACATATAGCTCCTGATTGCATTTATCTGAACATTACCATGATAACTTAAGGCAACTGTTCACAAACACCACTTCATTTCCAATTGCCCATCAGTGTTATGATCAGGGTTTTCCTCATAATAAACATAAATAACATAGAAACAAGCTGAGCTGACATAGATAAAACTGTTCTTCATAACTCCATAGAATCAAAGCATGTTTTTTTAAAAGTGTTATTGTTCTCATTTATAAAAAGTGAATCATATGAATTTATGCTACATGTGGAAATTAGTTCAATAAATTTATCTTTTAAAGCAAAAAAATAAAAACTAAAAAATTGTAAATGCTTTTAGTGAATTTTCTGTTTATACTGTAGACAATGATTGAACTCATTTCTGTTTATAGCCAGAAAGTAGTAGATGCCTTGGTTGGAACTATATATTGGTTACACTGGGTACTGTGGATACTGGTCTCCCTTTTAAAGGTAGAGTACTGGAAATCTTTAACGACAATAGGGAAGAAAACGTGGAGTACTGGAAATCTTCAGGTCATCAGGGAAGAATCTGTACTAAGATACACACTACTAAATGGGAAAGTACACAAGCAACAAGAAAAAACAAGGGACCAACGTGCCCCAAACAAACCAAGATGCCTCAATAAGAGAATTCACTCAAAACACTGTAGAGGAAATGTCTGAGGAGTTTAGAATGTAAATAGTTAAACTGATCTGCAAAGTAAAAGATGATATAAATAGTGAAATCAAAGAGAAAATACAGGAAGTGAAGGAGCACTTCAATAAAAAGTTAGAAATTCTGAAAAAAAAAGCAAAAATCCTTGAAATGAAGGAATCAATAAACCAAATTATAAATTCAATGGAAAGCATTACCAACAGACTAGACTGTTTGGAAGACAGAACTTCAGGCAATGAAGACAAAATATTTAATATTGAAAATAAAAGTTGACCATGCAGAGAAGATGGTAAAAATCCATGAACAAAACTTCCAAAAATAGAGGGATAACATGAAAAGACCAAATGTAAGAGTTATCAGGATAGATGAAGGAGCAGAGATACAAACCAATCTTTTCAATGACATAATATCAGAAAATTTCCCAAACCTAAAGAATGAAATGGAAAATCAAATTCAGGAGACTTACAGGACCCCAAATGTATAAAATTACAGCAGGGTGACACCAAGACACATTAAATGAGAATGACTCAAATACAGAATAAGGATAAAATCCTAAAGGCTGTGAGAGAAAAAATGCAAATTATGTATAGGGGGAAATCAGTTCGAATTTCAACTGATATCTCAACCCAGACCCTCAAAGCTAGGAGGTAATCAAACAACATATTTCAAACTCTGTAAAAAAATGGATGTCAACCAACAATTTTATATCCAACAAGATTAAGTTTCAGATTTGATGAAATAAAAACCTTCCATGATAAGCAAAACTTAAAAGAATTCATAATTAGAAAGTCTGCACTACAGAACATTATCAACAAATATTCCATGAGAATGAAGTGAAAAAATAATGAAAAACAGCAAAGGGAGAAAATACACTAAAGGAAGAGTCGATCAAATGAGAAACTAAATAAAATTAAAAACCAGAAAAAAACCAAAATGACTGGGATTGCAAATAATATCTCAATAATAACATTGAATGTTAATAGTCTAAACTCATCAATAAAAGATGGAGACTGGCAAAATGGATTAAAAATCAAGATCCAACAATATGCTATCTCTAAGAAACTCACCTCATAGGCAAAGGCATCCACAGACTGAAGGTGAAAGAATGGGAAAAATCATATCAATCATATGCATTGCATTAACAAGCAGGGATTTCCATCCTCATATCAGATAAAGGGAACATTAATCCAAAGTTAATCAGAAGGGACAAAGAAGGACATTTCATTCTACTGCAGGGATTATACATCAGTAAGACATAATAATTGTAAATATGCCCCAAACAATGGAGCATTATATACATAAAAAAAAAAAAAAAAACCTTCTCATGGTTTTTAAACCTGCATTAAAGTCACACAATAATGCTGGGTGACTTTAATACACCTCTCTCACTACTGTATAGATCTTCCAAACAAAAACTAAATAAAGAAACTATAGAACTAAATAATATAATCAATTATTTAGCTTTAACAGAAAAATACAGAATATTTCATCCATCAATGAGCAAATACACTTTTTTCTTGAAAGTACATGGATCCTTCTCTAAAATAGACCATATCTTATGTCAAAAAGCAACTCTTAATAAATAAAAAAAAATGAAGATAGTATCCTGCATTCTATCAGATCATAAAGGACTGAAATTAGAAATCATCAATAAAATAAAAAATTGAAGTTACTCTAACACATGGACTATACACCATTGAATGGTGAATTGATAGTAGAAGAAATCAAGGATAAAATTTAAAAAAAAAACTTAGAAGGAAAATGAGGACACCAATACAACATACCAAAATCTATGGGACACTAGGAAGGCAGTACTACAGGAAAGTTTATTGCATTGAGCTTATTTACTAAAAGAACAAAAAGTCAACAAATAAATGGCCTAAAATTACATCTCAAAGCCCTAGAAAAAGAACAAATTAACACCAAAAACAGAAGAGAGAAAATAATTAAAATCAGAGTTGAAATCAATGAAACTGAAAACAAATAATTGAAAAAATTGACAAAACAAAATGTTGATTCTTTGAAAAAATAAATAAAATTTATAAACCCCTAGCCACACTAATGAAGAGAAAAAGAGAGAAAATCCAAAGTACTAAAACACAAGATGAAAAAGGAAATATCACAATGGACACAAATGAAAGACAGAAGATAATTAGAAACTATTTTGAAAATTTTTACTCCAATAAAATAGAAAATATTGAAGACATCAACAATTTTTAGACTTATTATGACTTACCTCAACTGAATCAGAAGTTCATACACAATTTAAACAGAAAAATTTCAAGTAATGAAATAGAATACACCATCAAAAGCCTATCAGTTAAGAAAAGTCTAGGACCAGATGGATTCTCAGCCAAATTCTACAAGACCTGCAAAGAATTTACACCAATACTCCTCAAATTATTCCATGAAATAGAAAATGAGGGAACCCTTCCAAACTCATTATATGAGGTTAATATCACCCTGATACCAAAAGCAGATAAAGACACATTAAGGAAAGAAAACTTCAGACCAATATCCCTTATGAACATAGATGTAAAATTCTCAATAAAATTCTGACAAATCACATAAAAAAACATGTTAAAAAGATAGTGCACCATAATCAAGTGGGGTTCATTGCAGGGATGCAGGGTTGGGTCAACTTATGGATATCAATAAATGTAATTCATCATATCAATAGACTTAAAAATAGGAATCATACGATCATCTGAATAGATGGACAAAAAGCATTTGACAAAAATACAGAAGGCCTTCATGTTCAAAACACTAGAAAAACTAGGGATAGTAGGAATATACCTCAACATTGTAAAAGGTATATATGCTAAACCAAAGGCCAACATCATTCTAAATGGAGAAAAATTGAAAGCATTCCCTCTAAAAACTGAAACAAGACAAGGATGCCCTCTTTCACCACTTTTATTCAACATTGTCCTTGAAACTGTAGCCAGAGAAATTAGAAGAAAGAAATTAGAAATGTATACAAGTAGGTAAAGAAGAACTGAAACTATCACTATTCTATGTATAGAAGATTCAAAAAATTTCACCAAAATACTTCTAGAACTAATAAATTAATTCAGCAAAGTACCAGGAAATAAAATCAATATCCCTAAATCAAATGCATTCCTATACATTAGTAATGAATCCACTGAAAGAGAAATTAAGAAAACCACCACATTCACAATTGCCTCAAAAAAAAAATTCTTGGGAATCAATCTAACAAAAGATGTGAAAGACCTCTACGATGAAAATTATAGAACACTAAGAAAGAAATTGAAAAAGACCTTAGAATATGGAAAGACCTCCAATGCTCCTGGAATAGGCAGAATTAATATTGTCAAAATGGCCATACTACCAAAAGCATTATACAGATTTAATGCAATTCCTATTAAAATTATTGAAATTCCAATGACATTCTTCATAGAACTAGAAAAAGACCTCAGATATTACTACAGAGCATAGTAATAAAAATAGCATGATATTGGCACCAAAACAGACATGTAGACTAATGGTACAGAAAAGAAGACACAGAGACAAACTCACATAAATACAGGTATCTCATACAAGACAAAGGTGCCAAAAACATTCACTGGAGAAAAGATAGCCTCTTCAACAAATGGTGCTGGGTAAAGTGGAAAGTCTTATGTAACAAAATGAAATTAAACCTTTATCTCACCCTGCACAAAACTGAACTCAAAGTGGATAAAAGATTTAGGCACTAGAAAAGAGATCATGTGACTAATAGAAAAAAAGTGGCCCAAATCTTCACCATGTTGGTCTAGGATCTGAATTCTTTAACAAGGCTCCTAAAGCTCAAGAAGTTAAATCAAGAATCAATAAAAGGGATGAATTAACTTCTCACCGAAAGAAACAATGATGTGAAAAGAGTCTACAGATTGGGAGAAAATCTTTACCACATGCACATCAGATAAATCATTCATCTCCAGTATATACAGTGAACTCAAAAAACTAAACACCAAAAAAACAAACAACTCAATCAATAAATGGGCTAAGGAACAGAACAGACACTTCACAGAAGAAGGTATACAATCGATCAATAAATATATGAAAAAAATGTTCAACATCTTTAGCAATTAGAGAAACGCAAATCAAAACTACTCTAAAATTTCATTCACTCTAATCAGAATGGCAATTATCAAGAGTACAAGCAACGTTAAACGTTGGCAAGGATGTGGGGGGAAAGGTGCGCTCATACTTTGCTGGTGGAAATGCAAATTGGTACAACCAAAAGTAGTATGGAGATTTCTCAGAAAACTTGGAATGGAACCACCATTGGACCTAGTCATCCCATTCCTTGGTTTATACTCAAAGGACTTAAAATAAGCATACTAGAGTGATATAGTCACATCAATGTTTATAGCAGTTCAACTCACAATAGCTAAACTATGGAACCAACCTAGGTGTCCGTCAATGGATGAATGGATAAAGAAAATGTGGTATATATATACCACATATATATATAAATATATATATATATATAAATATAAACACACATACTCAGCTTTAAAGAAGAAGGAACTAATGGTTTTTTCTGTAAATAGATAGAGTTGGAGAATATCATGCTAAATGAAATAAGTGAAACCCAAAAAACCAAAGGCTGATTATTTTCTCTGATATGCAGATGCTAATTCACAATAAGGGGAGATGCTAGGGAAGAGTAGTTACTCTATATTAGGTAGAGGGGAGTGAAGGGAGGGGAAGGAGTATGAGAGTAGGAAGGATAGTAGAGTGAAACAGACATTATTATCTCATGTATATATATATATATATATATATATATATATATATATATATAGTCATATATATATATATATGACTACATGACTGATGTGATCCTACAACATGTACAATTAGAAAAATGAGAAAATATACTCCATTTATGTATGATCTATCAAAATGCATAAATGCATTCTACTGTCATGTGTAACTAATTAGCACAAATTAAAAAAATTTAAAAAGCCCAATTCAGCATTAAACTGGAAGTGAGAATGGGGGGTGAGGCATCGTGTACTTTATAATAAATAGCTGTTTTAACCAGAGTTATATTTTTTTCAAGAGCAAATATTAGGAAGGATCAAAGGAAAGGAGAATTGAAGTGTATACAAAGTTGTTAGTACAGCGATTTATCATGAAGCATATATGATTATGAGGAAATTAAGACAGCATGATTGTAAAAGGTGCCTAGATGTTAGGATCGATGTATCAGAGGCCCTAGAGAGCGTCCAAAGACTGATGTGGTTGTTTCGTTAGAAGGTGTAAGCTAGAAAGGCAGGAGGTGTTACACACAGATCAGGATAATATAAGGAATGAGTGCTAAGTGATAAATCTGGTGACTCTAGACTGAAAGCCAGAGTAATAAGTAAAGAGGAAGAGAAAATGGTCCCAAAGTATGAGTGAGAGTATTGATATCTACCGCAGAACCCCTGGGACAAGGAAGGAAGAAGGCAACAGCAAGTCCTGGAAAGTATTAGGGGAAGCACTGATCTCAAAGAGAATTAGACCCAAGATAATGTTCATAGTAAGAGGAAAAGAAAACTTTCGGAGATACAGTAGATTTTTCTGGCAATAAGTAGAGAATTCCAGAGGACAGTCTAAAAAATTACAGGAGATGCAGAGGAAGAAAAAGGAATATGAGATCTATGGTACCTTATGGGGATTGGACCACAGAAAGTGATATGGGACCAGGGAATACAGAATTTCTGAAACCTTGACTTCCATCCAGATATAAAAGTAGACAACAACATACTGAACTTTATATATTTTTTTCTTACAGGAGAAAAATTGCTTTGAAATTAATGGAATAATTAACTTTTAAGTTCATTTTCCCACACTATTTCAAACTGCATTCTTCCAATTTGCTTGACAGTAGCTCTTGTTTTGTAATTTTTTCCCTGAGTTAGTTTTATAAAATGCTTAAGTATATGTGATTCCTTTATTAAAGCAAATCCTGTTTAGTCTATTTAAAATTTCTGTATGAAATTTTATAGAAAATTTTTAGTTCTAAAATATTTAATAGAAGTTAAAAAGAAAAGAGACAACCCTGGGATAAACAGGCCAGGGAAATATATGAAGGATCAAACCCAGATCTTCAATAAACCTCTGAAAAGACTTAGAATTTCAATAAATCTAACCAGTTTTCAAATCCCACAGGTTGAAACAAAGGGGAAAAGTTTGTCTGAAAAGCCTTTGTTAAAATTTGACTTTGGAGCCATTGTAAAAAGCAAACTGCAATTAATGGAATCAAAATATATTTGCATCCTTCAATCCAGCAGTATTGCTATTAGAATTACAACCAGTAGAAATAATTGCAGTATATCACAAAAATATATATACACTGAGGTTTGTCTGTCATGTCAGAGTAAGGAAGTACAAAGATTCTCTTCATTTGTAAAAGTAAAACGATGGTGATACTTGTCAAAATCACTCTTGAATACTCCTCAAGTTAACCAAAGGCTTGTAGTAATCTAAGGGGGAACTTCATCGCCCTTGGTGAGAACTCGATGCCTCTTGTTAAACCCATTAGAAAACCACGACGGTCTTGTTAAGAACAGAGAACTTTATCATCCTCACCCACCCCATCCCTGCTTTTTTGATCAACAGTAGTCTTGAAAATTAAACTCAGAGGGACAATAATTACAAACCAGCAACCTTCCAGTCACTAAAGGGAAGTGCATACTTATTGTTAGTGTTCTGGATTTTGAGCATTCCAATAGGTGTAGAGTGGTATCTCATTTTTTTAAATTTGAATTTCCCTAATAATAGATGGTGCAGAATATATTTTCATAAGCTTATTTGCTGCAAATTTTAAAAATATGCTATGAAGATATCATTAAGAATGTGAAAAGACAAGCTATATAGAGAAAAAAATTGAAAATCATATATTTAGGAGACTTATTACAGAATATATACAAAGCACTGAGATCGAAAAATTAAAAAATCTCAATTTTAAAAGAACAAAAGAAATTATAGATGTTTGAGAAGGTAGATTTTTACCCTGATTTAAACATGATCTGTTTGTTTTTAGAGCTGCTGGGCAGAATCATCTTTTTAAAACTGGAACCAAATGTCCCCACAAGCTCTGCATTTGCTCTATAAGGGAAAATTAGGTTTCTGGATAATCAGTTTGATTATATTACATTTATAATGATATCAGTGGATTGTAGGTTAATTTAGGTAGAAATAGAGGTGAACACAGGCTAAAGTAGTCAATATGGGGAGTCTGTTCCTTAAGGACCTGGAACTTGCATATGTGCAGAATTAGAATTTTAAAAGAGGCAGTCTAAACATATGTTAAAATTCCAAGCTCTGTAAAGTCATACTAACGATTTTAGTGATCAAATTTCCAATTTTCAATCAAGTCTAGGAGAGTCTGATAATTCCTTTTTTAGATTATTTATCCGCGACCTTTAAGACTCAAGTAAGCAATGTCTTATCACACTCCTCTGGAACCCTGTGTTTATGTCTTTGTACTCAGCATTGTTTCTCTCTAATAGTGCTCGATTATTTTTATATTGTGAAAATTTTCTTAAAAATAGTTCTGATCTGTATTTTATTTCTCACCAGAAGATCTTTAAGGCAGATATTTATTTTTCTTCTTATTTTTGCTCCTTTTGCATATTATAGTTTCTGCATCATCAAATTTAAAAAGTAAACATTTAATCAACTTATTAACTAATCGATGCATGAAATAGGGTTTTTCAAACATAAATAGTATATGTTATACATAACAGTAAATAACAGTATGTGTTTATATCTATATACATGCATAAATATACATACATCATTATATAAATTTATATTGTATATGTATATATACACATATATATTATATAAGTATGTATCATGTGCTTATGTGTATGTGTGAATGTGAGTATATATCAGGAATTGGCTCAAGCAATTATAGAGGCTAAGATGGCCCATGGTCTGCAGTCTGTAAACTGGAAACCAAGGAAAGTCACTGGTGTAAGTTATAGCCTAATTAAAAAAAAAAAAGACCAGTGTTCCAGCCTAGTGGAGAGAATGGATTCTCCCTAAGCCTGCCCTTTTATTCAGGTCTCCAATAGGTTGAGGAAGGCAACCTATTTTACTAGGCCACTGATTCAAATGGTAATCTCATCGGGAAACCACCCCCCACTGACACATTGAGAATAATATTTAACTAAATATCTGAGCAAAGATCTGGTTGCTCAAATTGACATATAATGTACCATCACAATACATAATTGAGTGAATGATGTATTCAGAAAAATTAAGAGTAGTGAGAGCAGTGGATAAACAAAGCAATAAATATTTGTCAAAATACATTAGGATAGGATGCCAAACACAAAATATGAGAAAGAAGGAATGTTTGAAGAGTAAACAGGAGAAAAATTCTATCAGCATCTCTGTACAGTCTTTAAGGATGGAGAATAGGACACCAAAGTCAGGCAGGGGTCTTCAGTGAAAATATGAGAGGATATTTAGAAAGTGAATAGCTGATGATCCATCATCAATAAGTCCATGGTACCCAGACACAAACAGACTCAGATGATCACCTTCATTTTTGCTCAAGTAGAAGCAACTCACAAGAGTAGGCCTTTTGTCCTCAACATTATGGAGTCCAGGGCTGAGATGGAGGGAGAGGAATTCCACTAAATATGAAAGTATTTTCTGTATTGTTATGTCTTTGAATAAAAGAAGAAGCATATACAGTCATTCTTAGTTACAAAATTCTGCTTTCACAACCACCTGCTTGGATACCATTTATTGCTTGTATTTAATATAATTGAAATTATATTGACAACATCAATTTATTCAGAGAGAATAAAAAGACAAGGAGATTTAAAATGCATTTACTACATTGTGCAAGCATTTCTATTATATTAATATATACACATATGTATGTAAATGTTTGTGTTTCATTTGTATTTCTAAATCCCTCAAAACATGGGAAAGGAAAGTAGGAAAAAATGCTAGGTAGAATGAAAAAGGAGGATTTTTCTAACATTGTGGTTTGTAATTAAGATTCATATCATGCTTACAGTATGAGACAAAGGCATACTTGATATATTAAAACACCTGTTGTTTTGTGATTGTTGGGATAAAGTCAGTTTGGCTGATGTAGATGAGATAAAATATCAAGGTGCTAGCTAGCACACACGCACCTGTCAGGACTGCCACTGTGGATTAGTTTACCCTGGAGGACACAAATAATTCTTGTTTTCATTCTATTCCTTTGAGTAAATGGATGTGTTTTATAGTTGAGCAGTTTAATGTAGAAAATTGTAATTTTCAGTATTAACTGTTTTTAAGAGCAACAGGTAAGTGTTGAAGATCCCCAAAACAACTTTCAAGTTCATAAAGAAAGAACAGTGAATTCAATGAAGAGCATAAGGCCCCTGCTTTCACCTCCATATTCAGACTGAGTTCTTGAGCACTGATCATATCAGGCAGCAAAGGTTTCCATGACCAGTCGTGCAACCCCCTCACCACCAAACGGTTTGTAGTACAGTGTACACATGACCCTTGCAGCATGGCAAGATTGATCTCTCTTTTACCCTGGCACAGCCCACCAGGTCTTATTGGTATCTGAGATGATCACATGCCTTCTTACTGGGCAGCTTGGAAGGAAAATCACAGTGCAGAGGTGGGACTTGGCTAGATTTGCACATCAATGAAAACTTTGATTCATGAGCATATCTTTTCCTAGTCACTTGGGAACAAATAAAATGAATTCATATCTCTTATTATCATTTTAATCCATATTCCTGATTATTGGTTTGTGATTAGATTCCTAACATTGTTTCTTCTGAGAAGAATAAGATGATGCTTTCACCTCTCTTTACCATACATACTGTATCCTGAAGTACGTATTTTCAGAAATTCAGCTATGTGAAAGCTTTTTAAAGTTGTTTTGCTGTTGACCATAATCCTGTGTCCTTATCCTCAACAAGCTTTATAAACAATTTGAGGGGGAAAAGCTACTACAGTTACATCAATCTGAATATTTCTGCTGTATACACAACATATTAGTTCTCTTTGAAGAGAATACCTGCCTGAGAATGACATTCCTAGTGGTTTCGTAATCAGACACAATCCTGGCTCCTGGTTCTTTCACTTTCCAGCATGTGACTTGGGGCAACTAAGGTTTCTTAAATGTCCAGGTCATCACCCACTTAATGGTGACAATATATAACATGCATATGATATAGTACACGCACATATACATAATCAGACACATCTCATGCACAATACTGGCTATCCAGTTTCATTCAGGTAAAACTTAGCAATATCTTGACTCATGTGAGTCTGTGTGCCTTCTGGGGCTTTTTTATAGAGTAGCTTGGGACATTCAAAGCAATCATGTGAGCAGGGGAATTTAGGCACCATGGAGCCTCCCTTGACCAAGTGTGGATAGGATCTAATAAACAAAGAGTGTCTCTTTTCTTTTCTGGGGCAGAAGTCATGAAATGTATTTCATAAGGTCTTCTAAATGGCCAAGTGGGATCACAAGACTTAGTCACTTGCAGCAGTGATCAGCTAACTAGTGCATCTCCTTATATTGCCTCCTTATATCCATCTCCCTGGATGCCTGGATAGGATTTTCCTTTTTTGAAAAAGGCTCAATTACAGCAACAAAGACTTCTCTCAATGTCTTAAATTTTTAAATATCAGGTAAAGTGATTACTACAGAAATTAGGAGATAATGTCATGGGAGGAAAACACTAAACATAGGTTCAGCAGAACTGGACAATTCCAGTTGAGTGATTTGGAAAAATAAACTTGTTTCCTACTTGAAAAATGAGATGGTGGACTAAGTTATTAAAATTACCCGTCTCAATGCTGCTTCACTGTGGATCTTATTCCCAGAAGATAGTCAATCTCCATCTTCCCATAGCTCACTTTGAAATGTTATAAAGCATGATTACCTCTAAGAAATATTTATAAAAATTTCACTTTCAAATAATATAGGTAGAATTGAAAACTATCATAAATATTTTAGAATTAGAATCTAATTAGAAGTAACAAAAATACAGTTAATTTAGATCTGATTAGGGATAAAAAGAAAAATAGTATTAAAATTATTTGGATGAGCATTTGTTTCACAATCACCTGTCTGGATTATAGCATCTAGAGACAGTGTGGTTGGATGTTTGGCTCTGTCTCCCTTTTATTGTTTACTTACAAACTTGGTATTTGGTCTCAAGACCTTTGACATGGTGGTTTTGACAACAAGAGCATTTGTATGACAAAGGTCAAGCATTACTGGAGTCCCTTAGGACCAGGTACCTGGACTCTGGTGACCTTCTTTATCAAATGTCAGCTTGCCTCTCGCTGCACTAGTTTGACAAAGCACTTTATTTCTCATTTTCCTCAGACTATTTAAATGAATTTCAAAGTGCAATCTTCTCCTGTCATAAATACAAAGAGTAGGAAATAGTGGTGTGTTTGTGATTATCATTATCAGATGAAAAGGGAAAGTATTTGATAATGATATGCATAACCCTCATTACAGGAGAGCAATTCACAATATCCAAACTACAGAGCCAGCTTAGGTATAAGTCAATGGATGAATGAAGAAAGAAAATGAAATATATACCCAAAAATAGAGTTCTATTCAGTCATAAAGAAGAATGAAATTGTGTCGTTTGCAGGAAAATGGATGGAACTTAAGAATATAGTGAAGAGTTCATTGTGATAAACCTTTTGTATTTGCAAGGGCATATATAATTTCTCTCTTTTGTTATGATATCTGGTAGAAGAGCTCTCTGACCACTAATAAATTTGCTAAAACATTCCTACTATGTACTTTGTGATTTTAAGTATTACCTCATAACAAAGTAGCTAAAATTTTAAAAGTATCTTATACTAACAATACAAATTGTACCCAAAAGGATATCTTTCATTTGACCAGTTACTTTTCAATCTGTAATGTTTAGGTTAAAGGAAATGTAATAATTTAAAAAGTGGGAAAAAATGAAAATAAAAATTGACTCTAAGAATCTAAGGCAATAATGATTTTTAAAAACCTCCATCTCAGCAAAAGAAAAATAGAGTAAAAAATAAAAACATTCAATCTTGACCCTTATAATACTCTCTGACAATGTAAGAACTTCCTTACATAAATCAAAACAAGAAGCCCATAGGCTTTGGTGTGGTGCTGTCACTTCCATTTGTCTCAAGATATTTTCTAATTTTTCCTTTGATTTGTTCTGTGGCCCAATAGTTGCTAAATAGTGGGCTCTTTAATTTGCACACATTTGTTAATTTCCAGTTTTCCTTCTGTTATCGACTTTTAATTTCATTCCATTGTAATTGGGAAAGATATTTGGAATGATTTCAGCTTCTTAAATTTGTTAATATTTGTTTTGTGATATATATATGATCTATCCTGGAAAATCTTCCTTGTGAAGTTGGGAAGATTTTTTTTGAGAGGGTGGAATATTCTTTACATGTCTGGCAGGTCCATGTGCACTTATACTATTGTTCAAGTTCACAGATTTCTTGGGACTTTCTGTCTGGATGTTTTAGCCACTGTTGCAGGCAGGGGGTTGTTAAAGTATCCTATAACTGTATCGCTATTTTTCCTTACATATTTGTCAAGCTTTGCTTTATATACTTAGCTGTTCTGATGCTGGGTGCATACTTACAATTATTGTATCTTCTCAGTGTTTTTTCTATCTCATGATCATACAACGCCCTTTGTCTCTCGTGACAGTATTTTGACACTGTGTCTGTTTTGACTGATGTGTACGTCACCCTGCCTTCTTTTGGCTACTCTTTGTTTGACATGTGTGTCTTTTCCTGTACCTGTCTTGGATTCTAAAGTGAATCTCTTACAGATATCAAATAGTTGGATTTTTAAAAAACCATTCACTGTCTGTCTCTTCAGTGGATAGTTTATCCATTTAAATATAAAGTAATTATTGACAGGTAAACTCTTTTTGTACATTTTGCTCATTGTTTTCCATCTGACCTACAGTTCTTGCTCCTCACTATCTTGCTGTCCTCCGTTTTGTTTGATGAACTTTTGTAAGGTCCTTCCTTGATTCTTTTTCTCCTTAGCTTGTGTATACTTAGCATAGGTTTCGTTCTTTGTGGTTACCATCCGATTTGAATAGAATGTCTTCAGGTTATAACTATTTTAGGCTGTAACAATTTCAATTTTAAAACAAAAACTTCATAATTTTACCACCCTAAACACACAGACTTTATATATGCTTGTCACAATTCACATTTTTATATCTATTAAAAATTTCATTTGTAATTGTTTTAATACTTCTTTTAATTTTTATTCTAGAGTTTAAAGTGATTTAAGCATCACATTTACATTTTCACAGTATTCCATATTTGTTATGTATTTACCTTTACTTGTAAAAGCTAATACCAGGGATTGAACCCAGTGGTGCTTAACCACTGAGCAACATTCCAACTGCTATCCCTCTTTTCAAATTTTTTTTTTTTAATTTTGAGACAGGGTTTTGTTAAGTTGCTTAGGACCTCACTAAGTTGCTGAGGCTTTGCTTTGAGTCTGTGATCTTCCTGCCTCAGGCTCTCAAGCTGCTGGGATTACAGGTGTGCACCACTGCACCTGGCCTGGTGAGTTATACTTTGACACTACCCTTTAACATCCTTTCATTTTTTAAAATTTGCTGACAGTAGAGTGCATTTTGACATATGATATATACATGGAGTATAACCCATTTCAATTAGGATCCCACTCTTGTGATTGTACATAATGTGGAGTTACAATGGTCATGTATTTATTTATGAGCAAAGTTATGTCTGATTGATTCTATTGTCTTTCCTATTACCTTCACCCCTCCCTTCCCTTCATTCCCCTTTGTTTTTATCCAATGAACCTCTATTCTTTCCTCCCCCAGCCCCTTATTGTGTGTTAGCATCCAAATATCAGAGAAAACATTTGGCTTTTGGTTTTATGGGATTGACTTATTTTACTTAGCATGATAGTCTCCAATTCCATCCATTTACCTGCAAATGCCATAATTTCAATCTTTTTTAAAGCTGAGTAATATTCCATTGTGTATATATACCATATTTCTTTATCCATTCATCTATTGAAGGACACTGAGGTTAATTCCATAGCTTGGCTATTGTGAATTGAGCTGCTATAAACATTGATGTGGTGGTATCACTGTGGTATGCTAATTTTAAGTCCTTTGAGTATAAACTGAGGAGTGGGATAGCTGGATCAAATGATGGTTCCATTCCAGGTTTTCTAAGGAATCTCCATACTGCTTTCCAGAGAGATTGCACCAATTTTCGGTCCCACGAGCAATGTATGAATAAACCTTTTCCCCCACATCCTCACTAACATTTATTGTTACTTGTATTCTTAATAATTGCCATTCTGACTGGGATGAGGTGGAATCTCATGTAGTTTTAATTTGTATTTCTCTAATTGTTAGAGATGTAGAACCTTTTTTCATATATTTTTTGACCATTTTGGAATTCTTTTGGCTTCATCCATCTTGATATTTGTTCACTTCCCAGATTTTAGGAGTTTCCAGATTATATTTATTTAAATAAATTTTCTTTCCTTTTATTTCTTTCTCCTTCTGATATTCCCATAATAAATATAATGGTGTCCTGTGATTACCTTAGCCTTTCTTCATTCCTTTTCATTTCTTTTTATTTTTTATTTATTTTTGTCTCATTGGATAATTTCAAATCACCAGTCTTTGAGTACACTCCTTTTTTTCCTTGTTGGTCAATCTTCAGTTGAACTAAAATAATTTTTATTTCAATTGTTGCATTCATGATTATTTATTTGATTCTTCTCTGTCATTTCTCTTTGTTAATATTCTCATGTATCTTATTTCTAAGTTCATTTAGTTGTTTATGTTTTCTTGTAATTCATTGAGCTTATTTAAGATCATTTTAAATTATCTGTCAAACAACTCATAGATCATCATTTCTTCTGGGTTAGTTACAGCTGATGTGATTTGTTCTTTTTCTCAGGGTCAGTTACTGATATGTTCTATTTTATTTTGTTTTGTTTTCCTGCTCCTTCATGTTCCTTATAACTTCGCAGAGTCATCTTCACATTTGAAGAATATCCTGCTACCTCAATCTGCACAGATTGGCTTTGACTTGGATACACCATCACCAGCCTTTTTGGCTAGAGATTCTGGGCCTCTTTTCCAACTGTGCCAGGCCCCCCCGGGTGCCCAGGTTTATTTGTTTGTCTAGGAACCAATGATTTCTTGTTCTCTCTGGTATATGGGTATGTCAGATCTTCAGTTCTCTGTGTAAGACAAAAAGACAAGATAGGAACAAGTCTCTCATGTGGTGCACTTAGGGCTAGGTACATTGAGAGCACACTTCACTTTCCCCTCACTTCTGGGAAGTAGCCCAACTTATACAATTTTTCCCAACTTCACAGAAACATGCCATTCATACCTGCCTCAGACTCTAGAAAAAAAGCTAGTTCTTAGCATTCAGTGTGGGGTGGGACACCAACCAAACCTTCAGTATGTGCACTAAAGGACCAAGGATGTCAGAACCACACTCCAGTTCTCCCCCAACCCTCCCCTAAAAAGAAGTAATAATTCTCCACCTTCTCCAAGTGTTTCAGAGCCATGCCACCTACAGGCAATTCAGACATCTGGACTATGCCAATTTCTTTATCACTTTGTGTAAGGCAGGGAAGAAATCAGCTTCTGGAGTTCAGTGAAGGCTGAGGCATTGGAGGCATGCTGTACTTCTCCTTCTGCCTCAGATCTGTGCTTCTTCCAGCTTTGCTGAAGGACACAGGAAGGACCTTGCCCCATAGCTACCCTAAGTGTCTATACAATGCCAATTTTTTTCAGTGTCCTATGTGAGGAAAGACAGAAGCCAGCCCCTTGAAAATCACACTGAAAGGACAAAGACTTCCTCTATTTACCCCATTCCTTGGCCCAGCCCAAGTAGGAGTCATGATCTCTATTGGAATCTCCAGAGCTGCGCCAGTCTGGGGTAGGGGATAACACAGGTAAAGTAAATCTCCTTTTCTTAGCTATTTCAGTACAGCTGATGTTGGAACAGTACATCAAAATAAAATAAAATCATAAATGAAATCAGTGGCTTGGAAAATTTAATCTGTATTAAAGACCTAATAGATAAAATTATTTAGGGGTAAGTTATTTTGCAAAAGAGCTATTTTTATATAACTAAAATGGCAAAGAATTGGCCTTATTTTATACTGACTACTTTTTCTCTGGTTTAAAAGCCAAAAGAAATGGAAAAAGTCATTTCATGGAAACTATTTAGGAAGACAGCATTGTCATTTAAAAATCAAGGAATAGAGAGTGAGGGAATAGAGAGATTTTATTTGCACTTTCCTCCCACTAAATCCTCAAAAAAATGGGAAAAAAGGGAAAACTTAAAGTATATAAATATATTCAAAAACAAGATATTTTCTTTTACCACAAATAAACAGTACACTAGTGCAAAAGGCTAATGGATTTCTATATGCCCAACTGGGAACCAGTCAAAACATAGGAAATGTTCTAAGGTAGGATTGGGGCTGGTAGAATCTTGAATCTTTGGATTATCGGGTGGTGCTCTTTCATTTGCAGAATGAGACTGAAAATTCTGCTTTTCCTCTTACCTGGACTTGGGTCAATGGAAAGTTTTATGCCCAGGTTTTTAGTCAAAGGACTGTGGGTTTAGATGCCAGATGTGCCTGAATTCAAATCCGTCTGTGTCACCTTCATGCCACATGCTAATTTGGTAGTGAACCACACTGGGCTTACTATTCCTCTTTTTCTACATTTGAGACAGTACTGACTTCCTTCTTGGGATATTATGATGTGGTTATGAAAAACAAAGAATGGAACTGGCTTTTTAAGAAGATAAACCTATGTCAAGTTCTCTGTTAAACACTGACTCTTACCTACATTTGTGAAAATGAACATCTTGGGGTTCTATGGCCTTAAAACAGTTCATACATTTCTGCACATAATACAGATTTATAAAACTTTGTAGATTTGAAAAAATATTATCCTAGAGAAATTTTGAGTTAATTATTTTCTGAAAGATACATTGTGTGTGGCAAGGTGTGGGGAGAGTCTTCTAAAAACCCCACTGTCATCTGGTGAACTGGGTATCTGTTCAAATTTAATTCTTTTTATTGAGATAGACTGCTGTTGTCACCGTAAGGTACATTTGTCATTTCCTTTTGTTTGAAGCTTCATATTTTTCTCTGGTGTGAATCCTACTTATTACTACTTTTTAAGAAGCAGGAATATAAAACTTTGTCAAAACTTCCCAAACTAGCCAAAAATGTGAAATTGATCCACTATTCTCATTCTACATGAAGTTCTAATTAATTGATTGCAATGAATAAGCATAGTTTCAACATGTATTGTTTTCCAATAATATAATATTCAACAAAAGGAGTGTGTCAGAAAATAAAATGTAAAGAAAATATTCCTTATTAATCAACAAAAACTTCTCATATCATTAATAAAAAATTATTTTGATCATATTCTAGGTTTTAATTAGTTTTACTTAATTAACAATTTAAGACTAAATAATATGCTATTTGTGAATCAAACTGAAAATATTTTTATCAACTCTCCCTTTGATAAAGAACATTTTTGATAAAGAACATTTAAAACTATTTTTGATAAAACTTATTTTCATCATTTGCATTGTCATGTATGTATTTGAGAAGAACGTCTAATAATAGAGCCATATTCACAGCCTTATTCACAGCAGTAGCAACAGAATAGGCCATTAGGAGCACAGGGCCATGGTCAGAAAGGTTCAGAGCTCTGTCCCATCAATTACCAAACCCACAAATTACCAGCAGCCCTCCATGAACAGGTGGGCATCTTTAGGAAAATTGCTTAATCTGAGATATGAGTTCAAGTTTAGTTTCCTAAAACATAGCTAGTAATTATTTTCAGAGCTTAAGGATTAAATGAGACAGAATGTTTAAAGTCATTAATAAATGATTAGCACCCAATATTATCTTTACTATGTGTAAATTAGAAAATAAGATTCATACCATATGAAGCCCAATGTTTCCCTTTAGACCAGGAGGAACACTGCTATTGCCACCTCCTCCTGCCTTCCAGTTATCTCAGCACCTTGACAGCAACTGGCATTCTTTCCTGATGGGAAAGATGCCCCCATGGAGAGGTAACCCATGCTGTACCTTTTCCAAACTGACTACCGCCTGATAATTGCTCACATGGTTGTCAGAAACTTCTACCTGCAGGATGGGTTGCCTCTGAGTTCTTATACCGACATAAACTCCCAACTACACAAAACGCTTACTCTAGAACTGTTTACTGGACCCTATTTCTACCTAGTTGGAAGCAACCTGGCCAAACTAACCCCTCATTATTAAGGGCAGGGAATCATTCACTTTGATTTTCCCTAATGTAGGCAATGATCAGAGTTAATCAGCAAAGCCAAAATAAATTATATTACCACCTTCAAAAATCAGCCCATTCTTGAATTTTAATTTAATCACCACAAAAATCTCTAAAAGGTACTTAGTCGTGTTTCTTACATAGAGGGGAAAAACTGCAAATGTATCCTAAAGATTTTTGATGTATGTTCATAAGTGACATTGGTTGGTCATTTTATTATGTTGGTCAGATTTTATAGTAATTGTTATACAAATTTCAAAAAAAATATTCTGGGGAGTGTCCGCTTCTGCTCTGTTTTATGAAAATTTTTGAAGAAGATTGTTATTATTCTTTCTAAATGTTTGAGAGAATTCACCAGTGAAACCAATTAGACATGCAGTTCTCATTGTGACAACTTTGTTATGTTTTTCTTTACAACTTTAAAATGTCATTCCTTTCCTTTCCTGCTCCTACAGTGAAGAAAGTCAGTCATTATTGTAAGATATTACTACAAGATTCTCTCCTCATCATTGGTTTTCAGCACTACGTCAATATCATGTCCAAGTATTCTTCTTGGTAATGATTTTCATGTTTGAACTTCACTGAACTCTTGGATCTGTAACACGATGCCTTTCACCACAATTTTTATACTTTAAGATACCAAGGCTTTCAAATACTTTTTGCACCACTGTCTTTATCCTCTTCATCTAGGACTCCTCTTATATTTGAGTTACAAAATTGTTATTTTCCCACGGATCACTGGTCTTTATTCAATTAGTTTTAGTACTTCTCTCTCTGATATTCAGAGTGAATAATTTCTTCTAATTTCTCTCCCATTTCACTGATCCTTTCTGTCATTTCCAATCTGTAGTTAAGTCTATTTGGTAAATTTATTTTTAAACTTCAAACATTGTTATTCTGGTTCTAGAATTTCTACTTGGTTCTTTCTTTAGATCTTCCATTTACCATCAAAAAATTCCATATTTGTTTATTAATTATGACTCTGGTTTTTAATTTTTTTTTTAGAATTTCAGTAGTTTATTTTCAGAATTATTAGAAAATGGTTCTTATTTAATATACTTACAATCAGGCACACATACATAAGGTATTGCAATATTTCTCTATCATTATGCATTCAAATATTAGTGCTATCCCATTTATTAATTATTGATTTTTACTTCCTATGCTTTAGGAGTCTTGTTAAGGAAGTCCGTTTCTTGTTCGCCCTACATGTTCTATTTTGTTTTTAATCTTTTTAATTTTTACAGACTTCAATTTGATTCATTGTACACAAATGGGGTACAACTTTTCATTTCTATGGTTGTGCATGATATACATTCATACCATTCATGTAATCATACATGTACATAGGGTAATGATGTCTATCTCATTCCACCATTTTCATACCTGGCCCCTTCCCACTCTCATTTCCCTCTTTGTAATCTAAAGTACCTCCGTTCTTCTCTCACCCTCATTCCCGCAACCCGATTATATCACATCAGCCACTTATCAAGGAAAACATTCGGCCTTTGTTTTTTGGGGATGAGTTTATTTCACTTCCCATGATATTCTCCAATTCCATCCATTTATCTGCAAATGCCATAATACTATTCTTATTCATGGCTGAGTAGTATTCCCTTGTGTATATATATCACAGCTTCTTTATCCATTCATCTGTTGAAGGGCATCTAGATTAGTTCCACAATCTAGCTATTGTGAATTGAGCTGCTATAAACATTGATGTGGCTGCATCACTGTAGTATGCTGATGTTAAGTTCTTTGGGTACAGACTGAGGAGTGGGATAACTGTGTCAAAAGGGGGGTCCATTCCAAGTTTTCTGAGGAACCTCCACACTGCTTTTCAGAGTAGCTGTACCATTTGCAACTCCATCAGCAATGTAAAAGTGTGCTTTTTTCCCCCACAGCCATGCCAGCATCTATTATTGTTTATGTTCTTAATAATGACCATTCTAATTGGAGTAAGATGAAATCTTAGAGTTGTTTTAATTTGCATTTCTCTAATTACTAGAAATGTTGAACACATTTTCATATATTTATTGATCACCTGTCATCTTCTTCTGTAAAGTGTCTGTCCAGTTCCTTGGCCCATTTATTGATTGGATTCTTTGTATTTTTGGTGTAAAGTTCTGTAAGTTCTTCATAAATATTGGATATTAGTGCCCTATCTGAAGTATGTGTAAATAAAGATTTTCTCCTGCTCAGTAGGTGCTCTTTTCGCATTATTGATTGTATCCTTTTCTGAGAAAAAGCTTTTTAGTTTGAGTCCATCACATTTATTGATTCTTGTTTTGATTTCTTGTGCTTTGGAAGTCCTGTTAAGGAAGTCTGATCCTAAACCAACATGATGAAGATTCAGGCCTATTTTTTCTTCTATTTGGTGCAGGGTCTCTGGTCTAATTCCTAAGTCTTTGATCAATTCTGAGTTGAGTTTTGTACAGGGTGAGAGATAGAGGTTTAATTTCATTTTACCACATATGAATTTCCAGTTTTGCAAACACCATTTGTTGAACAGGCTATCTTTTCTCCACTGTATGTTTTTGGCTCCTTTGTCTAATATGAGGTAATTGTATTTTTGTGGGTTTGTCTCTGTGTCTTCTGTTCTGGACCATTGATCTACCTGTCTATTTTGGTGCCAGTACCATGCTGTTTTTTTATTATTACTCTGTAGTGCAGTTTAAGGTCTGGTATTGTGATACCTCCTGCTTTACTCTTTCTGGTCAGGATTGTTTTGGGTATTCGAGGTCTCTTATTCTTCCAGATGAAGTTCATGATTGCCTTCTCTATTTCTATGAAGATGCCATTTGAATTTTAATTAGAATTGCATTAAATCTGTATAGAGCCTTTGGGAGAATGATCATTTTGACAATATTAATTCTGCCTATCCAAGAACATGGGAGATCTTTCCATCTTCTAAGGTTTTCTTCAGTTTCTTTCTTTAGTGTTCTGTAGTTTTCATTGTAGGGGTCTTTCACCTCTTTTGTTAGATTGATTCTCAAGTTTTTTGTTTTTAGGCTATTATGAATGGGGTAGTTTTCCTAATGTCTTTTTAGAGGATTCATCACTTATGAAAAGAAATGCATGAGATTTATGTGTATTGATTTTATATACTGTTGCTTTGCTGAACTCATTTATTAGTTTTAGAAGTTTTCTAGTGGAGTTTTTTGGAGTCTCTAAATAGAAAATCATGTCATCAGCAAATAGTGAGAGCTTGATTTCTCCCTTTCCTATTCATAACCTTTTAATTTCTTTGGTCTGTCTAATTGCTCTGGCTAGTGTTTCAAGGACAAAGTTGAATAGAAGTAGTGAAAGAGGGCATCCCTGTCTTGTTCCAGTTTTTAAAGGAAATGCTTTCAGTGTTTCTCCATTTAGAATGATGTTGGCCGTGGGTTTAGCACAGATACTCTTTACGATGTTGAGATATGATCCAACTATCCCTATTTTTTCGAGTGTTTTAAGTATGAAGGGGTGTTGTATTTTATCAAATGCTTTCTCAGCATCTATTAAAATAATCATAAGATTCTTAACTTTAAGCTTATTGCTATGATGAATTACATTTATTGATTTCAGGATGTTGAACCAATCATGCATCCCTGGGATGAACCCCACTTGATCATGGTGCACTATCTTTTTAATATGTTTTTGTATGAGATTTGCCAGAATTTTGTTAAGGATTTTTGCATCTATATTCGTCAGTGATATTGGTGTAAGGTTTTCTTTCTTTGATGCATCTTTGTCTGGTTTTGGTATCAGAGTGATACCAGCTTCATAGAATGAGTTTGGAAGAGTTCCCTCCTTTTCTATTTCCTGGAACACTTTGAGGAGTATTGGTATTATTTCTTCTTTGAAGGTCTTATAGAATTCAGCTGAGAATCCATCTGGTCCAGGACTTTTCTTGGTTGGTAGGCTTTTGATGGCTTCTTCTATTTTGGTGGTTGAAATTGATCTATTTAAGTTGTATATGTCTTTTGGATTCAGTTTGGGAGAATCATATGTCTCTAAAAATTTGCCAATGTCTTCAATATTTTCTATTTTGTTGGCTTATAGATTTTCAAAGTAGCTTCTAATTATTCTATGTATTTCAGTGGTATATGTCTTGATTTTTCTCTTTTTCATCATGAATTCTAGTAATTTGAGTTTTTTTTCTCTTCTCTTCATTAGTGTGGCTGTTTATCAATTTTGTTTACTTTTTCAACAAACCAACTTTTTGTTTTGTCAATTTTTTAATCATTTCTCTTGTTTCAATTTCATTAATTTCAGCTCTGATTTTAATTATTTCCTGCCTTCTACTACTTTTGGTGTTGATCTTTTCTTCTTTTTCTAGAACTTTGAGATGTAATGCTAGGTCATTTCATTGTTGACTTTTTATTTTCTTAATGTATGAGCTCAATGCAATGAACTTTCCTCTTAGTACTGCTTTCAGAGTGTCCCAGAGATTTTTATATGTTGTGTCATTGTACCTCTAAGAATTTTTTTATCTCCTCCCTGATGTCTTCTGTTATCCATGCATCATTCAATAGCATATTATTTAGTCTCCAAGTGTAGGAGTAGTTTTTTTTTTAATTTTATCATTGATTTCTAGTTGCATTCCATTATGGTCTGATAGAATACAAGCTATCTCTATATTTTGTATTATGAATAACTTCTTTGTGGCACAGTATATGGTCTATTTTTGAGAAGGATTCATGAGCTGCTGAAAAGAAAGTGTCTTCACTTGATGATGGATGAAATCCTCTATACATGTCCCTTAAGTCCATCTCATTGATTGTATTATCTAGTTCTATAGTTTCTTTGTTCAGTTTTTGTTTGGAGGATCTATCCAGTGGTGAGAGTGATGTGTTAAAGTCATCCACTGTTATTGTGTTTTGGTCTATTTGATTCTTAAAATTGAGAAGGGTTTGTTTGATGTATGTAGATGCTCCATTGTTTGGAGTTTAAATATTTAAAATCATTAAATATGATTTAATGATTTCTGGTTTATGTTGCTGATTTATGGTTCCCTGAGTCAGTATGAAATGTCCTTCTTTATCCCTTCTGACTAACTTACACTTAAAGTCCACTTTATCTGATATGAGGATGGAGAACCCTGCTTTGTTACAGAGTCCATGTGCATTGGTATGTTTTTCCCCATCCTTTCACCTTTAGTCTGTGGATATCTTTTTTAATGAAATGAGTCTCTTGAAGGTAGCATATTGTTGGGTTTCTTATCAATCCAATCTGCCAGTATATGTCTTTTTATTAATGAGTTTAGGCCATTAACATTCAGAGTTATTATAGTGATATGATTTTTATTCCTGGTCATTTTGGTTTATTTTTGGTTTTTACCTTGACTTGGTTTCTCCTTTGACTGGTTTTCCTTTAGGAAAACCAGTAGGGTAGTTCCTCCCTTTTCTGACTTGTATTGTTGTTTTTCACTTCTTCCTCATGAAATATTTTGTTGAGAATGGTCTGTAGTGCAGATTTTCTATTTGTGAATTCTTTTAGCTTTTGTTTATTGTGGAAAGACTTTATTTCATCATCAAATCTGAAGGTTAGTTTTGCTAGGTATAAGATTCTTGGTTGGCATTCTTGTTCTTTCAGGACTTGAAATATATTGTTCCAGGCCCTTCTTGTTTTTAGGGTCTGGGTTGAGAAATCTGCTGATATCCCTACTGGTTTCCCCTTATAAGTAATCTGACACTTTTCTCTCATAGCCTTTAAAATCCTATTTTTATTTTGGATGTGATGTATTTTCATTATAATGTGCCTTGGTGTGGATCTGTTGTAATTCTGTGTGTTTGGTGTCCTGTAAGCCTCTTGTAATTGATTTTCCATCTCATTCATCATATTTGGGAAATTTTCTGATAATATTTCCTTGAACAGATTATTCATACCATTGGTTTGTATCTCTGTGCCTTCCTCAATCCCAATAACTCTTAAATTTGGTCTTGTCATGATGTCCCATATTTCTTGGAGGTTTCGTTCATGATTCCTAACCATCTTCTCTGTTTGTTCGACTTTGTTTTCAAGATTAAATATTTTGTCTTCATTGTCTGAGGTTCTGTCTTCCAAGTGATCTATTCTGTTAATTATGCTTTCTATTGAGTTTTTCACTTGGTTTATTGTTTCCTTCATTTCCTTCTTTCCTTCAAGGATTTCTGTTTTGTTTTTTTTTTTTCTCAAAACTTCTATCTCTTTATTGAAATGATTTTTTGCTTCCTGCAATTGCTCTATTAGCTGATTATTCATAGCCTGTATCTGCTCTCTTGTCACATCATTCTCTTCTCAGATCATTTTAATTATGAACATTCTGAACTCCCTTTCTGTCATTCCTTCTACCATGCTGTCTTTGGGTTCTCTTGATGTATCATCTAGGTTTGTTTGGGACACTTTCTTCCCGTGTTTTCTCATGTTGCTCGTGTATCTTCCCCTCTAGTAGTGCAAATCAGAGGGATGGCAATTTCCCTATAAAGACTTAAAGTGTCCCTGCAGATTTCCAGTAACTCAACTGATGTTTGAGAGGTGCTTGATCAAGCGGTGACCCAAGATAGCTGCTGTCCCACTACCTCCAGGTTGGGAATGATCAAAGCTTCTGGGCAGAGGCAACCAGGATTCGCAGTGCAGTGGCCCCGCTGAAAGACCTGAGCTGAGCTTTGAAGACTCAGGCAGCCAAAGATGATCTCTCTCCGCCAGGGAAGCTGCAAAATGACGCCAAAGGGCTCAAACTCCCTGCTGGAACTGATGTTGTCTCCACTCCAGGCCAGATTTCACCATGAGTCGCAGTGCCGCGGCCCCGCCCGAAGCTCAGCTCCGAGGACTCAGGCAGCCGAAGATGGTATCTCTCCACCAGGGAAGCTGCAGAATGGTGCTGAAGGGCCCAAACTCCCCGCTGGAGCCGACAACCGCCTCGGCTCCTGGCTAGATCTCACCAGGAGTCTCTGGTTGTATTTTTTTTTTCTTCCTTGCATGGCTAGAACTTTTGGTTTATATGATAAATCTACATAAGGGCACATTGTTGAACCTATGATTTGTGTTTTCTTCTTTTGGAAAGTGATGAATTTAGTTTCAGCAGTCAATAATTGCAGAACAACTTTATTTTTTTGAGAAATGTATTTAAACTTTCTCAAGGCAGTTCTAGAAAAGACTTTTCACTGTGTTCCAAGATGTGGCATTGTTGTGGTTTTAACTGAGTTTTCAAATTTTTGAGTTAGATGTCTCCTTTCTGCCTGGGTAATGCTTCTGGACTGCCAGCACTGTGCATTCTCTATAATCTTTGTTTCATTCACCACATTAGTGTTGTGTCTTGCCCTACACATAAGAAGACTTCTCTGCGGTGTCTTTCTCTGTGGTATCCTCTGAAACTAACTCCAATTATTTCTATAGCTCCAATCCTCAAGATATGCTTCCTGGCTCACAATGACCACTCTGCTGCTTGAGCTCTCTATCCTATGCTATTCCAGAAAGTGACTCCAGTGGTAAGCTGGAGCAAGCATGCATGCACCTCATTTTCTGTATTTTCCCTATTACCAGAATTACATGTAAGTGTAGTCTGTTGTAATGATTTGAAAACACTTGCTGCATACGTATAATCAAACTTTATAATTTTTGCATTCAAAAGAACTAGATAGGTACAGAAACACCATCATGGCTTGAAGCAGAAATCTCTACAGTCCAGTAAACTTTAAAACTGCAGACAGCTCTATAGCAGACAGATGAAAGTAGGTCATGAAACTAGGCAGCAAATAAACCAAAGTGTTTTTTTTAAGTTTATTTCAATTTTAAGGGAGTCTCCTGCCTGAGAAGTCAGTGCTATTTTATCTATATTACATATTATAATTTACAAGTTAGACGAATAAAACAAAATGTCACATTATTGAATTCTGTCTGTTTTTTGCATTTTATTGGTTATTATCTCATTCTCAATGAATGCTAGTCTTGCATATAATTTAAAAGGTATATCAAAAGTCAGGGGTACTCAGCCAGAGTCAGTTAAAATGCAATTTATCTATTTAAAAAGAGTTAACTAAAGTTCACGTAGATTAGTATGTGACATTTACTTTCAGTCCTAGGAAAAAAGAAAATAAACACTCTTTTTGTATTAAGATATACTGCACCAGAACACTGAATTGACTTTCTATCTACCTGCAACATACATATGATTGTGGAAATTCATTTATTCTTTCACCTCTAGAATGGAAGATTAGCACGGAAGTAATAACTTGCACTAGTTGGGAAATTTTATTCATCTCTACTAGTCCAATAAATACTAAACACCTTAGAATCCAGAATCAGATAAAATATTTTTGCTAATCTTCAGGCACATACATATAGACTACATACTGAGTTCCAAGCAGAAAACATATAATTTTCTAGGATTATCCTGGTATCCTTGTAGTTACTGTCTGAATGTTTTCTAGAAGTACCTATTTTGTGTGTGTGAAAGAAAGGTGGCATTGTAGCTGAACCAAATTATATTCTCTCCTAGCTTGAAATAAGCAAAACATACTGATCAGCACATCAGAGTCAGTGTTGTTTAATACTTAAAATTTAGGAAACATTATACATTTTCATCTCTAAAGTTAATCATCCTTTTGTGAGTGTGTATGGATGTTCAGTTGAACCCATGTTGATTTATTTTTAAATGTCTCTACAAAACCCATTCAAACTTACTGTCAGTAATATGTCATAAAAATAATTTTTAAAGAACAAAGGTTAGTAAAAGAGAAAAATTGGTTTATATGCTTGCCAAATGTTTAACATCAGACTTAATAGAGGATATCTAAATATTCATTTCAGTTTCTGTATTCAATGTCTTACAACATATTGTTTTAGTACATGAAGAAAATACAGCTTCACTCAGACACATACTTGGAAAAGAGGAATGTTTTTAAGTCTTTCAGATAATTGAGAGTACTCATTTTGATATTGTGCCAAAATGTGGCAAGTGGCAGTATGGTAAATTTTAGCCACACAATGGAATACAAAACCTTATTATTGAACTTTTCATAATATTCTGTATTAAAAATCTCTCAGTCTCCCTTGCACTTTGATTAAAACTTTGAGTAAGATTTTAATCATTTGGAAAATATTGGTTTCTAGAATTACACATATCATCTTAATTTTGATGCATTTCATTATATAATATTTTAAAATATTATATTGTCATGTTGAATTCACTGTGGCACATGCAACTATTCCAAAATCCTAAATTTGTTTAAAATATTGAATTTTATCTTTCCAGCAAATATCAGCCAATTGTTTCCCTTGATGGAACGTTTCTTTTGTTAATTTTCAAGAAAATGTACATCAAATATTAAAGTTTCACCACATTTGTCTTAGTCATTATTTTAAGTGAACATAGTGTTCTGTGAAAAAATGGAGCTAGTTCACAAACTAATTCAGTCTCACAATAATTTTCCTTAAGACAACTATAATAAATTGGAAAGCAAAAAATTTTTCTTTCACACATTTCTTTTGTTTCACACTTGGATTGTGCACCTTCAGAGAATGTCAATGAAGTGAAAAATCTCAGCCTCTTACTGTCACCGTCACCGTGAAAATAGCTTCATCTGGATGAGCCCAGTGAGAATCTCAGGGATGCAGCTCTGGGCACCACACTTGGTGAACTTCTGTGTTGGACAAAGTTCCAACACAGACATTACTGCATGTCATCCTCACAGCAAACAGGCAAGGCAGAAACTGTGGTTTTCCTCATTTCACAGACTTTCCTTCATTTTACAGATGAAAGTACTGCACTTAGAAATTTCAGTAACTTGTCAACTCTGATAACTACATCTCCAGTTTTATATGTGAGTTGCACCACAAAAGGTAGAGTTTTATTTGTTTTCTAATGATTAACAATTCACCTTGGATTTCACCATTGATTTTTCTGCTTGTTTTGCTATTTTGTGTTCATATATTACATCATATTTTTTTTAAGAGATGACACCTCTGTTTCACAAACTTGGGTTTCCTATATTACACAATGCTTGATAAATTTCATCTTTCTTCCTATTCCATTTGCCTAATTCCATGTGGAAACCTCATCTTCTAATGCATCACTCCACTATCTGGTCATTTTCATTTCTGATGGCACTGAGGTCTTGAAGATAAGGTAAATAGAAAACCATTTTCATGTATAGTCTAAGATTCCTTCTGTATATTCTAAGATTTTCTCTGTTTGAAGAAACTTTTTACATCTTCAGCACTTGTCAACAAATTTTCTTGTTCCGAGAAGTGTTTATTCCTTATTCATGAGTATCACTGAGATGAGAGATGAGGATCTGTGATCCAAATTGAATAACCTTTCCTAGGCACAGGGGCACACAGCTATGATCCCATCAAGGAGACTGAGGGTAAAGGATCCAAGGTTGAGGCCAGCCTAGGCAATTTAGTGAGATCTTGTAGAAATTTTAAAAAATAAATAAAAAGAGCTGGAGATGGGGCTCAGTGGTAAAACACCGCTGGGTTCAATCCTTAGCACTGAAAAAAAGTATCAAGTGACATGTAGGGTTTAGATTACCACCCTTCTAAAAATAATCCCCTGATTTCTTTGCTTGCCTCACTCATTGATGTTCCCAAGAGAAGGATTCTTCTCACAGAGCAGGGAGATGGTAGTTCTTTATTTAGGATCACACACAACATTGTAACATTAATAAGCTTTCTAGTCTTACTTCATCCTTTACCATCACTCTTCTCCTCAAAATAACACTAACTGCAGACAAGAGGCTACACATACTGTGATTGGGAATTACAACTTATGAAGGTCTCTAAAACACACACTGTGCCCCTTTGTGCTCTCTGTCACAGACCCTGGCATTTGCCTTTGATATCCTCTGAGAGGCTCATATTAACAATTTAAATGCTGCACATTCCAATATGTGAAACCACCAATACTTCCCTTTCCATCTTATAGTTCAAGAAATATTTCTTCAGCAAAATAAAAGTCATAAATACTGATAGAACAACAAAAAAGGAGGAAAAGTCAAATGTCTTCTTAAACTCATTCATTGTTGAGATAAAATACATATGTACTCAGAAAATTAAAAATATATTCAGCAACTACCAGAAATTAGTCTAACACTAAAATTAAAAAAAAAGGCAGGCTACCACTTCATTTTGCCATATGTTAAGTAGACTTTTAAGAACTTGAAGTTTCTAAAATAAAACATCAAAAGTCTTAAATAGTGCTCACAGTGAGAAGGGAACATTTTGTAGCATTATACATATTTTTTTTTTTGTTAAATGTGAGGTTAAAAATGAATATTCTCTGTCACTGAACTGATAGCACTTCATTTACAACACACTATATTTACCCCAGCAGGTTATAGCCATAATCTTTTGCTACTGGCTTCCAGGAGGAAAAATTTTATTGCCAAAAAGTGATGAGAGAGAATACACACACACACACACACACACACACACACACATACATATATTTCAAATTTGTCTTTAACAAAAGTTTAAAGAGCAATTTTCCAGAGATTTAAAAGAAAATATAATAAAGAAGTTAAATTATGTCTCCAATAATACCTGCAGCATTTTATTTTTTAAACTTAGGCAAATTTTGCTAATATTTTAGAGCCTTAAATATTCTGTGTATTGAAATAAGTTTTTAATCACCACCCTTTTATTTTCCTAGCAGACTACAGAAATTTTTTTATTCTCTGGGAAGATGTAGTATATTTGAAAGCTATTAGTTAATTGTGACTGTTTCGCTCATAAACAACTTCTCAACTTGAAGAAACAAGACTACCATAATGCAAGAAAGGCAGTTGTCTCCTACCTTTATTAATATAGTTTTGTTTTTTGTGTGTTTTAAATTTTTAACTATAGATGTAGGATAGATTTTTACTATGACATTTTACTGACAGTATTGTTATATCCATTTCACTGTTCTTACAAGAGTCTATTGAGGACAGTGGCTCTAATGAAATAAGGGTAGAGCAAAGCTGATGATCTGGATTGGATCAGGAATGCATCCGATTTCAATAGCTTAGCAATTACAAGTGTGATAAAAAAATTGAAGCTTGTGTCTTTTCAATTTGCTTCTACAGCTTTAAAGTTTTTCTTAAAGGATTGAGATAATAGTCAATTTTTAAGAGCAGCAACATGAGTGAACAATAAATGTATGAAAAGATGTGTCATTGCTAAAGAAATTCAATTACAAACCATAAATGCACAGGTAATTTCTTCTGTTGTTGAAGATGTGGAGAAAGAAATAGAATGCCTTTTTCTAAACATGAATAAATATCTAAGTTATTGCAGCTTAATAAACCACCCCCAAATTCAGTAGTTTAAAACAGCCAAACAATCCTGTAGGTACAGTGGGATGCTCTGCTAACCTGTGCTGTCATCTCTTGCATGTTCAGTGATTCAGCTAGAGAACTCTGCTGACCCAGCGATGGTCCACATGGTCTGTTTACTGGTGGAGGAGGCAGGTTCCTAAGACAGCGACCCAAAATACATAAGACTTCTTGAGGCTTAGATTCAGAGCTAGATAATGCCACCCCCAGGACGTTCTATTAGGCAAAGCAATTCACAAACCAAGCCCAGATTAAAAAATAAGCATGTTTGAATCTGCATTCAATTATGGAAGAAGAAAAAAACCTGTTTGCATTTTAACAATAAACTATAGATAATTTAAGCAACTATATCACTATAAAAATTGCACTTATTATTACATCTCTGATTTGTTTGAAGTAAATATAGTTTATTTGTGCAAGACATTTGTAAAAGAGTATTTATAGCAACATTGTTTATATTAGCAAATCAGTGAAAAATTCCATTAATAGGATATGATAATAAATTGCTATGTCCCTTAATGAAATTTACTATAAACTTTAAAATGATATTCATGACATAGAGACATTAATTAATTGTTAAATAATAGAAGAGATTGTAAAACATGTATATGCATGATCCCCAAAATTATACATGTGCATATATGCATATTTATGTAGGTAGCTAACTTTCTAAGTATGTTTTAAAGGACTAGAAACTAATTCAGAAAATAAATGATGACTTTGTATAGAGGATACGGTTATGTTGGGTTCCATTTTTCCTTTATAATTTGTATATTTTGATTTATTTTAAATTAGTTTATTCATCCATGCATTAATTCTGTTTTTCCTTGGTGTCTACAAGGTAGACTTTATACCTACCTGCCATCTTAAATCTTATGTCTTAGCTATAAAATTAGCTATGACATTAAATAAATAATTACTAAGGCAGTTACATAGATTCACTTCCAATATATGCTAGAAATGAAAGATGGAAATGAAAGTGCATTCCAAGGACACCTAAGTTTAATTGATGCATTGCAAATGCTATATTCAAGAAAATATCAGAGAGGTTTCTCCATACTGCTTTCCATATTGGTTGCACCAATTTTCAGTCCCACCAGCAATGTATGAGTGTACCTTTTTCTCCACATCCTCACCAACACTCATTGTTGCTTGTATTCTTGATAATAGCCATTCTGACAGAAGTGAGATGAAATCCTAAAGTACTTTTAATTTGCATTTCTCTAATCACTAGAGATGATGAACATTTTTTCATATGTTTATTAATCAATTATATTTCTTATTCTGTGAAGTGTCTATCCAGTTTCTTTGCCCATTTGTTGACTGGGTTATTTGTATTTTGGTGTTGTTTTTTGAGTTCTTATATATCCTGGAGATTAGTGCTGTATCTGAGGTGTGTGTAGTAAAGATTTTTGAAAGCAGTATGGAGATTCCTCAGAAAACTTGGAATGGAACCACCATTTGACCCAGTTGTCCCACTCCTTGGCCTATACCCAAAGGACTCAAAATCACCGTACTACAGCGATGCAGCCACATCAATGTTTATAGCAGTTCAATTCAACAGTAGCTAAACTATGGAACCAACCTAGAGACCCTTCAACAGATGAATGGATAAACAAAATGCAGTACATATACACAATGGAATATTATTCAGTATTAAAGAAAAATGAAATTATGGCATTTGCAGGTAAATGGATGGAGATGAAGAATATCATGCTAAGTGAAATAAGCCAAACCCAAAAAAACCTAAGGCCGAATAAAACATTTTCTCTGATAAATGGATATTAATTCATAATGGGAGGGGAGGATGAAGGAGCTTTGTATTGTGCAGAGGGGAGTGGGGGAGGGGGGATGTGAGGATGGAAAGGATGGTGGAATGAGACAGCATTATTGTCCCATATACATGTATATGTAATGTATATGTAACAATTACACTACCGGTGTGACTACACTATGTTTAGCCACAGGAAGGAGAAGTTGTGCTCCATTTGCATACAACGTTTCAAAACACATTCTATTGCTATGTATAACTAATTAGAACAAATTTTTAAAAATATATCAAAGAGGTGTCTGTCTCTATGACAGTGATTTTTTCAGCTCCCATCAAAAGACTGAATAGAAGTTAAAGCACAGGAAAGACCAGTCCAGAGAAGTAATAGGGAGAATGAAAGAAGGCCCAGAGCAAAGAATTTTTTTAAAAAGCAGATAATGCTAGCCACAAATTAAGGATTGATTGATTATTCGTAAGTAATTTTATCAAAAATTTTACACATGCATATGGAAGAAAAGTAAAAAATAAAGTTTATACAAGAAAATATAACTTCTCCTGTCCCAAATAGATTTATGAAGAGCTACAACTAAGTTACTGAAATCTAACCAAACTCAGAGTCAAAGATATTAGGATCTTATGTGTACTTTCTTGAAAGCAACATTATTTCTCATTTCAAGACATGAGATCAGTTCATTTCAAACAGAGCATTAGTTTTGGCCACCAAATATACATAGCCTGGATCAACTTCCTCTTATTTTTCTCTTAAAATGACATGTCCCATTTTCCCTCACTCATCTTTTGACTGATTTCCTTTCCCAGCCTTTCCTCCATATGCTCTGGGATCCTACCCTGTTACAAAGATGAACTTAACCTCTATGTAGAATATATCTTATGTCTGAATCTAAACTAAAAGTTCTCTCCCAGAGACATCCCTTTCTGTTTTTCACAACTGCCTTACTTTGGGGCAGGATAAAGGCAGCAATTTTTTCTTTGGTCTTCGTTGCTTTCTCTAAACCACTGGCTTTGGCCCTGGTTGCACCACCTGATACTCCTCTTCAGCATGATCCTCTACAAATCTTTCCGTCATTCCCCACATACACAGAGTGCTTTGCAGGAGGATTCAACCACCTAACTCTTGTCATACTCCTGAAAGATATCAGTTTTTCTGGAGTCATCCAATAGAATGATCTTTCATGATTTTCTCCAACCCAGTGATATTCGTTCTTATTCCATTCCAGCCTCCACTCTGGGTCCATATATTAGACTTTTGTAATCATACTGTACTTTTTCTCCTCTGCAACTCAAAACTTCAAACATCTGCCTTCTTTCTTCCCAACCCTCACTCATTCTCCTACATTGTACAAGTGTTTCTGCTGTGCCCAGATCCACAGTGCTGTGGGAATGCCATTTCCTCACAGTCTGCCAGTTCCCCTCTTGGGGTTCCTTTCTCCCTTCCCACTTGAACCCTGTTGGTAATTTCAGCTCGTCTCTCTCCCCGACCTTCAGCTTCCTGAAGATAATTTTGATATTATATCTACTCTAAAATATTTCATGTTTAAGCAATTATCGAAAAAATCATGAAGGCAAACTGGAACCACTGTAAAAAAATAGATTTCAATCTCATCTGGGTTCCCAAAATACCACTTGCCTTTAGCTGGCCTTTCTTTAATTCCCTGCTCTGCATCTCTCATCTGCCTGTTACACTCGCCTCATATTTTCTAACCAAAACAATTTCAAAAGATGAGTGTACCTCTTCTGATCATGATTAAAGAATAATTGAATCCTCTTCCCCAGAACAACTGCCTTTCTGATTGTTCAACTATTGTTCCTACACTTGTGTTTTGATCCTAGCTCAGCAAACTGCAATCCATTACATGGTATATTTGAAATTCTTAAAGGGAACTTTTAGAATTGACTTTAACTTAATTAAAATTTAAGAAATGACTTTTCAGGCAAATAGCTTTTGTTTTTGTGGATGTTTAGTTTGTGGTGTTTACCCTAGTAGAACTTCTGTTTCTCATTATTCTTTACACATTTCTTTAAACAAATTATTTGTAACAGTATACCTTGACATAATTTTAAAGAACAGAAAAAAACAGTCACGCATCCACCCCAAAAATTTAACAACATAAACATATATACATATTTTCTTCTCTTTTTATTAAGAAATCAACTGTTACAACATGTTGGGAGTGTGGCTTAGTGGCAGAGCGTTTGCCTAGCATGTGCAAGATCTTGTGTTTCACCCCCACACTATAATCAATCAATCAATTGATAAGGGAAAAGGAAATCAACTATTATAAATATTTCTTAATAGATTTAGATGTACTGAAAGTATCATAATTAACCGAGGAAATTCACACATCAATCTCACAATAACATAACACCCTGCATGCTTTTACACATTTAACTTATAAAGTACATACTTATAATGATATAAAGTATTGTTTAGGGAAATGTAGTTCATTTTTCAATAGAATGAACAATCTTTTTGCTCACTGATGCATTATTTGAAGTGTTTCACTTTTGAACTGTTGGTGACTTCCTTAAACAGTGTGTATTTTTGCATGTTTCACATGTCTATTTGATTTATATTGAGATTTATAGTGCCACCAGAGGACTAGAGAACATCTGGCAGTTTTGAAAATGATCCTTTCTTGATTTATTTAAATATAATAAATGTATTTACATGACCGTGATTCTGAATTTTGTAGTAATAGACTCTGAGACTAATGAATCTCAGAGTAAGTTAAACATCCATTCACTTCCCAGCTTCACTGGAGTGACTCTCTAATCTATTTTTTTCCTTTTAGCTATTCTTCTAATTCATTACCTAATTGCTTAAGATATAAAGACACATTTTGCCTAAATGAAGCAGCATCAGTAAAACAAATGAGGCTAGACTTTGACTGTGATATCCATTCTAATGCTTAATCATTTATCCAGAGAAGATTCTCTCTTAAAGAACCTTATTGCCACTTTGATTTCTCTTCAGCAATGCTCACACCCATATTCTACAAGTATTTCATTTGATTTGCATTTCAGTGAAAATAAGTTCATGCACTGGGAAGTTCACAAAAGCTTAAAGTCATGGCAAATAATTTGCTTTAAATATTAAAATGTTTCTTGGGTTGCTATTATAGTTTGTATCTTCCTTTGGTTTGGATCTGTAATGTCCCCCCAAAGATCAGGTGCTGAAGGCTTGGTTCCAATGCAGCCACATCCAGAGGTGGGACTTTGGGGAACCAATTGGAAGCAAACCAACGGATGTATAATGAAGCTACTGATGAGAAGTTAGATATGCCCATTCTTCCTATCACATGACAAAGGTAAATCCCTCTATTTTATTAGAACTAAGGAAAGGAGCATGACCTCAGGGTAGAGGGATTGGATGATGGAATAAGGAACAGCAAGGGCCAGGTACAGACAGGCATTTCCATTCCTACATAGAACCCCCTGCATATCAGGCAGGCTGTAAAATAACTACTGCTGAAGGGGTAAACTTGCTGCCATGATATATGCTCTCTGTTAGCAGCAAGGATTGTGTGCTGCTGATCAAAAGTATCTTTTCTATGCCTTACCAGTACATTGATACCTGATAGTGGGATCCTCAAGAATGACTGACATGAACATTTCTGACAGCCTGACAGAGTGGTGATCTGAGTCACATGTAGGTGGTTTTAAAGAGAATAGAGTTCCAATAGCTCCACTTCTTGCCTTTTCCTTTTGTGATAATAGCATCCTAACAGGTAGAAAGCAATACCTCATTATGGTTTTGATTTACATTTCCTTGATAATCAGTGACATTGAGCCTCATTTTATATACCAGGTAGCAATTTATAAGTCTTATTTGGAGAAATATCTACTCAATTCTTATCCAAATTTTTAATCCGAGATAGATAAATTTTTTCAGTATTGGGTATTCCTTATGAAATTTAGAAATTAAGCCCTTATCAGATATAAAGTTTGAAAATATTTTTTTCATTTTGCAGATTGACTTTTCATTTTTTTATTTCTTCTGTTATAGGTTGATGATAATGTGGAGAACCGAAAATTGTGTAACACTACCAAAAACAGTTTGGAGAGTCCTCAAAAACATTAATAATGGAGCTACCTTATGATCGTCTATCTCAGTTCTGCGCATGTACATGAAATCAGGATTTCAAAGAGATGTATGTGTTCCCATGTTCCTTGCAGCACTACTCCTAATAGCCAAAATATGGAAACAACATGAATATCCATCAACAGACAAATGGACAAAGGAAATATTGCACATACATACAAAAGACTATTATTCAGCCTTTTAAAAAAAAGACATTCTACAATGTGCAACAACATTGATGAGCCTGGAGGATATCATGCTAAGTGAAATAGGCCAATCACGGAAAAACAAATACTACATGATTCCCCTTAGATGAAATGTCTAAGATAACCAACTCCGTAGAAGCCGAGAGTAGAATGGTGACTTCCAGGGATTGGGGTGAGAAGGAAACAGAAACTTGTTAACCACTAGGATAAAGTTTCATTTATGCAAGATGAGTAAGTTCTGGATTTCTGCCACATTGACATTATTCCTATAGTTAAAACTGTAGTGTACATTTAAAAATCTGGAAAGAGAGTAGATCTCATATTGAGTCTTCTTACCACAATAAAAATAAAAGTAAAAAGAGCCTATGAGCAATCAAAATAATAAAAGAAAATAGACATGTGCAACACATTTTGTACTGTTTCTGTGATGGATTAAGAATACTTTCAAGTTTTAGTGACTCTCCCATATAAAGGGGAAGCCTGTGTTTTGTTGCTTTTGTTTCCCTCACTGATTCTGGAAAAGGCCTATGACTGCTTTGACCAATTGTATGTTGATGGAACTGTACCAGTGTTCGACCCAAACTTTAGGAGACCTGGCAGCTTCCATTTCCTCTCTTGTAATGCTCATTATGGGAGCCCCAAACTGTTTTAAGACTCTGATAGAGAGTGCAGAAGTCATGTAGAAAGGAAAAGAACCTGAGACTATATGGGAAGAGATGCCTGAACATTCCCATTATACCAGCTAAAATCAACTTTTCAGTCCCTCCCTCCCAAGGCATCAACCATGTGAATGAGTCACCTTGAATATTTCAATCCAGGGGAGCCCTCAGATGCCTGAAATCCCAGTTGACATCATGTATAACAGAAGAGACATCCTGGTGAGCCCAGTTAACCCTCAGAATCACAAGAGGTCATTAAACGTTACTGCTTAAGTTACCCTAAGTTTAAGGGCAGTTTGTTATGAAGCAACAAATAAGAAGAAAGTTTAGGATATACTCACATTCATAATTATTTCATTCATTCAACAAATTTTTCATGAAGCATTTATTAAAGACTCCAATCAAAGGCTCTTTACTGGTGATTTGATATTAAAGAAACACCGAAAGCATCAAATATATGGAAATATAAATGCATCCATGAAGTATACAACTAGAGTGAGGTGTTGGACTCTGGCATGAAAGTCAGGGTGGTGAGGATGAAACTGAAGTCAGTGGGGTAATATAGGAGGTAACTTGACATAGGACAGATAGCCATGTGTGAAAAATCATTGTAGCAGCCCCAATCATGGCACACTGAGAACCGAAAGAAGGTTATTGTGACTGGGCTTAGCATTCTTGGAGACATATGGTGAAGTAAGGCCAGAGTCCAGGACCTGAGCAAAAGCAAGTAGCTGTCCTTCTTGGTTACATCCCCTGTTTACATACAGTACACTCACATTCAGTGGACCTGAAATTTTGCTGCATTTTGAAAACACTTGAGATATTTTTAAAATGCCGATACCCAAGCTGGACTCCATATCTAATATCCCTCCCACTGGGTGGGACTCAGACATCATAGGTGATTCCAATGTGTAGCCAAGTTTGAACGGAGTTGTTCCCAAGGTTCAACACTCCTGTAACAGTGGGGAATGGTGTTCCCTGATTAATTTTCTACATAGTTCTTGCAGTTTGAAAGGTCCAAAAAGCAATTTAAGTTCCAATACAACCAGATATTTGTAAATAAAAATTGGGAACAAATCAAAAGTCTAAGGCTCTTACTGAAAAAAGAAAAATCTAATTTGAAAAATATGTCTCCATGCCTGTGTGCTAATCAATTATGTTAGGAGAACATGTAGCTGTTATTTACTGAAACATTTGCTCAGTGGAATATATTGAATAAATATTCCAAACTATGAGCAAATCTATTTAAATGACTGCTACATCATGAACTGTTTAGTGCAAAAATATGTTTGATCACAGATCTCAGCACCAGCCCAGGACAAAAATGTAATTAGTATTCAAATGGTTGGCTCTATTGTTGTCAATAAATTAGGAATGATGATTCAATTACTAAAGTAGTGAAAACTTGGAAAATAGCCACAAATGGACACAACATTTTCAATAATATATAAAGGACAGTTTTGATGTATATGTTGAGTCATCTTCATTTTCTTTTTACTGTGGCCTATTTTGAAGTGTTCTGTGGAAAGTTATTCTGCATAACTTTACTAACTTCAGGGGAGAGCTTTCACATGAGGATTTGAATATAAGAATTTTTCATTATTTATGTCCTTCTATTATGATATTTCTTCTTTTATTAGAATGCTGTAAGTATACATAGTAGTTGGGTTCATTTTGACAAAATCACACATGCATAGAATTTGGTTTACTCCATTTCAGTCCCCATTTATATGTGTAGAAGTATCATTGAGGCTCAGGTGCAGTTAGATTATGTGTGGGGTGAGATTTGCTGTTACCTTACAGAGTTGTAAGTATCACTTGGCAGCAGGATCTTGATTTCACAAACCTGAAGTGTCTCAATCACTTTCCAGCTTCTCTTTGAGGAAGGAGTGTAGGAGTACCTGAGGATACAGAGCTCAGGCGTTTTCTCTTCCCTTAATTGGTCTGATCAGGAGCCTAGCACAAGCATGATCAGGAGCGCGTCACGGGGTATTAACAGCTGTTGGGAATTTGTAATTAGTGAATGTCTGCTATATATGCTTGCTTGTTCCGCATTAAACAGAGCCTGGTCTTCAGAACTTGAGCTCCTAGCATGGCGTTAGCGCCATCACACTCATCCTCCTTACCCCCACAGGCCGCTCTTGTTCTACTTTACAACAAAGGAGGAAGCCAGAATTGCAACAATATTAGCAACAGATGTCCAGTCTCAAGATAAATGCCTGGTGTCTATTTTTACATGGATAACATGAATTGCCATATATGTAGGAATATCAGAGTCAGCATTTAACATCAGCACCAATAAAAACCATGAACAAGATCAGGGATTAAACAAAGTGTCCACTTCATCATCTAATTATATTAATAATCATAGCAACATGAATGGGGTAGAAATTACATAAACTATACAATTCTATTAGATAGTGGTATTACAATTTCTTAAGTGAACATAAAATATGATAGGAAGGCAAAAGATAGTTTGAAATATTTAAAAAGTGAACAGGAAGAGGCAAGAGACAGGTGGCAGATAATGGTTGCAAGGAAGACATAAAAATAACTAAAAGTAAAAAAAAAAAGAGGAAGAGGGAACAGGAAAATTAGGCTATTAGTGGGTGAAGAGAATGAAGGGACTGTACAAGGGACAAAAAAGGAGGCAAAAACAAATATAAGAGTAAAACAACTCAAACCCATTTATAATTATACCCCACCTAACTCAAACCAAGACTAAAGAACAATTAGGTAAAGAAGCAATTAAAATGAAAGTAAAATTAAATGAAACATGTATATTTTATTATCTTACTTTTTTCCAGTCTGTGAGATTGTGTGTGTGTGTATGTGTGTGTGTGTGTGTGTGTGTGTTCTCACTGTATGAATAGATTTGAAATATTTATATAATAAATTTAGTAAATATTATATATATACGTGAGAACGTACAGAATGGAAAAAAGTAAAAGATAATAGAATGTGATGGTATGAAATCTGAAAAAAAATTTTAAATCAAAATAAAAGAGTCAAAAATTGGTGAGGCATATGGGAAAAAAGATACAATCTCTTAAGGGAAGGAATGGAATGGAATAAAGGTCTTATTTTGATGGAGGTGGTAAACACTGTTGGGGAGAATAGAATTTCGTTCGTTGTATTTATTTTGGGGCTCTGTAACCTTGGGTTAAGTGCTAGAGGTCATTAAATCCAAGGTCTTTGTGTTCCTTGACTCGCTGCCAACCATCGTGACTAGGAGCCAAAGCTGTCTGTAGTTGCTCTAGGCTTCCCATCTCCCAGGATAGGGTGGGATAAATTGGTGAAGGCCGACAAATTGTGTATTCCTGCAGCAAGGGTACGTGAAGAGTTCTAAACTGGAGGTTTCAGTCTTGGCCAACCTTTGGAACTCTGTCAGTGAATAGTTGAGATTTGATCCACATTTGCTGTTGCCGGGGAAATGACAATCTCTGCTGGATATCAGGGTCTCAGGACCCTCTGTTAAAATTCACTTTTAGGGTATGGGGTCTAAACCTTTACAGGTTTTATATTTATCACTATGGATTGGATGACCCAGCATCTGCCCTGGAGTGTGACTCTTTTGTTTTGCTGTTATTGGTATCTTTCCAATATCTCTTAAGAGGTACCAGCAACAAAGAGGGCTCTCTCCTTGCTATCCAGAGGTTGTATGCCCTAGGCACATTTTTCTCTGTGCCTCTTACAGTCACACTGGTCCAGTAAGACTCTGGGGCTCATGATAGGAAGGCATCTGGAAACCTTCTTTATGATTTCCTGATCTCCTGCCTCTGTTTGAAGCTACATGGTGCTTAAAAATGGTTTTTGCACAAGTGACTCCAATTCCTGCCAAACTAGTCACCCATGGGCTAAGAGATTTTGGTTGTTTTTCATTCAACAGCTTATCCCCCAACTCTGGGTTTGCTAATATCAGCCTCACTCCCCATTCCACAGGTTTCCCCCAAGCCATTTTTTCCCCTGCAGTGCTTTCCTCTCTCTGTCTATGATCCCCTCTCCTCAGCAGCCTTAGCTAATGCTGCTGCCAGCCAAGCTAGTGCATCTCTAACATATTAGTTCTTATATTATGTTCAAAGTTTCCAACTTTCTGTACCTCTGTGGTTTCTGTTGCAGTCCAGCATTGAATTTCAGTGAGTACCCACCTGACTAAAGAGCACTCTTCCCACTTTTAAGTCTGGCCTGAAGGAAATGCTGGGAAGTGCACCCTTCCTTTAATCCACCATCTTTTCTCCCCCCTCTGATATTTTTAATGAGGAAAACACACAGAGATTCTTAGTGACTTGGACATATTCCCTGAAACAGAAAAGAATAAACTATAGGCCCAGAAGTTCCAAACATAGAGCCAGTGTTATTTAATTGTATTCTAACTGGAAGGGATCTTATTTTCTAGAATTAAAGAGTTGGTGTCTCTTATCCTCATTTTTAAAAGACTAGAAACTTGCTTTTGAAAATCTCCATAAATTAAAATCATACATTAACACCAATTCTCATTTCTATGTAACTTTTGTCATCATTTTGAAAAGAGTTCTCTTTTCAAAAGTGTAACACTTTAAACCAAAAATGGAATGCCTCCCTTCTTGCTATCTCACTGCTGCTTTGTGGCAATTTATTTTTCTGGAATTTTTTTTTTTTTTCTCAAATGTTTTGGTTGTTTTTGTTAGCCCCTTAACAGCATCAGACCAGATTCTAGTTTCACTATATTCTGCCTCAATGGTCTTAATTAGCTTCCTTAAGCTTTTGGTGTTTCAATTTATTCATTTGTAATGTAGTTAAAAATAGAGCCCAGTTTATTGATTGATAAAAATAGCTAGGTGATGCATATAAATAACTTCATGCAGTGCAAAATAATATCATAGTATTTAAAATGCCAGCAATAATAAGAGAGGAACCAATCCTTCATGAAATGGATTTTAAAAAGTTTATATACTTTTTTTAGTTATTGATGGACCTTTATTTTATTTATTTATATGTGGTGCCGAGACTCAAATCCAGTGCCTCGATTTTGAGTAGTTTTTTTTCAGAAAATTGACATAATACTTTACCTTATAACCTTTAACCCAAAGACTGTCACAGTTTAAGTTCATATTCTGTCTCTGTCTTTCTCCCTCTCCTCCATTTTCTCTCTTTCCCACATCCCTCACTCCTCTTCTTTTTCCTTGTTCCTCTAGAGTAAGAACCATATATTTCTCCTCTTTGTATCTATCACAAATATTACTATGCATAAAATCAGTTAATTAAATAGCACATTATTGCTGAATGTTTGAATCCCTGAATCTGTGAACTCCATGCTTTGTGGCCTACCTTCATCCAATAGCACCTTTTCTGGATATATCATTAAATAAAGCTTCTAAATAAACTGCCCCTCCTTTAACTTGTCTCCACCTCAAATATATATGACCTCATTTACTAACAGAATTTTTAAAAACTTAAGTTTTGTTTGTATCCATACCTTTAAAATCCTTTTGTGGCTTTCTGTTAGCAACCATATGAATTACATTCTTTATACATATGTATGTATATAGATATATACATACATATGTATGTATATAGATATATACATAAAGAATGTAATAGAATGTAATAGAATGTATGTATATAGACATATACATACATAATACACACACACACATATTAGTTGTAGATGGACACAACACCTTTATTTAATTTATTTATTTTTATGTGTTGCTGACGGTGGAACCTATTGCCTCACACATACTAGGTGAGTGCTCTCTCACTGATTACGTTTTTTGACAAAAACTTTTATCATACTGATTTCTGACAACCTTTATTTTCAGTAATATAAGTTTTGCTTTTTTGCCTCCATGTTTAAACTAGTTGTCTTCTTCTTAAAACATTATCCTGACGCCCAACTTGTCTTCCATTTGATTCCACTTACCCAATTTTAAAGTTATTTCACAATATACCACCCACTGGTTTTTCTACTTCAGTTGGTTTAGAGATTCCCTTCTATATGCATCTATCCCACCCTCTTCCTATTCCTTCATTTCACTCATCACACTAATTACAAGTTCAATGTCTCTCTTCTTTACCATCTGTATGCTCTACAGGGACAAAGCCTAACTCTGTCCTGTTTCCCAGGATATCCCTAAAGTCCAGCAAAATATTGGGCACTTAATAGAAATCCAGTTAATGAGTTTATGAACGAGTAAGCAAACAAGTAGATGAAATGGCATCCATTGAGAGTATTAAAGACTATTTACAGTCTAAATTCTGGCAAACTTTAAGAAAAGTTCTAATCCTGCCCAACTCACTTCTTAGGAGAGAGAAGGGGGATGGGAAGCATGCACTGCAGGCTTTCGCTATTGTCTAAAAATTCCCCTGTAGGGAACTCTTAGAATCTCAATCACAGGTGATTGTCCTCCAGTGTCTACCACAGTACATGGCTGGCTTGGGCTACGCCTTGGAATCCAGGCCTGAATAATCTGTATTCTAACATCTGTGATTGTTTTGTCATTTTCTTGTGACTCTGTTTTGATGTGTTTTGGTGTGTGTTTCTTTTTGCATCATCATAAATAATTTTATATCAAAGATAAAGCCCACCTGCTCTTCTTTTTTAAACGTGGGTGTAATCTTGATGATTTCACGTCTAGGTTTTTGTCTCAATTCCATAAGTAGAAGCAATAAAAATGAGAGGAAAAATAGAAGGCAACAAAGAAACATTTTTCATCAGGATGACAGTAATAATCGTAGAGATAATGTTTGCAGAAGGTGCTTACATGTGTAAGTACATATTCATTTTGCTAATGCTTTTTGTATATTATCCTACTTATTTTTGACAGAAACTTTATGTAAGAATATCCCCCTTTTCCCATTGAATAGATAAGTGAACGTGTTAGATTATGATACCATCCCCCAAATTTATTATATATGGTTAATAGAGACTCAAACTGAGATTTTTGTGGGGATATAAGGCCGCCCTCAATACTGACATAATAGCTCCAGTTGCAGGTCCTAGTTACAAAGGACACGTAGCTCCCTTTTTGGTAAGAAATTACTTCATTTGCTCCATCTCCTTTGGAAGCCTGCAGGCATGTTAACTGAATACAATTTCACACTGACTCCCTTTTCAAAGATAGACTCAGTCAGGATCAGATATGCTCCCTAAATTGGACAGATAACAATACCATTTACACAGTAATAAGATCATGGAGTATGTTTATAAATAACTGCTTAATATCAGCCAAGATCACAGCATTTTTGTCTCTCCAAATCCACAGAGAACAGTTATATCCATCTAACTGTAAAGGCAATAGCTCTATTCTTTGATGGATATGTTCCTATCTACATCATCTTTTAAATGATTATAAATATTCCTGGTACCTAATATTTTTAATGCCATATTTATTTCCAAGACATTGGATAAAACTAGATTGTTATAATGATATTCTTCTGTTTTCTTTCAACAAAAACACTACCTTAGCTACTGTACAAGAGGTATCTGACATTAAGAACACAGCACTTGTTTTTGGTTAAGAATGTTTTCTAAAACCTTGAATGCCAATTTAATTTTCCAAGATTTTAAAAGAATTTCTTTAGAAAATATTTTCTTTGAGTCTCAAAGCATAGAAACACAATTTTCAGAGTTTATAAATGAAAAGATAATAGCCACCATGCAAACTTGTGAGAACTAGACGATAACATTGCACCAAAATAATATTTGTGTTTTTTTGCTGTTTTTCTTTCTTCTTCTTGTGATTTCAAATATATATTTAATACCTAATATATGAGTATATATCATGCTATTTAGTAAGTGCTTCTAATAGATCACCTAATTTTAACTCTCCCATAAGACATCAGTTTCAATAGCTTAACTTGGAGGGCAGAGAATTTAAGATCAGTTCCTATGACCACAGTGACTCTGATCTTGGCTGCTTTATTCTTCTGTACCCAAGATCAAGATGTATGAAGTATATAAGGAAGTACTACAACCTTAAGCACCCCAGGTCCAAATTAAAAAGCGACTGTCATATGAAAAGACGTTACTTAAAACTGACCTGAAACCAGACTCATTCGTTACAAAACTGAACATCTGTTGCTTGACATCCTTTGGCAGTGATTCCCTCAGGAAACAGAGCCATCTTGACATGCTGAGGTACAAACTACTCCAAACAGAACTGGATGGAGCACTGAGCAGATTTTATGATCATTCTTTTAAATAACAGGATTGTGTCTGGTGGAAAAAAGGCCAGATTCAACCCAGCTGGGCTCAAATCACAGAAGCAGATATCTTGCCCTATTTTCAGAAAAAATGTTAGTCTTGATGCAGTTTGGATGCTTAGAGAAGAGTGATGCCATGGTTTAGATGTGGGTTGTCCCTGACAAAACTTACTGAAATTTGATTGATAATGTACAGTTGTTGGGAGGTGGACCCTTTAAGCGGTGGTTAGGTCATGTTAATTAGGTCAAAGACATTGCCTAATGTCTTTGGTCAAGACTAGATTAGTTCTTATGGAAACAGAACTAGTTCTGTCTAAAGAATGGGTTTTTATAAAACAAAGGGAGATGGCCCCTTTGTTTTTCCCCCTCTTCTGTACTTATCTAACTCATCACTCTTCCACACTATATGATGCCATCCACCATGCTAAGATGCAGTCCAAGATCCATGCTGATGCAGCTGTATGATCTTGAGATTCCCAGCTATTGGAACCATGATCCAAAGTAGAACTCTTTGCTTTGTCATGTTACCCAATCTCAGCTGCTCTCTTCTAGCCTCAGAGAACACACTAACACAATGGTAAGAAATGAGATGGAATGAGAAAGCTTATATGGCTGTGCAGTTTCTTCAGCTCAGTTCTGTTTTCTGGAAGCATTTACAATGAGAAGAAGGTCAATAAGCTCCCTTGGTGGTAGTCAGGAGGTTACACTAAAGATGGAGTAAATTGAATTCTAATTTCTGTCACTAAGCATGTTCAAAGAAACTACCAAGAGAAACATAAACATTGAAAACGTGTTTGTGGAAAAAGAACTATGCCTAAAAAGTGACTATGCAATAACAGACCTTCAGTGGATCTGTGAACTTGATCCCTAATGGTCTCAATGCTACCTGCTCAGGCCAAAGTGCCAACCATGGTGCTTCTAGTAAGAATTTAGTAAAAATTTAAGAAAGTCATGAAACCACAAATAGCATAAAAGGTCTTACAAGGGCAGAATATCAGTTTCCCACCAAAAAAAAAATAAAACATATGCACATAAAGAGAACAACCTGTACATATGAGTGTATTGAGGAGAACAAAACTAAATCCAAATTTATATTTAAGTAGTTCTTTTCAAGTTTTCTATGAAGGAAATATCTTTCTTCCACAGAATGAGAGAAAGCTAGTATGACTGTCCAGACTGTTCAATTCAGTTCTGCTTTCTGGAAACATTTACAATAGAAGAAAGGTTAATAAGCTCCCCTGGTGGTAGTCAGGGCATGTACACTAGAGAGGGGAAAGAATGAATTCTTATTTCCATCCAATCTGTTTTTCCTTTTCACTCTAATGAGACATGCCAAGTACTCCTATTATAGTAATTTACCATAATATATATGGTAAGATGACCCTGACACTAGGCAAAGCAATGAATGTGTCTATTTCTCAAATAATTGAAAAACAGACACTGAAACATTTTCTTTAGAAATGGACCATTAGATTGTCTCTACAGCACGCTGACTAGTGGAACACTTAAGAAACAATGCCACCTGTATTTATATATTTCTGGACAGGTACAGCTGACAGTATAAACTCATTTTATGGAATTGCTAAAACAGCTGCAGGAAAGAGATAAAGACATTTTATCATTTTAATTTGCTATCACCTAAACATAACGGCAGTGTAACAGAATTGCCTAGGATTATTGAAAATAATCTGTCATCAGAATTGATGGTATTTACCAATGCAGTTTCACTAGCAAACTTCAGTCTGTTCTTGGCTTTGAAAAAATAAAAATCTACTTCCATGCTAGGTGAAAATGCCCTTGGTTCTACTTGTACAAATAAATAATAACAGCATCGACCACAACAAAACTGATTTTGGATAAAGAACATTATTCTTAGAAATAGCAAATAATTATCTTGGAAAGGTAGATCAGAAGAAAGTATATTCAAACTTTCTGATGTAATGGAATTACCACTAAAGTCATATTTATGTCTAGATTTAAAGAACATCTTAAGTATTATTCACCAGATATATTCTGTTTATGCAATTCTTAGCATATGTTAAAAGGCAACAACCTTGATAAACTCAAAAGAAAAGAGAGAAATTTATTCCCAGAGCCTGATTTCCAGTTTTAAGCTGAATCATTTTTATGTTGGAATTTATATCAAACAAATACCTTAAGAGTCAGGGACAGATTAGTCATGGTTACAGCATAAAAATTAAATTTCATCAAGGATCTGTTCTGAGAATGGAGTGAATGGTCATTGGTCTGTCTTGCCTATTAGGAAGTAAAGGAACTTGACTGACACAGACCTAACGTCTGAAGACACATAGCCCTGTTTCCTACCCACTTGAGAAGCTGCAGCTCTCCTTTAAGAATGTTCTGCTACACTTCCAGGGCTATCATTGCTTCTTCCTCACAATACCAATAGCACTCACTATTTGGAAAACTCAAACTTTTTTTTTTTCATAATTTGTTCTCATAGTCACAAATCTGCAAAAGATTTCCAGGAGTAGGGCAGCTGGAACACATTGATGAGTACTATGTGCCAGACATTGTCCACGGACCAAGAGCTGATGTGAGGAAATCTGGGAAGTGAGAATATTTTCCTCTGACTCCAAAACCTCTCCAAAATTTCCCCACCCTTATATAGCTGTTTGTGTCATGCTTGGATATGTTTGGAAATGATCTGAAACAAGGTAAAGGATTTTACATAGTGCTGTGTGCCCAGCATTACCTACAAAACTACACTGACATAAACAATTCTCTCTAGAGATTTTGCAATCAAAAAGTTTAAATTTTTTTTTAAATGTCATTACAAAAGCAGTAATTGGGGAATTTCACTGTGTAATAGGAAAAGGGATATTCAAAATCATCTGATTGGCTTTCTTTTTTGTTTTTTGTTTTTTGTTAATATTTAGTGTATCTTATAATATTTAGTGTATCAAAGTGTAAGTACATAGTTTTAAAAGTCAAATTATAAATATCTATAACAAAGTATCAGTTCCCTCTTCTGCCCCCCCCACCCCATCTAGTGGTTCTCAATTTTGTCCCCCGGGACACATTATGCAATGTACAGAGACATTTTTAGTTGTCATGATTTAGGGGACAGGGTTGCTGTTGGTATCTGGTTGGTGGAGACCAGGGGTGCTGCTCAGTGTCCTAAGGTGCACAGGACAGATTCCCACAACAAATTTCAGTGTCAACAGAAAACTGACAAAGACCCTTCCAGTAAGCCACTTTCCCATTTTTAAGCTATTTTTAAAGTTTTTTACACCATTCCACATTTCCAAATAATATATCCCTCTAGCTTTTGCTTCACCAATTAAATACAGTGTCAATTGACTAAATTATGCAGATAACATTCAATTCTTTTACTACAATGTTCTCTTCTTGTCTACAATATCCTCCTGAAAGTTATACTCAATTCCTTAGTTAAATAAGCATTCAGTTATATATATATATTATATATGCTATATAATATATAATAATGCTATTAATATAATGTATATAATGCATATATAATATATATAGTATATATGTATATAACATACATGCATTATATACATATATACTATATATATTATATAGCATTATATACATATATACTATATATATTTTATATATATATATAATTTTGCCTAAACAAGTATTCATAGCTAAGCATTCATTTCAGTATTCATTTGACTAATTTTTTTATTTTTTCATGTTTCTTTGGACTTGCTAGTCATTCACACTTTTTCCTAAACTTGCTAAGTGTAATATTGCACATGGTCAATTACTTCATTTTCATTATTTCAATTTGTTTAAAGATATCATTTCTCAAACGTCCATTCCTTTGCTATCGACACTGGCTCCTCTAATTCTGCTGCACAGCTGTTATCCTAGGACTTTGCTCAGATCCTTGGAACTTCCTCCCCCTAGTTCAATTACCAATTTTCTGTTGTCTATAGTTTTTCTAGATTCTTGACTTATTACCTTGTTTTGATGATTGCATATCCATGCTCCAATAGTTAACTCAGGCTAAAAAATCAGAGCAATGTCAGAAATGTTGATTATTTTATCATTGATTGACCAGAATCATGAATCAAAATGCTCTAATCTCAATCTCACCATTTTTCAAGGTCAATAAACTGAAACTGTACAAGTGCTAGTTAACTCATAATATCTGGTAGGACCCTGGTGTCAGAGATCTTAGCAATTGCAATATACAGCCAGGCTTGCAAACCACAGATTTAGTTACTTATTAAATATTTAAATCCAGACCCTTCGCTAATAGATCCAGAAGTAGTTAGTGCTAGTTTTTCCTGCCCTTTTTAAGGTTGTTATTAAAATGTAGATCTGGATGTCTCTCAGTTTTTCCCATTCATCATTAAATATTTCTCCTATTGAGTCTGAATAAAATCTGTCACCACTTATTGCCCACTTTACACCTTGTAGCAATTGTGTTCTTATTTTCCCCTTTGTTGTTCTCCAATTTCTTTATATTATTTGTCCTTGACAATAAAAAAAAAATTTCTAATAGTTTTGGTGGTGTAGGGAAAACTAAAGGTCCTCATCTCATCTGATATACTACTGCTACACAGAACTCAGCTCTGAAATCTGAAAAATCTGAAGACTTGCCCAGGTCATATAGTTAGTACTGTGGTCCGGACCAGAAGCTAGATTCTAGTCTTTGCATTTGTAATTCAACACCTTTAAAACTTTCCATGGACCATCACATCTACTTCATTAAGTTCTTTGAAAAATACACTAATGACTCATAAAATTATCTATCTTCCACAACCATAGGACACATACATTCATGCATTCACCAATTCTATATTGGTTACTTAGTATGTTCAATGTTGACTTAGATCCAGGTGACATAGCAGAGAAGCAGGCCAAAGATCTTAGTTTATTTCCAGCTTCTAATCCAGTGAGAAAAGCTAAAGCACTTAACTAATACCTTTATATTATAATCGCCATGAATATATGGCAATTTATACCCACAAATATATAGCTGTATATTGAGTACTGGATATTGAATATTTCCATATAAATATAAATATTTCCATATTTACCTCATTCTCAGAATAAGAAAAATATGTATTTACCATGCACTAAACAAAGCAAAACAGAACATCAAAAGAAATCCCTACTCCTCTATTTCTTTTGCCTTTCTTCATCAACAGTATCAAGTGTCTGGTCTCTCAAGACATCACTTCCTTCTCCCACCATATCCAGTCAGTCTATAATTCCTGAAAACATCTAAATCTCTCTTTTTTTTCTGTTTTCAATGTGCCTGCCTTATTTCAAACTACTGTCATTTCTTAATTAACCATTGCTAAAATCTAATAAAAGTCTACCTATTTCTATTTTATGATGAAACAATATTTGATTACTTTATAATAACTTTGAAATCAGGTAACAGTGATCTAGCCCTTCCTGAAATTTTGTTCTGTTTCAAAATTTTTTTTTTTTTGGCTATTTACTGGTCTTGATATTTTTAAAATAAATCCCAATCTTAAACACTCATCCGTTCATCATTTCTCAGTTACACTGGTACCAAAGTTACGTTTCAATACATATGATTACCCCAGTCAATTAAAAAGGATTCAATACTTCCCTAATACTTACAGAAGAAAGCAAAACTACTTATTAATTGTATATTACTCTTAGATGGGTACTTCTCAACAGGTTCATTGGGCACATTTGGAAACTTATGGAATCATTTTAGGGTAGTCAATGACATTACTGTGGTTGTAAATGGTTATAGTTGATTACCCAGAGATTAGGTTTTCTCGATGATCAGGATATTCTTGTTCAGACTAATTTTCCTGTCTATGACAGCTCTACAGAGAGGTAAAATTGCTTTTAACCTGTGTTATAAGAGGCACTAGCCCACATCATAGATTGTCTTCTATTATCTATTTTGAGTTACTTACATGGTGTAGAATTTAGATCAAATTTTTTGTCTTTGTATATGGATTTCCAAATTTTCAGCAAAATTTGATAGACAAATGATCATTTCTCTATTAATTTGCTTTTGCTTATATTGCAAAAATCTTATTGACTACCCATCTGTGTTCTATTTTGATATCTCTAATTCCATTGATTTATTTTGTTTTTATGTTGAAATAATATTTTTATTACTTTACAATAAAACTTGAAATCAAGCAACATTAATCTAAAATTAATCAATTTTGTTCTTTTTCAAAGCTGTTTTGGCTATTTAGATGTCTTGGTATTTTTAAATAAATTCTTTACACAATTTACAATAAGTCTGTCAATTCTCAAAACTGTCTACTGGGATTTTGACTGGCATTGCATTGGATCTATAAATCAATTGGAGGAAAATGACATCTTAATAAATTTTTAAGTCATCACACCTATTAACACCATATGTAAATGAGAAAGTGGTCCCTCCACTTCAATTTTGCATAAATGTTAACATAGAATTAATACTATTTCTTATGTAATGTTTGGTGGAATTCACCAGTAAAGGTATCTTGGATTTGAATTTCCTTTCTGTGGAGTTGTTTACCTACAAATTAAAAGTATTTTATAGATAAAAGGTTAGAAGTTTATCTATTTCTTCTTGAGGGAGCTTTGACCATTTGTAGCTTTCAAGGAATTTCTGCATTTATACCTAGGTTGATTCTCCAGATCCTAAGCTCTTTCTCCCCATCTCAGGAGTCCATGAAACTCCCCTGGGCCTCCCACCAATGAACCACACAACCTAACATTCTCTTAAGGCAGAAAACTTGAGCTAGTGTAGGACAGTGACGACTGCCCTACACTGTTCTCTAGTATGATGAAAACTTCTGTTCATAGATTTTGTCTGTGGTTATTTCATACAGGCAAGTAAATCCAATCTTTGCTGCTCTGCTTTAACTAGAAAGTCAAAATTTACTGTAAATGTTTCAAAAAATAAAAGGTTGCTTGATGGATGTAATTTAGAAAGTGATACCAAAACGGCTATGTGAGAAATCGAGATAAGAGAATACAATGGCAAGTGGGCAAGTGTATTCCCTGAAAAATTATTCCTCTGTATATTTAATAGCTTTCTTAATAAAAATTACATAAAAGTTAACAAGTGAGACTAACGAGAATTATGCTAATCCTTTAAATTAATGATTACTTTACATTTTATATTCTTATTAAGACACACGTTCATCTTATTATTACTTAAATTTGATAGAATTTATATATTTTTCTTCTATTTTTTATATTGACATCGATAATTTTTTATAATGATATTAATCTAGTTTTCAAACTTACACTGAGTTTTCTAGAATTACAAAAATTACTATAATGAATCTCATTTGCAGGAAAACTTAATTCTTATATTTTCCAAATTGCAAACATTTTTAGTTATTTGACTCAAATTATGAGTTCCTTTAATATGAGATTTAAATTGTCTGAGTTCACTGGTATTTAATATTATTATATAAAGATTGTGTGACTGCTTTGTACTGACTATGAATGTCTGCAGCTTTGCTTCTACACATGAGTCACTAGAAGACAACTACAGGTTCTTCTAATCAAAATTTGTGATGTGGGAATATTAAATAGCATTCCTTTTATAACAATTTTCATAGCATCTTTGTGATGTAATGTGCTTTCTAGTGGCACAACTGCCATGCAGTTTGAATTTTCAGTAAGACTAACTTCAACCTTTAAGATTTAACCTCCACACATACATGTATTTTGAGGTAAGACAATGAATACATGCAATTTGTAACTTACTAAACTTTCTGAATTTTTTTTTTTAGATGTGAGAAAGCTACTTCTACATCTTTTAGGTGATTGTGGGCATCAAAATATAATTAAAGATGGCAATTCAAGTTATGTTAAAGTTAAATTTGCAAGACTTAAATGACACCAACTTTTGATCCATACTCCAAAATAAAAAAATTGGAAGTCATCCTTGCTTAGTACATTTAGTCACCAAATTCTGTAGTTTTTATAACAATCCTATGAATGGTTGAACATTATTTGAGTTGATAAATTTTGGTTTTTAACATAAACCATTTGATTATGTAACAAAACTTTCACTCATAATAAATAACTACAAAATCTGCTTTCTTGTCTATCTTAAAAGGTGACACCATATTTGGACCTGTATTGTTTCTAATCTGAGTGATTTAAATAGCATCTGAAATGTCGTGTGCTCTCACAAAGAGCACAAAGTTTTTCATGGTTCCAATATCTTCTTCTCAACTTTCTTAACACAGTGCTTCAAGGATGAGCTCAAGGTCACTTTGTTATTGCAAACTCTAATCTCCCCCAAATCCCAGGAAAAGTTGGCTATTCTGCCATTTATATTTTCATATTACTTCATATATGGCTTTACCATAGTTCTCATCATATTGTACCATTTGCATTGTTCCTGCCTCTTCTGATAGGCAACCAGGGATTTTATCACCTTTCTGAATTCAAAGGATTTGGTCCATGCCTGGCACATTGCATCAGTCAATATTTGATTAACTGAATTGAGTTACAGACTGCTGCCCATATCTCCAATGTCTCAGTTCACTCTGCCCATGGGGAGTGGAGAACATGGCTGGAACTGACACTCTGTGTTCTTGTCACTCACTTCTACTTCCATTCTCAGCCAGAAGATGTGAGTGCAAAGCTCTGTGAAATTAAAAAAATCATAGCCCAGAGATTTTAGATATATAGACCATTTGATTCTTTTTACCCCAACAACCTTACCAGCTTGCTTTATAACAAGGCAGCTATTCAGCCAAATTAAAAAGAAAAGTGTCAGTGAATTATTTCAGGAATAGAAAACTAAATGATATGCTTTGTCAGGTTTTTTTGGATGATATTCTCCAAATTGTTGTTTAGGGAAAAACAGTAAGAATTTTTATACTTATGCCAAAATGTTTGCCATGGTTGCACATTTTCTTAGATTATTTTGTTTTGAATTACAGACATCTGTGATGCTAAAAGGCCTTTTACAAGAAGTAATTCTGTACTAAAAATTCTGCTTTATTTTTAAAACTGCTGAACTCCAAGTCATTGTAAACATCTTTAAAACACCAAAACATGATTAATATTTAAAACCTGAATATATTCAAAAATTCTGAAAAAAATCTTTTTTCATTGCTCAAGAATTTTGTTCATATCTAAAATCCAACTTGAAAGCAGTTTTTTTATCTGGTAATATTTCATCTGGATTTTAATTTCTGTAGTGTTTTTAACAATCCTATGAATGGTTGAACACTATTCGAGTAGGTAAATTTCGTTTTTAACATAAACCATTTGATCATGTAACAAAACTGTCAATCATAATAAATAAAGCTCCAATAAATTTATTCGATTATAAAATTGAAGGGTTTTTTTTCCTTAGGGCAAAAGCCTTCAAATTAAGTATTTTATCAAAAGATATGACCATCTCTATGACCTTTGACATATTTTGACATATTTTGACTAGTTTCCTGAAAAATATTGTGCCAATTTTTTCTATCTCCCAAGAATGTGGGTATATCATATTCACTGGAGTGAGGGGACTTCCCTTCTGCTCTGCTAAAGAGCAGAGACTTTGACTCCTGTATTATTGTGCCATTCCCAAAACTGTATTATTGTGTCCAACTGGAGCAAATAGACACGAGAAAACAACATGAGAGAGTCTTCAGTGCCACTATCACCTCCCCTCTTTTGTTGCTGATATCACCATTAAAATCCATATGAAATATTACTATATAAAATTGCCTGCCACTAGGCTGCAATACCATTATTGAAACTCTCTCAGGGTGCAGACAGGAAAGGCAAAAGAGCTCTGTAATGAACCCCCTTCATGATCTTCTTACAAAAACATCTTTTCTGTCTGTGAACACACAGAATTCCAGAAAACGCAGATGTCTAAGCAAGGAGCTATGGGAAGTAAAACAAAAAAGCAAATAAAAGAGTGGTCAGCAGGGCACGGTGGTGCACCACTATAATCCCAGCAGCTCGTGAGGCTGATGCAGGAGGATCGCGAGTTCAAAGCCAGCCTCAGCAAAAGGAAGGCACTAAGCAACTCAGTGAGACCTGTATCTAAATAAAATACAAAAAAGGGCTGGGGAAGTGGCTCAGTGGCGGAGTGCCCCCAGGTTCCATCCCTGGTATTCCCCACCAAAAAAAAAAAAAAAAGAAGAAGAAGAATGAGTGGTCATTCTTCAAGTTTTGATGTCTCCGTTCAGTCTACTTGCTCTTGTATAGTTTTTAGAGTTATTCAATAGTTGCTTGATGAATTTTGTCTAGGATTTTTAGATTCAATCAATGGGAGAGACTGAATTCTTAGCCAGGATTCCTGTTTCTTTCTAATTCCAGTTTCAGAACATACCAATAAGTTTGTAATTAGGTTTTATGGTTTGGATTATAAGGTGTCTTCTAAAGCTCATGTGTTAGACAATACAGGAATGTAACCTAATCAATGCATTAATCCATTTGAGGAATTAATAACTTGAATGGATTATTGGGTGGTAACTATAGGCAAGTGGGGATGGCTAGAAGAAGTAGGTCACTGGGGGCACATCCGTTTGTCCCTGATTCCTTGTGCTCTTTCTCTTCCTCTGCTTCCTGGCTGTCACAAGCTGAGTGCTTTCCTCCACCATACCCTTCTGCGATGATGTTCTACTTTACCATCAGCCCAGAGCATTGGAGTCAGCCAACCATGGATGAAACCTCTGAAATTATGAACCCAAACTTAAAACTTTTCCTCCTGTACATTGTTCTTGTCAGGTATTTTGGTCATAGCAATGAAATACTAACTAACATTTGGAAACTAGAAAAGTGTAGTTTATCTTTTGTCACTAGTTAGTTTCAAAGACAGTGAATGAGCTGGTGACAGTGCATATTGATTTTGAGCTTGTTTTATCAGATAACTGATATTTACCATTAATTAATTTCTTGAATATGCATTATAAATTGCCTAAGGGACAAGTTTAATCCTATATTACCCTGTCCCAGAGTAGAAATTAATGAATGGTTTTTTATCCTTCCTCCCCTTTTCTCCTTTCTTCTCCTCTCTTTGTCTTTCCTCTCTTCTCCTTTCCTTTCCCTTCCATTTTCTGCTCTTCCTTCCTTCCTTCCTTCCTTCCTTCCTTCCTTCCTTCCTTCCTTCCT